>CM040975.1:6235370-6286674 GCA_022985145.1 Pangasius djambal
ATATATATATATATATATATATATATATATATATATATATATATATATATATATATATATATATATATATATATATATATATATATATATATATATATATATATATAAATGTATCAATATATATATAAATGACAATATGACAAGCATAGGAGTGTAGTATAATGCCAGTATATTGCTGAATGAATAGTCCTAGTTGTAATTATCACAATAATCAGTGTCTAAATTTAACAGTATGGCTTCCAGCCTCATTATTTTTTCCCCCCAAATGAGTCCAGTGCTCTGGTAGCCATTTCTGTGCAATAAATCTTAAAGACAAAATACATTGCATAATTCACGTTAATCACTCATACGGCCCAGACTGACCCCTAATGGCTCAAAAGCATCAGCATGAGGATTTAATCCAATAGTAGTTGTTGACTAAATACACTTTATTTAGTCTGTGAATGACTTTCCCAACAAAGGATGTCTTCTATTTTCTTGCGATTTGAAATAGAAAGATTTAAAGAAAGATTTGGTGTCTAATTACTTTATTTTGTCTGACAAAACAGACAGATTTAGGAAACTAAAAATACTTATTTTGCAATGTGTTGAGTGTATCCTCTCACACCTTTTCTTCCTATCTCTACCTGCCACACGATATTTACTCCCTAGCCTACGGTTAAGCATGGCTCAAGGGCAGAAGGGCATTCTTCACTTTTACTTAGGGATTTATTGTAAAAGGTCAGGATTACTGATGCACACTTCAGCTCTTCAATCCAAGTCCTGGTATGAAACATCCATCACACAGAGATTCACTTTAGTGACAAATTAGCACTGCATATATACAGTGCACCTTTCTAGTAAACTAGGAGAAAATTCATTTTAATATTGAACAAACAAGGGCAGGCCAGGCCATCAGATATCTCCATACTGATACTGTTACTATGTAAGTAGAAACTAGGTAATCCGAAAAGTTCTTACTGCTAGAGAGCTAACATGAGATGTTACATAAAGATAACATGAACTGGCCGTCATAATGCACTGTTAACATAAAGATAACTAAAATCAAAAGATTGGACTACTAGTGCAATCATTTTGATTATGAAACAGAGTGGTTTCTAGTATATCGGCCAGAGCTATACAGAGAAGAAGGTGGAATTAAAATATTGTAAAGTATAGGAAAATAATACATTAATTTTGCTTTGAGATTGTTCATTTTGAGACGATCCATTTGAGACGTCCCTTTATGAGACATCCCTCTGAGATGATCCTGCTCAAAACACAAAATGTTTTAAATAACATTTCAAATAGCATTTTGTGTCAGAGAACATGGGATCCATATATACAGTCATTAGTTAGAACTCAGTAGCAGTATAGAACAGTACGCAATTTGAGACAAAATGCTGTTTTTTTTTTTTTTTTAGTGAAGGTAGGTGGACGGGGAAATTTTTATTTTTATTTCTAAATTCCAATACTTAATGCATCATGTCAACATAGTGCTACATAGACTAAAATAGCATGTACACTATTAATTTCAGTGTAGCTTGTTTGAATATGTCATTAACATTTCAAAATAATAGGGCTCAAAATCCATCTTTGATGTTTCTAATATTAATTTGTAAAATAAATGAATACAAACGAGGGGTCATGACCCCTAGTTTTGGAACCCCTGATATATCTTGTACACGTGAAAAATATACTGTGATAAAAAAAAAAAAGCTTAGTTTAGCTTAGTTTCTCTGAGTAATCCAGAGGATTTGCGGATTTCAAATATATTCATATAAATTCTAAAAATAATTATATAAAATATATTATATATATTTATTTTAAAAATGTAATACAATTTATATATATAAAAATTTTATTAAATTTCTAAAGTAAGTACCTCCATTTTCAGGGGCTCAAAGGTATTTGGACAGTTGACTGACAAGATGTTAACTGACCAGGTGCGGTCCATATCCTCGTTACTTCAAGACAAATGAAGCAGATAAAAGGTCTGGAGTTGATATCAGGTATTGAGTTGGCATTTGGCAGCTGTTCGACTGGAGCTACCAATATGAAGATCTCAATGCAAGTGAAGGAGTCCATCATTAGGCTGAAAAAACAACATAAATCTATAAGAGAGATAGCAAAAACCTTAGGTGTGGCCAAATCAAGAAAGAAAGCACTGGTGAGCTCAACAACATCGAAAGGCCTGGAAGACCACGGAAGGCAACTAAAGTGGATGTTCGTAGAATCCTTTCCTTGGTGAAGAAAAACCCTTCACAACATCGACAGAAGTCAAGAATACTCTGGAGAAAGTAGGCGTATCATTGTCAAAATGTACAATCAAGAGACGCCTTTGTGAATGTAAATACAGAGGGTTTAGAGCAAGGTGCAAACCACTGGTAACATTCAAGAACAGGAAAGCCAGATTAGACTTTGCCAGAAAAGATCTAAAAAAGCCTCCTATTTTCTGGAATAAGATTCTTTGGACTGATGAAACCAAGATTAACTTGTACCAGAATGATAGGAAGAGAAAAGTATTGTGAAAGAAAGGAACAGTTCATGATCCAAAGTATACCACATCATGTGTCAAACATGGTGGAGGGAGTGCTATGGCATGGGCATGTATGGCTGCCAATGGAACGGGCTCACTGGTGTTTATTGATGATGTGACTGCTGACAGAAGTAGCAAGATGAATTCTGAGGTGTATAGGGCTTTACTCTCTGCTCACATTCAGCCAAATGCTACAAAACTGATAGGACGCCGCTTCACAGTGCAGGTGGATAATGACCCTAAACATATTGCGAAAGCAACTCAAGACTTTTTTAAGGAAAAGAAATGGAATATTCTTCAATGGCCAAGTCAGTCGCCTGATCTCAACCCAATAGAGCTGCTTTTCACTTCCTGAAGACAAGACTGAAGGCAGAAAGTCCCACAAACAAGCAGCAACTGAAGGTGGCTGCAGTGAAGGCCTGGCAAAGCATCTCCAGGGAGGAAACTCAGAATTTGAGTTTTGAGAACATGGGCTCCAGACTTCAGGCAGTCATTGACTGCAAAGGATTTTCATCCAAGTATTAAAATTATGGTTATATTTACAATTTGTCCAAATACCTTTGAGCCCCTGAAAATGGAGGTACTTTGATGAAAATGGCTGTAATTCCTAAATGGTAAATGCCATATTTTTGTGGAGCCTCTTAAAGTAAAGCTGAAAGTCTACACTTTGATCACATATTGATTGTTTTATTTCAAATCCATTGTGGTGGTGTATAAAGGCAAAATCACAAAAACTGTCATTGTCCAAATACTTCCGGACCTAACTGTGTGTGTGTGTGTGTGTGTGTATGTGTGTGTGTGTGTGTATATATATATATATATATATATATATATATATATATATATATATATATATATATATATATATATATATATATATATGAATAAACATTTAATCGACAATAAATTTAAGAATATATATATATATAAATATTTATTCCTAGAAGGGGCAGGTTTCAGTCGGCGGCTCGAGCCCCCAACACGTCATCGTTGTAAGCCACGCCCTCCGCCGTGGCCGCGCCTGTGCCATGGAAACGCGCAGGAGTGTGTTGACCTGCTGCAGGAGTGAAGGGGTTAACAGGGAGGAGGAGAAGTGAGGAGGAGTGAGTCTCACTGACACACTGGCCGCAGTACTGACAGAGGCACAGCGGCGTTTGGGTTTAGGCTGTAGGAATTGGCGCAGTTTGGCACGACATCACCGAGGGGGATAGGTTTAGCTTTCTGTTTTGCACGCGCGTCTCCGAAGACGGACGTAGCGCGCGCCCTTCTCCTCAGTGCACCATTTTGCGCTCGTGTCCTGCATGCCCGATCTTGTGGATTACAGGATGCTGAATTAAATGCGAGAATGCTTTGGGAATAAGATTTCAGACTGTATAGGGGACAGGGAAGCGAAAATGCGAGGCAGCGGCGGAAGCGGCGCGCGCGGTGCAGGTGGATGGCCGACCTGATGCTAGAGAGAGAGATAGAGAGAGAGAGAGAGAGAGAGAGAGAGAGATCGTGTGCTGTAGTGCTGCCATGCTATACCAGCTGGGGGTCTAAGCAGTGAGCTGTGATCGCCATGCTGCCCGGGGTCGGCGTGTTCGGCACCAGCCTGACAGCGCGGGTGATCATCCCGCTGCTGAAGAGTGAGGGCTTCTCCGTGGAGGCGCTGTGGGGCCGCACGCAGGAGGAGGCCGAGGAGCTGGCCAAGGAGATGGACGTGCCCTTCTACACCAGCCGCATCGACGACGTGCTCCTGCACCAGGATGTGGATCTGGTGTGCATCAATCTTCCCCCGCCGCTCACGCGCCAGATCGCCGTCAAAACGCTGGGTGAGAGAGGCATCTTGACATGTACACCACATGTGCATGTGTGCATATGGATCTGCTTCCTACTCATGCACCTGTGCTGCTAATAATAATAATAATAATAATAATAATAATAATAATAATAATCAAGTCAGCTTTATTGTTATTCCTCTCATCATGGATAGGAATAGAAATGAAATATAATCTTCTCCCAGAATCACTGTTCTACAGGACAAGTAACACTGTGACAGCCAGTGCGTTCATTCATCCATTCATTCATCTATCTTCAACTGATTACTTTATCCAACAGACAGAAATATACACCCAGAATGGCATGGCAGTCCATGCACATCCTCACTCACACACTCATTCACACCTAGGGGCAATGTAGTATAGAGAGATATACTACTGCCATGTTTTCAGTTTTTTGGGGAGATGGGAGGAAACCAGAGAACCTGGAAAAAAAAAAAAAAAAAAAAAAACGCAGACGTGGGAAGAACATGCAAAACTCCACACAGACAGTAACCTAGGCTCGGGATCGAACCAGGGACCCTGGAGCTCTGAGGCAGCAATGCCTATAATAAGAATGATAATAAGGAATAATAGTGAAGTTAAGAAGACAGAGATGTAATGTAACATCACAGAGAGACGTAATGTTAGGACGGAAATATAGTTCCTCCAAAACCATGACACTACACTTAACATGAAACCGTGACAGTGTGACAGACAAAAGAATATGTGAATGTCTCTCGTGTAAATATTATGTCTCTCGTGTAAAGTGACCTTTAATAATACATGTTTTTATATTGTTCTTTTCATTTTGGTTCCAAAATTCCGAAGACCTTAACATAAAATTGAGTGAAGATATAAAAAAAAATTACAATATCATCCAACGCTGAATATTAGTAACAGGGTCGATACTGGCATGAAACACTGGATCAGTATGTTGATCAGTCTTGATTTATTTGCTGTGAATGTATGTTTTATTGACTGACATAACAAAGATCATACATGTGAACAGAGGTTTGTTTTAAATCCAGACAGCTGTCATACTTGTGATTTTTTCATGTAACTGGGGAAATATCTCAGAGACTCAGCTGGGTAACTGTGAGGATGTCAGTATTGGATCAGTAACGAGTTATGAGCCGATACTCAGAGCTTTCACATCAGTATTGTATCACAAAAAAAAAAAAAAAAAAAAAGCCAGGATCAGTTCATCTCTACCTTAGGGCCAATATAAGAATAAAATCATTTACTAGCTGAATATGTATACATGTACCCTAGTGCATAGTTTCCCAATCTTAAACTATCTGAGCTTTTAACACACGTGCCTTACATCATACGTTTTCTTTCCAGGAAATAATTACAGGAAATCTGATTTGTCTGTTTCACCATGATTGTCATTATGAGCTATAATTTCAAAAGGAACCGATTATTAGTAGCACTAGCTCACTTGCTAAGCTTGCTTTAATGCCTTATAACCATTCTTATCCAAACAATAGGGTGATACTCAACAAGTCCCTGAGACAAGACGGTTTTACCAGGTTCAGGTGTATTGGTCTTGGGAAAGAGCAAAACTTTTTATCATCTCTCTGTGTCTAGGGTTGGGAAGGATCATTATAAACCTAGTTACCTTCTGTGCTAACTCAATCACGTTGTGTTGTTCACTAATATCTTGTTGGAAGGTGAATACATGTTTCTGCTTGTACTAGTTGTCAGGTATTAGCACACGTGGACTGGTCGGAGCCTAGGCGTGGCAACCAAATATACCATCTCAGCAGTAGCGTCATGCAAAACCTGGCTTGGCCATATGATGGAAAACCTGATTCACACGTCTAGGCCATGAAGTTCTGCAGCCTGTACAGCCTGGACAGGTTGCACAGGATTCATGAGATAGTCAATATCATACCGGCTGGTTAGAAGATTCTGTGTCATGACATACAGAGTTTCGTCAGTACTATGACTGTTTGAGACATGCTAATCTCAATGCCTCGACTGGTGGGTGTGATTGCACACATCCTGTGTGTTGAAACTCGCCTTCATCTTCCGGTATAAATGTCACTCGCTGATATGTTAGTGTTGTTCAAAGTCAGGTGATTTAACCCTCTAAACTCCTAAATTATTACCCAGTTATTCATTTTAAAGCTTATTATTCAGTAAGTACTCTGAATTATTCAGAGCCTATATTGAAACTAAGAGAAAAGGTGTGTAACACGAGTGAGGAATGATACATCTGGACACTGCAATGAGTCCTGACAGTATCGGGGTTAGCTTCTAATTGCAGTTGGCATTGAAAGACCTCAGGCCTATTTTTAAAAGGATATCCAATATGACTCAGGCTTTTTCTCTTCTTGCCATGCACCTTCGTGTTTGGGCAGCTTGGTTCTGGTGTTCCGCCAACAGGGTGGGTAAACACAGACTGGCATACGCAGGTGTCCAGTAATGATTCAAAATAACCAGTAGATTCTGAGAATGATTCATCATTGGCGTTGAACTCATGCTCATGACCCAAAAATAGCCCATAACCCTAGGACGAGTCCGAGTCCGAGGAGCAGAATGATCATGACCTCTCTTGATGACTGTGCTCTAGTGTCCCTAATCTAGTATCCGGTGGAATTTTGCTATAAATGACATTATGACTTTGTCTTTTCTTAACAACAAAATGCCAGCAAAACAGTAACAACACCTTTAACACACTTGCACAAGATCTGTGGATTCAATAACAAAAATAAATTCTTCAAAATGTTACATGAAGGAAAAAGACATTCAGTGCAAAAATATATTTTCATATTCAATCTGCTCAATTCATCCCCAAGCGTTTCACTCCTTTTATACCACATCAGTTTGTCAATGAGTTTTTTGTAATAAGTTTATAGCTTCAGTTGATGTTGGGGAACGTACATGAGACAAGGTGGTTCCTGATAGCATTTACGTTATGGCAGTTATGAACAGTTATTCCCTCACAAACCTCTCTTTTTTTTTCCTCTTAGTTATTATATACTCTATAGTGCAGTCATTGGAAATTGATTTTTAACTTAGAACTAACCTACATTGAACAGAGTGAACAAGACCACTAAGTTTGTGTATAATGAACATCTGAGAGTGAATTCAACTAGGAGGAGTTATATTTTTGGTGTTTTTTTTTTTTTTTTTTTTGCCCTAACAGATTTTCACTTCCTGTCGAAGCCCAGGAACAGAGGTTGCTGAAATTAGCTTTACCTTGTCAGCTTTCAGTATCAGTTCATTCACTGCTGTATCACTTTTGTCAGACACATTGAGAAGACTGCACGTGTTACTAGTTTTACAGGAATGGCTGCTTGTCTACTTTTTGCCTTGGCACAACAGAGCCTGGGGGAGAAAGTATTGTAAAATGTATGGCTTTAAGTCAGATATTGTAAACAGTTTCAGAATCAGCTGATTGTACTTCTGTCATGTATCTTTGGCATAATTTTTGGAGCAATTTATTCACTCTTAGTTCTGAATAGTAATTCTTCTGGACAGCTTGATGTTTACTTTGCTGGGGTATTTATCTAATCCCCTGCTGATGAAGACCTTGAACTGAGGCCGGAAGTGAGGTGCATTGGCTTAGGTGATTACTCTGTGGCCAAATCGGTTTATAAGCCGGTGTTCATGAATTTGTATTTGATCCAGAGACAGACAAAGTCCCCTCTTTTGTGTAAGGGACTGTTTTTTTTTATCTGTGTAGGTTATCAAAGTTTGCTTTAGTCAGGTTGCGTAATTCTGTGTTGATAAATGTGTCAGTTGCAGGTCAGGGGCTAAAGCTCTCTAAGTAAACATGCACTGTACTGCGCTAAGCTAGTTAGTTAACCTCTGAGGTGGACCATTCCTTTAAAAATGCAACAAATAAAGACTTCTGTATGAAGTATTCCATATGAGGCTAATATGTGTGCTCAATTTACTATCATATTTGTTTCTTGAAGTTCTGAATGTGTGAAAACAAGGCTGTCGTCTCCATTTCCTTGTTGTGACTATGACTGTTGGATAGCCATAGATTTAGAGAGGGACAGCAGGGTGTGGTAATATAGCTCCTCAATTGCTTTGGATGGTACATTTGGCTGAAATATATTTTAAATGATTAAAAACAACTACAGTTATAGTTAACTGTAGAGTCTATCACCTGTTTTTGTCCTCTTTCATAAAGGTGCATAAAGGTGGCTAGTTTTATCATGTACATTATTGTAGAAGCTCAAGATGGTTCCATTTTCCTACCAGACGTCCATGAATGATGCAGAAATTGGCTATGTACCAGCCAGCTAGCTAATACAAATTATGGTCTTAGATTTTAAAATAAAAAGAAGCAGTAGCTAGTTCGGAAGCTAATCACTAGTAGCTAATCATCAGTAGCTAGTATTACGCTCACTGTTTGGGATTGACGAACACATTCACTATTCACAGTGAGTCTGAAATTGTTCTTCAACGCTACAGTTTAGTACAAAGGAGTGGAATGGGCACTAAATGTATAGACAGGTAAGTGAAATAAGTAACGTTATAGGGATAGCCGTGAATAGAATCCGTAAACATGCCGGCAAAGAAATATCTAATATCTATCTGATCAGTTGATCTGTCCAGATCTTTCTTATATTACGTAAAAGATGAACTGAGGTCGTTAGTCCTTTAATTACCTTTACTTAATGAAGTTTACCTGTTACTGAAACATTATTAGTATAATAAATAATTTTACTGTTAATATTTAATATTTAAATTGAATCATATGATGGTCACGCCAATTATTGTTATAATCGCTGTATTGCTATGGACTACCCATATCGTCCATATTACACCTGTTATAATCCTGGACCTGGAAACATCAGGGGCCACATTGTACCATGACGAACATTGCGGCATGCAGCAACTCCAGCACTTCAACAGAGGGCAAAATGACTAGACGATCCTACAGAATGACTCAGAATGCAAATCAATTTCCCCTTTCCAGGGTGTGGGACAGTCATTATCTCCACACTGTTGGTCTGTTTACTTTGTGTGGTGCGTTGATAAGCTAATCAGTTATTCCAAAAGAGGAATGTGAATTTGGAAGGCTCTGGCTGGTATTAACAGCTAAGCATGCAGATGCAGATGATGGACGCTGGGGAATAATGTGTGAGTGCAATGGAAAAGCGGCATTTAAGGACATTTGAGGTCAAAGTTGTGGAAGCAGTTATGACATGATGTGAAACAGTGACACATTGCAGCTTTGTAAACAGGCCTACAGAAACAATAGCTCAGGGCAAATAAACTGGTGTTTGAAACTTTGCACTGGAGTTATGAGGCTGATGTAGCTAAGTAACAAGAAGCTTGTAGCTGCCAGCTTGGCATTGTGCAATATTAAATCAATATTGACTTCAGACACTTCATATGCTTTAGGATCTCAAACAGACTTGTTTATATGGTTTCTGACAATGCATGACACAGTGCTATATAAAGAAAGGACAGAAATAATGCCACATAGCTTAAAAACAGGAGAAGCAGCCATCTTGAAACCAGAATCACTTCCTGCTCAACAAATTCAAGTAGAGCTAAAGTTTGAAGGCAGAACAGAAGTAAACTGGATAAAAATATAGTTCCAATTTGATTCAAATATTTGATGAAACTATTTAAATGTCATTATGTCAACGGAAATGTGCTTTCCAGGGAGTATGTGACGATTTCGACTAAACTGGCAGCTATAAGAATCCCCATATGTTAGCTAGATTAGTCATGTATCTTCAATGCAAATTTCAAAAGAAGCAAAACTCGGCTGAGATGAAGGGAAATTTTAATACATTTAATTCAACTTTTCTTTGTGCCGTTGTGTGGACGTTGATCGCACAATGAAACTGTCATGCATCTACAGAATCTTTTTTTTTTTCTAGAGACGTTGCCTCAATATTTCTTTGACTTGTCCTGGAAAATTACAGGTACGAAGAAAGAAAAAGAGTGCACTTATCAGCGGAGGACAGGACATACAGGAAACACAGGCTATTTAGAGCAAAACTGCAACTGATCCACAAACCCACAGCTTCAATTTCTCTGTTGCCCTTCCTAAAATCCACCTTCCTTCATTTCCTGGCCTCACACATCGTGCCCCACTCACCAAACCGTACATATTTAGTCTGCATATCCGACACCTTCAAGAAAGTCCCAGAGAAGGGGTGCGGGAGTGAAGCTGCCCTTCCCATGCTTCTAGTAAGGGCTGTCACTTGTGTAAGAATTCCCTGGGCCTCTGTCTCAAGTCATCTGGTTGGCTATTTACATGCTAATGGAAACAGAGAGCGAATCTATGAGAGGGAGAGAGAGAGCTTTACTTTAAATTTGTGTGAAAATGCTTTTGTTCACTAAATGAATCGCCCACCTTCTCTAAGCACTGACAAGTGAGCATTCCTGAGTTAAGGAAGTGGAGCTCACATGCTGATGGGTGTAAAGAAAAAAAAAAGCTTTCACTAGGCAAAGAAGCTAGCCGTCCTCATTCAGACTGACATTTTCATGTATATTTCATTCAGCCTTCGAGAAGCTTTACTACCTTCATTTGGCATTTGACCTAGCACCACAGTAGTATTTGCATTTCATGTTAGCGTCGCATCCTGAATACAGCGAACTGTGTAATCATGCAAATCTGCTTTACAGTAGAAGGAGGAGTGTGTCCCGGGCTTTATTTTCTGGGAGTAGTAGATCCTGCTTATGGGGTAATGAATGCAGAGGGACTTTACTCCTTTCCCATGACCACTGTTTAAGTGAAATGGGCTTAGCTTGGCTGAAATGCTTGATGCTGTGCCTGACTACACCTTACTTTAAAACACACATACACATTCCTGTATGAATGTAGCTACAATGGTAGAGGATATAATAAAAATGGAAGTCTTTGTGCTACATTGTAAATCCACCAGTAACATAAACATTACAGAAAGTGATAGGAGATAGTGATAGGAGGAGGATAGGAGGATAGTGAAATAGAGTAAGCAGAAAAACTCACTCATTCTTTTCAATCCTTATGGCACAATGTGTGTTTGTCTAAATGGTTTGCTGGAAATTCAGACAAGTCTGATCTCATACCCAGGATGTAACATGCAATACATTATTTATGTGCACTCATTACAGAGTTTCAATCTAATAATCAAATTTGCCATAAGTGGTAAAATTGGTAAACCGATTCTCGAAATGTCAGGAATGAAATAAGACGGCGTGGCATGATGCGAAGCAGAGTTAGTGTTACAACCCTGAAGCACATCTTCAACTGTTTTATTCTTCTTATATCACAGTGAGTTTTATATATATATATATATATATATATATATATATATATATATACACACATATATATGGGCAAAAAAAACAAATCATTGGGCGGAAAATTAGTAAGAATTGAACAAATGCACTCCTGAGAGCTCCTTTGCCACCGTTTGCTCGTTTACTTTTGCTACAGTGAACTGTTTGGGGAAAAACTAAAAACAGGGAAATTCATTTATATAGTCTTCTTGTATGGTAAAATCATGGTAATGATCTTTTGTGGGGGTTTTTTTTCTCTTAAAAGATTAGTCATTATTTGGTTTTCTGCCACACCTGATGCAGCCCATCAAGGGTCACAAGGCTTAAACATTTAAAGAAATCAAAGGGAAAAGCTCTCCCTTACTAACTTCCTTTATCTATTAGTTTAATTATTGCTAATTTCCTAAGCAATGATTTGTTATTAAGACCATTAAAAGCTTAATATTTTGCCATTTTGGGCTTTGCTAATATATATATAATATATATATATTAATATATATATTATATATAATATATATATATATATATATATATATATATATATATATATATATATATATATATATATACTAAAGATCACATTGTACTTTTTATCAGTTTATAGTTATGTTTAATGTTGTGGAACATCTGTTAGTTCCTGTTATCACTTACGTTATTACAGCTATAAACAGTTGTTTCCTCACAAACCTGTTTTTTTCATTCTTGCATCACTGCCTTGTTGTCATAGTACAGGAAGTTCACTGTGGTGAGCACAAGCATTATGCACAGTGTGCTCTGTTTTTTTTAGGGCAAGTTAGACTAATCTTTCTCATCCCACATTGTGAATAATATACGTACCTCCTCCCATTTTGGTTCCCATATATGGAAGTCTAGTTTAGTCTAGTTTAGTCTAGAGAGAGTCAGCATTTTTGCCGTGTACATTTCTCAATTTCTGACTTATCCTGTTCATAGAAGTTAGAGGTTGGAGCTTAGAGGCTGTTTCATTTCATAGTACCAATGAAGTTAGCTATTATGTAATTATACTTCAATCTGAATTCAATTCAGTTTTACTGTATGCACTATATATATTTTAACAATGGATATGGTCACAAAGTGGATTTATAGAAATCCGGGTGTGGATTTAGGCCCCTAATGAGCAAACCAGTGGGAACAGAGGCAAGAAGAACTCCCTCAGATGATGGGAGGAAGAAAGCATGAGAGGAACCAGACTCAAATGGAGCCCATCTTCTGTGTGACACCCAATAGCGAGATTATAATCCACTACATTAAACAGTTGTAAAAAGAATAAAGAAAAACAGTACCAAGTGTGTCTTGTGAATAAGAATCCTGGGATGAGCACAAGACAGTTGTTATTTATTATAGAATTATTATAGAGTTGATTTTTATAATAACATTTACCTACGTGTGCTTTTCGATTGGCCACATGATGTTTGTTTCACAATTACACCGATTTTAGTATGATTTGGTTGTCATACCATTCACCAGTGTCACCATTTGCTGAATGATGGAGTTGCAGTTTTATGTTATTACAACATGCTACTTTCTTTTTAGCTGATTTCTTAAAATTGGCTATTTATACGAATTCCAAAAGATCAGCATTTTTGTAAAGAAGCATACCAAACCAGCACTAGCCTCAATTCCAGCTATAATAAGTGTTACAATGCAGCCAAGGACCGAAACTAAAGAAGAGAAGCAAGCAGTCATTCAAATGAGGCTGTGGTGTGACCTCCCACAATGCTCTCTGACTAACGCTCACACAGCTGGTGGGAGGAAGATAAAAGAGACTGTAGGCTGACCAAGGCAAACAATGGCCTGTATATACTGACAACACATAAGAAAATCAAACACTCAGGGCTCTGGACCACTAATGAGTGGCTGGGATAATGACGTCGCATTTGATAGCCTTTGCGGCACTACTATCACTAATCGGTAGTGACGAGAGCAGTGCCTGATAACACCGTTATAGTATATGCTGTGGCTAAATGAAATTTAGTCAAAACACAACCTGTTGTGTCTTTCACCAACAACATTGTTTTTAAAACAAGGAGTTATTTTATGTGACTTTTTTTTAAATTGTAGCTTGTAAAAAGTTTACATACGATGCTCTCCGAATAGTGAGCAGTGTAATAAAATTAATATAGTTTCATAAAGTTCTACAGTAGGTTGGACCTAAAATTACCTCGTTCTATTATGTAAGGAGTAAAACATCACGAGTCATGCTGTTAAAGGAAAATAGTAAATGATGGTTTGATACAGCCCAATACACAAAGCAAAAATCTGAAGTGTTTAACTCCTTTTATACCACAGCAATTTTCCAAGTGTAACAATTTTTAGGTATTAAAGAATGACGTGTCATACATTTTATCACCTTATAGTTGCATTTACCGTTGTGGAACATCTGCCAAACAAGTTAGTGCCTCTTGTCAGTAATATGTTATAGCAGCTATAAACAGTTACACTCACTAGGCTCTCTTTTTTATTTCTCTCAAAATGAATAGGACGAAAAAAATGTAGCTTGTTATCTTGCCCTCCATCTTGAAGACTTTCCCATAGCAGAAAACCTAAAGTTACAGCTTTACCTTTGACCGTTTTAAAGCATTGACACTGGAGACTCCTTCTATTACACGTTTTTAATCTGTTTATGTGTCGCGTCCTCCATACAAGTCCCTGTGTAGGTTGTTGCTATAAATCCATAAAAACCTTGCAGCTGATACTACTGCTACTAATTATGGAAAATTAATCCATAGCTTTTGACCAATCAGAATCAAACATTCAACATCCCTGTGGTATAAAATGTATTACTTTTCAAAATGCTACTTTTGCTGTAGTTTAATGACTTCCAGCAGAGAATACCTGACTTGGGTAGTTAAAGGTGTTAAAGGTAGTCAAAGAAGTTTTAAGGCCGAGAAGTTAGTTGACACCGAGCTCAAGAGCTCAGCTCTGCTCTTTTTCTCTAAAAGGCAACTTGTGTGTAACGTGCAGGCACATAAGGTAGGATGCAAATGTGGGTGGCGTGATATTTATTTGGGTTAATACAATAATCATAATCGTTGCCCATGGCATGCATCAAAGCATTAGCAGGCACATGTAGAAACAAGGCACTCAGGAGAACAAAATTTAGTGACGTAAAGCATAACAAGACTTTGCAAAGGTACCCAGACACAACAAAGTATAGACAGACAAACTAATCAAGAACTAGCACAAAACAGGTGGACACAATCAGATAACAAGACCAGAATAAACCCCAGTGCGTGCCCGTTTCGCCATTCGAACTGCGATGTGGAGGGGGAATCTATGTCATCATGGGGCATACATAGTATTACTGGAGGGGCTACAATTCATTTGGAGGGAAAGAGAAGACTTGACAGTGTATACATTGTAACGGGAATTCACCTTATAGGCAGCAGAGGGCTGTAAATATTGCAAACAAACAAACAAACAAATATTGCTTCTTTAACATTTTGACATGGCTTAGCGTTGCATGATAAATAGATTATTGGGTGTTTGTGTATGTGATTATGCAAAGAAACAAAGATCTCCATAAGTATTATTTTTTTATTCTATTTACGCTCTTCTTTATTCAAGTGTAGGATAGGACCATAGTGCAGTATGTCAGCTTTATGGTATTTTTCATTTATATCGTTCACTCAGAGCTTTACCACTGTCACAGCATCAACCCAGCTAATGCTCCTTGCTCAGACGCTCCCTGAAATCTCTGTCACGTCTTTAGTGAGCCGTGATATCATCCCCTATCATTCCTCTTTTCTTTCTCTCACTCACTCACTGCTTTTCTCTCCATGTTCTCTGAGGCTGAGCATATTTTAGCTTCGGATATCTTCTTCTTCTGCATGCTCTGGAAAGAGGTAGTGTATTTGCAGCTGCCATGAGTAAGCAGGGGCAGATGACAGGCAGACAGGATGACAGGCAGACAGGATGACAGGATGAAAGGTAGACAGGCAGACAGAGCAACAGTCCTCAGCTGGTAGTGACCTTGCATATATAAAAGCTGTGAGTGAAGGTGTCTTTCTTTGTTACATCATTTTCCCGTTCAACTTTTGGATGTACTGACAGTACTGATGATTAGGGTTGGCTCTAGCTTCCCTACCGTTAACGAGAGCACAGTGTCAGGTAATTAGCAAATAGTGAACTCCTTTAGAGCGGATGCTATCACATTAGGCTGAATTGGCTGCTGTAGGTTAGCTGTATATTCATATTTCACTGCTCAAGATCTACTGTATAATTGCATTATAATTTCATCCTTTATTGCAGTGCAGTAAAATCTAAACAGCCGCTTTTCGGTATGCTTTGTTAGTATATCACATGTGCTTTACTTTTAATATTAGAACAGGTACAGTTATGGCTTACAGTTAATGAATTGCGAGTACAAGCTTGTGGTTATGTCAACAAAAAACAAGAGAAAGTTCATTTAAAAGTATTTGTCCTATTTTTTTTTTCTATAAATCACTGTACCAAAAAGATCAGTGGTGTTTTCTGTCTGCTGTGTCTCTGTCCTTCTAACGGCTGCATAATCATAACAGAAATGAGATTAGGTTTGGAATGAACATGTCACATGCTCGGGGCACGTGTTGGACTAAATCTCTCCTCATTAATAGCACTGGAGGACAGCTTTGTTTAGGAACAGTGTATCTATATCATGATAAGTTGTCTTACTATGGCTAAGGGTGATCAGCCTTCTGACCTTGGATCTTGTTCGATCAGAGGAGTTTTCTGTTTTCATTACATTGTAGGTTTTGTAACAAGGATTTATTGAATGCTTTGAAATAGAGGACATGTTATATCATTTGACAGACATAGCAGTCTATAAGTATTGTTGTATAATAAGATATCACACTTGTTTCTGAAGACCAGTAAATTCTGCTTTCTGTGTCGCATTAAGAGATTAACCCTGTTCAGGTTATTAGCTTTGAGGCACATGGCTAGGATGGACGTAACGATAAGACATGCACCTCTACGTAATGCGCTTTTGTAAAACAGAGTGGAGACAAATAAAGAGCCCACAGGGACACCACATTGGTGTTATGTAAGTCTGGGTCAGGGCAATATGATGGTACAGAATTGATAGTCTTTCAAACCAGACTTCTAGCTTTCTCTTGAGAGTCTGATACTTTTTATCACTGAAAGGAGCCAAGAACTGGCTACTTTTACAGGAAGAGGCCATTTGACTGGTATTGTAAATGGCCAAACTTGTCTACTCATTACTGTTTCAAAAAAAAAAAAACTGGCTAATAACCCGGTCTAAGAATGGGATGATGTTAGCTTTTTCAATATGTATTGAAAAATCCAGACTGAAACAAGATCCTGGTTTGTTAGCTATTTCAATCTTAGCTTTTTCAGTATATGTTTTCCTAGTTCAAGGCAGCATACAGAAGTGCAGAGAGCCGATCAGATTGCAACCCTGAGATTCTGAACACAAAAGTTATTAGTGGAGCATCAGAAGCAGAGATTAGATGTTAATATCACAATAAAAAAGTAACATTATGATTGCACTTTGTTAGCTTGCCCAGATATGTAATATATATTGTGTATTATGAAAATGTGTTAGTGTACCATGATGTAAGATTTTTACCATATTGCCCATCCCCTTAACGAGTACAATATGTTAGCTGCAAATTGCAAGCTGTAATTATATTAACCTTCAAATATAGGGTTAAATGAAGACAACTCATTTGCGGCCTTTACTCATCGTTCATTTAAAAAGCACCTGCCCTCTGCCCTTCTTTCATTTGCATAAAAATCCTGCTGGAACAATGACGTGTACAGCTTGATGTGTTTGGTGGTGTAGTCTACCATGCCGAATGTAGAAGGGTGACTAATTGGTCCCAAGGCACAGGGAAGCTGCGTGGCGCACATGGCATCCTGACACGAAGTCAGTCCCTATGACTGAAATGGTGCCCTACTTTCTATTCCATACAAAAGGCAAAGTGAATTTTAGGTGTTCTGTTCCCTCAAGGGCACTTTGTTTGGACCCTAACCTATTGTAGCACTTTGTGGGATTTTTTGGAAGTTCACTGGATATTCTCTACTATGCTTTTGGAGGTGAATATCAAAACTTCCAAAATAGTGCACTATTTTGGATATACCAGATGTGTTTTGTCATCCATGGTGGTCTAGTGCCTAAGGATCCTGTGATCTCGCCGCCGTGGGTCGGGTTCGATTCCCGGGCAGGGAACCAGCCCAGCCACTGGCGGTGTACTCTCAGTGCCGGTCCAAGCCTGGATAAAATGGGAGGGTTTCTTTAGGATGGGCATCCGGCGTAAAACCTGTGCTAAATCAAGCATGTGGACCAGTGATCCGCTGAAAGGACAACAACAACAACTACATGACGCACCAGCAAAGAGATGCACTTCCAGAATTTACGGTGATTAAAAACTGGTTCTATCACTGACCTGACAAGCACTGTGTCTTAATAAAATCTGTGTGTATATTTACATGTACTGAAGGAGGACAGTGTTGCACTGGGAATGCGAGTGTCGGAAAAGCTGAATCATAATCTAATTTCAGTTATTTACGTGGAGGGTGAGCCTTGATTTACAACAATGCATTTTATAGTTATAATAAATAGATTACAAGAGATCGAAAGGGCAAAAATAAATATCACAGAATAAAACATTAAGTGAGACATTTATATTCATTAGCTTCAATTAAATATTTAAAATGCCACAGTGTAATAAGAGTATCCCGTTTCAGGGTCCTGTGATGTTTCTTCCAGGTGTGTGGTTCACTGTTTCTGAAGGCTGTCTTTCTTATGTAAGGTATATGAATATGAATGACTCCATTTGGTTGGGTTTTTCCAACATAATAGAAAGGTGATATGAATATTTTTTTTCATAGCACTTTTTTTCAGGTACACTTGCCATGTAGGTCAGTTTGTAGGTATAGTGTAGCCCATCTGTTACTTTGCACAATGTGTGAGCCCCCCTCTACCCTCTACGTCCATGAGTGAAGAGGGACCACCCAGGACCACTGCTGACCAGATATTATCCAAGTGGTGGGCCATTCCAAGCACAGCAGTGGCACTGGCATGGTAATAGCCCTTTACTGCACGTTATTGGGGATATTAGCGAGCTAGCAAATCCCACTAAGTGATGCTAATGGCCATCACCCTGACTGAGGGCTTCTTAATAAAACTAATGGAGTTTGATGAGTCCAGGCCTTTCATGGAGGCCAAATGCAAATGGCTCCTTTTTGAATTCTCTGCCATTCAGATGTGTCATGGACCAGCAGAAGTGCCTGTCCTCATGAGGAACACTACATTAGACATGCGAGTCCTTGAGCTGTTGGCTTGGAAATGGCACACTTACTTCCACTGATTGTTCAGTTACTGTTTTGTTTGTCGGAAAGAAGTAAACTGCTTAACATGTCTTGATTGGTTTTTTTTTTTCTCTCGTAGCTCCTTGGCCCAGATTTGCCAGAGCACTCTCGTTGAAGCTTCTCATACAAACTAAGTGAGATTCCTGCTTGACGTTTAAGACTGTTGCTTGTACTGCAGCAGACAGCTATTGTGCTGTCTCACAGTTGCTGAAGAGAAACTACTTCTTGTATCAAATGTAGTATATGGTATTGTTCCACTCTATTTACCTAATTCTAAGGCGTAAACATCTATCATTGCCAGTGCAGACAGAAGTCTTTTGGATCAGTAAAACTAACATTGCTGCAGCCTTAGAGATGCACTCATCCATCACGATTGATAGCTACTGCATTGAGATGCTAATGCGGACGGCTAATGGCTTTTGCTCTTGGCTGCTAGAGTCAGCAACCAGTAAAGGGTGTTATTCAGCAGAAAGGTGTCCGGTATTTGGACGTGTTCACAGGCAGTCTGAGAGCGCTGATATGCTGACGTGATTATTTCAGGTTGTTGACTATTTGTCTCGATGTTTCCTTTCCTCACTTTGTCCTGTACTATTATGGTCCTTATTCCTGTGCGCAGTACTCTCCTTGTTCTGTTCTATGTAATCTGTTTAAGCGTTTTTAAATTAAGCGTTTTTTGTCAATTTAGTCTATAAGAGGACCAGTTTTGTACATTCTGGTTTTTAAAAGTCCTGCAAAAGAGATGTATAAAGAATGCTTGGTAAAATCAGTCCTAAAGAGCCCTTAAGTTAATAACTGAGTTTACGGAGGGTTGGTCATTTTGGTGATGTTCACATCCAACACACATACTGTATATATTCTGAGTGGCAAGAGTTTGGCCTACAACTTCTGAATACAAACATAAAGCATCCATCACCATTTTAGACTACAAGAATATTATGCTTTCACACAGAGCCTGGCTATGTGCATGCTGGGAATTATTTGCCTGATTTATAGAATATCGGAATAGAGCATTATTTTCTACCAGTCCTGTCTTTGGTATGCATTTGACTCTTCAAGACAGAATTTTATATATAAGATAGTAGACATTTGGCATATATCATGTAACCGCCCACTTTTCCAACTTATTCCATCATGGTTTTCTTCCTGTGTCTATTCTTGGAACATGGAAATGGAGGCCATTATCTACAGGTTTCTTCCTCCTTAGACAGTCCAAGCAGATTTTTTCGTTTCTAAAACTGCTGATACCTGTCAGTGTCTGAAAGACAAATCTCACTTTTGTGCTTATACATAATAAAAACTTTTGTGCTCTTAGGTCGAGTCTGTAATTTCACTTGCATCACTACAACATGGCACTTTGACAAAAGTAATATGAAACGGAAAAAAAAAAAAATCAAGTTTGTGCTGCAAGATCAGTTAATTTCAAACAGAACTATATTTTCTTTCACACCGCTGCACATGTATAAACTTTAACAAAAGCTTCTTAAATTATACTGTCCTTAGAAAAGGTCCAAGATCTCTCCACAAGTGCCTAGATCCATGTTAGACATTATATGAGAGGCTGTTATTCTAACCAGATGAGACTTCACCACATATTAATTTTAAGGGTGGAGATATTTCTTGCACCAGTGTATTGCAGCAAAGAATTTTTTTTTTTCATTTGTGTTTTTAGTAAAACAAAACATAACAGTGCTCCCATGTCTGTAACCTTAAAATATTAATCACTGCATGTTATTAATTTTATATATCAATTCTGCCCGTTTTCTGTAAGGGTGCCAATACTTCTGGAGTGCACTGTACAACTTGTCAGTTATATAACTTACATCCCATCAGCTGTGATAGCTGAAACACCGCATCCCATGATGTTTGTAGTGAACGAGTTTGTACTGGAGCAGTGCTACAAATTTCAGACTGAGAAATGTGTCTATGATTTATGTGTCTGTGATTGGACCATCACGTGAGGAAGAGAGAAAGAGATCAATAGTACAGAATGGACTGGGCATATCGCCCTGGGGGACGAGTAATTTAATCTCAGAGATGGCCTTCTGCTCAAAGTCTGCATGCTCTCTCTCTCTCTCTCTCTTTTGCTCTCCAGCCAGTGGACTTGTATTTCCATGTCTGTATCATGTTTGTCCAGGATTTGGGTTGTACTCAGTGCCCTTATGTTTTCATAAGGAAGGGAAATGTATGTTTATGTGCTATCTTCGCTCTGTGGCTGTAGCAAACATCTGGCTCATTGTGTGTGTGTGTGTGTGTGTGTGTGTGTGTGTGTATGTGACAGTGTATAGAAAATAGTGGGCCTTGTTGTCTCCGATGTCAAATAATGTGCAAGTGTGTAGGTGTACAATAATGTTAGGGTGCTTATCTACTCAGCCTGTGTATCTAAAGCTTCATATACGTCACACATGTATGTAACCTTTATAATGAGGACCTTTAGGGGAGATGTGGGAATCTCTAGGGACTTCGGGGTTCGATACAGTTTCCTTTCCGGCTGCCTTGACGCAATCATAAATTGATTATTCCTGCATCTTAATGGATCTCTAATTTTGACTTCTATAACCTACAATGTTTTTTTTTTTTTTTTTCCTCAGCATGACTATTTGCTGCTTTTAAAAACATAATATTTCACATCCTGAAAGAAGTCCAGAGGCTGAGCCATATGACGGTGTGATAATGACATTGCAATAAACGACGTCATGCAGTTTTAGTGTTCCATGTATTCTTAGTCCCCAGTTCTCTAGGTTCCTCTTAAATGTTTTGAATACTGAATAAGATTTTGTGCCCTTAGTTTTTTCATAATGTTGCTCTAATATTTTGTTGGCTCAGTTCATTTACAAAACCTCAACAAAACAAAATATTGGCATACGTATCGTGTATTATTATTATATATTTTTCACACGTCCCTAAGCTTAGTGTCCCAGTGTTTATTTTACATCAGAAATGTTTCATTCTGTTGACATTTTATGATCAGAACATAATTAATAATTGTAATGTAAAATTCTGATTATGAAATTTTGTGCATTGATACAGAATTGATTCAGAGAGAATTTAAAACATTAATATTATTACTATTGCTATTAAAGACTGTATTTAAAAAAAAAAAAACAACAACAACAAATTATTTACATTTTCCACCATGTGAATGCTGCGATTACAGAAGCGCTAATACTGATGTGGATTTTTAATATTGATGAGGATGCTAGAGTTAATGAGGACATGGTGCCATGTTACAGCGTTTGTGCGGATATTGTGTGGCCAGTGTTGTGATGATGATTATTACGCCACAGCGCTGTTGAGTTCTGATTGGTTCATTTTGATTGTTCTCATTTCTATAGCGACATAACATGTCCAGTATCAGTGCCTTGTAACAGTCAAGGTACAGCTGTGACCTTTTTCGGAAAACTTTTAAGGTTTCCGTCACAGGAAAGCCTTCAGGACAGAGGGCTTTACACTTTAGTTGCCCAGTAACATGCCAAGCTGCAGTTTTTGTTTTGTTTTTACTAAAGGAGACTAAAAGAGAAAGAAAAAGGAGAGGAGATGAGGGAATAACTGTTTATAGCTTTTATAACTTAAGTGATAATAGGAACTAACTTGTTTCATGGATGTTTCACAACAAGGCTATAAGTGGATATAGAGTAGGACGTGTCATTCTTTAATTCTTTAAAAAAAAAAAATGTGTTGGCAAATTGCTGTGGTATAAGAGGAATAAAACTCCTTGGGGCATCCTATTATAGGAAAATCCTTAACTTTGGGGTAACTCCGCTTCCTGTCAGGCCGCATCCCACCATCTTGTCATTGATTATTTTCCTATAACAGCACATCCCTTCGTATTATATTCCTTACATAAACAGTATACTGTCTAGGACGAATGTTTCCTTTTTTCAGTTCTGTGTGTTTTTTTGTTTATCCATTTTTATATCGCTATGTTTATTGCTGTGTTAATTGTTTAAGAGACAGAACAGAATAGGTGTTAATGGACAGAATGGCCCCGGCGTATTGTGTATTGTGGCTGCTGTCTCCTGATGTGTAATGGCTCATGTGAACACGCAGCTTTATTCGAATATTGGGAAGCCATGCAGCAGAGTAAGCCTTGTGTGTGATTAATGTGGCAGAGTGCAGAGCTCTCATCAACAGAGCTCAGCTGGAGTGCGCCTGGCTCTTTGTCATAGAGTCACAGCTGCATCCTATGTCTCACACACACGCACACACACACATACGCACATACGCTTTCCCTATAATGACCTTCATACACTCACTTCCTTGACACACAGAGCAGGGGCGTGGTAGAGGCTAGAGGAATATTTTATGAGCACGCGCCCCATTGTGTGTAAAGTGTTAGCAGGACCTGTTTTACTTGCTCCTGCTTGAATGCAGCTTGAGGTAATAAGATAAGATGTGTATACATGCGTGTATACGTGTGTGATTGTAAAGGGGTGGAACGAGTAATGTGTCCACAGGCAGACACGCATGTGCATCTCCTCTCATTGGTCCATTCTCGTGTGCGTGTGCGTGTGTGTGTCTGTTCGTCTGTGCATCTGTGTCATTGTTTCCTGGGTAACACATTTCCTCTGTGATTCCGAGGCTCTTGAAGTCAATAACGTGCAGAGTATATTGAAGGCTTTATGTCATTCTAACAAATTAAATTATGCACATGCTCAGTCCGCAAGGAATTGTGGGTGCTAACAGATGCTTAGCTGTAGGCTAGGTATTTTGGAATGGCAACTCAGACATACTTACAACAACCATGTATACAGGAATATTCAGACGCCTGTACACGTATAAACATCGTATTCGGAATATGGCTGCAACCCTAATATCATTTAGTTTTGATCAGCAATGTCATGTTCTTCTGTGTGTACGATAAAGTTACAAACATGCTAAGAGTGGCAGCAGAGGTAGCTATGAAACATGTTTGAAACAGTATTAACAGGATTAAAGGGTTTTCGGTGCAACTCCCCCCCTGCGGAGAATCTGAGGTTTTAGTAGGATGTTTTAGGGTGAGTCCAGAGATATGGACTCACAGGGTGACACACTGGTGATGAGAATCACTGAAGTAAGGAACTTGATTGGGTAAAAAAAAAAAGAACCATTAGATGTTACTAGACAGGAATACATTTTAATCTGTATTATGAAAGAAGTCAACGATGAGGTAAACGCCTGATCATGCACCATGACTAATCGTGAAACCTTGACACAGGAACAACCCTAGTTCCTCCCTAACTCTCCGTCTATCTGTCTGTCTGTACTTAATCTACCTAGTATTTTAAGTGCAAAAGATTTAAAGGCATCTACGAGAAGAAACACCAGCTTATAGAGTAACACAATGAAGTAATGAAGTACACTAAAACTACTTTGTCCTCCAGCTAGCTGAAATAATTGGGAGAAATCATTGTGATTTCCATATTGAGTAAAAATAATTGTATAACAGCTACAGCCTTGTAGTAACAGCTAAGTATGATGGAGTAAAGCACTATGTAGGCCTACTGAGAAAATGCCTTTTGACCCACACTGTATTTTTAACTCTTCCTCTTTCACTTTTCATCTCATTTCATCCTCTGCTGTGTAATGTCTTCTTTCTACATATAGCGCGGCCTGATCTCACCTCTACTAGCTATCTCTGTGTGTGTGTGTGTGTGTGTGTGTGTGTGTGTGTGTGTGTGTGTGTCTTTCTCTGGCTCTCTCTGAGTTGTTGTTAGGCAGGATGAATGTGTAATTACCCCCTTTGTGTCCTTTCCCTCTAGAAGCTCGCTCAATTATCCTCCACCCCGGCAAGCTGCATGGAGCACATGCTCTTCCCCGCTCTCAGTAGAGCAATTACTAGGCTGACTTGCAAAGCTCATCTCTTAACTGGAATTACCTTTCATAATGGATTCCTGTTCAAAATGGTCAGATAAGGAGAGGCGATTGTGCCTCTGTTATGTTTGACTCGGGTATAATTTCAGGGTGGTTAACTGTTCAGTGTACAAATAATTACTGAACTATTATAGGAATGCTGTAGTGTTTGTCAACCTCATCATGTGTCCATCACCGCACCACATGTGTAATCACCACGGACGGTCATTTCAACGCGTTTCGCCGCAGTAATAAAAGAACTGTAACGTTGCCGGGATGGTCAATGAACGTTTACGAAATGAGAAACGCGCAGTGAATGCTTTCATAAAGGATATTTGTGAATTACACTAAAATTAAATCTGTATAAATCATCTTTCCAGCTTTTTTTCAGAAGGAATCATTTGTGGTCATGTGTTAGCCGTGTAGTTGACGTAGCTCAGAATTAACATGAAAGTCCCTCGGTTTGTGCATGATCAACCATGAAAACCGTGCAACCTTAGAAAAAAGTGTAATTAACTAGAAATACTTGTGGTTGTGTATTGTGCCAGTGTTGGAAAGTTCCCTCGTATCATTATAGTTTTAAATTTAGCTTATATCGTCATGTTTTGACGATATAATTTTGTTGACAAAATTTATCAACTGCCCTTAGACCACTAATGTAATTGAGTCTCTAGTTAAGGGGTTTTTCATACATCAAAGTTCTTGTCTGTAGTGAATGCGATACAGTTTTAAAAAGGACATCATATTCTTTTAATAATGTTGTCACAAAGTGAAGGCAGTTAGATGTCAGAACCAGCCTTTTTGTGGCGAATCCAAACGAGAAGACACATTTGTCGTCAGAAACCAGGCAGGGGTCAAAAATCAGAAAAATCAAAAAGAACAATCAGAAATGCACACAGGAAATAGAAAAACCTCGAAAGGTTCTAGGTGAGAGAGCTGGTTTGTAGGTATGTAGGTGAGTGGGAATGATATAATATCTGTATCGGATTTGGGTGCGGAGTTGTGATGGCTCCTGGATCAGTAGTCGATTTGGGTGTGGATTTGATTGTCACAGAGATCGATTGTTATAAATGTGATGTTTGTGTTACTGGTAACACATTGCATTCGATACAGCTATGTTTGGTTGCTCATGAAGATTTTACGCAGGAATTTATAACATCATCATGAATAACCCATGATGCAAGCAAAAGGTTTTTCTCAACATTATTTCGCCTGGCTGTAGAAGCTTGCGTCCATGGCCTGGAGGTGTGCATCAGGACTCCAGGACTCGACAAAAATGTCACAAGAGCGGGCAGTTTTTACTCATGCTGACAGGAACGGACGTACAAAAGGCCACCTTGATTGCCCATGTATTGGACATGAGCATACTCACATGGAGCTGCATGATGCATTTACATCATCTGGTGTAACCTGGGCTTCATTCATTCATTCATTTATTCATCTATAGAGTATATAGCTAGAGTCTATATATTTTGGAAAACAGAAGCAAATAAGTTAATTCATAACAAAAGTAACTGCAGGAGTGGACGTGATTGGTCAGAAATCCTTCAGGAGCTTAGCAGGATGAAGCAGGATAGAAAAACAGTCGCGCGAACACCCCTAGTGTGGCCTGGTTAAAGCGCGGCATCCTGGTGTCTGGCTCGTGTGTTTAATTTGAGCTTTACTGTTATATATTCAAGCTACCCAGCTGTGATCTCTGCTGGCTGATTTATGCCTGGAGGCAGCAGTAGGGATTTGAGAGCAGCACATGACCCCAGGTTAACCACTGCATCACTGTGAAAATTCCCCTTGCGCTTACATTAACCTTACGTGAAGTGTAAGCTTCATGCTTCATGACTCGCTTCTCTTTATTATCTATGGGAGTTTAAACATAGCTAGCCATTGCTGCATAGTTGCACCTGCTATTAACTGGATGTTATGATGTGATTTTTTTTTGTGTGTGTGTCAAGTTGTCTGTTGTCGAGGTGATGCATATGATGAAGATCTAGTTGTCCTCTGTATTAAGGCTTCTGCATGCTCATGTGAAAAAAAAGATTGCAAGAACATCTAAGAGACAGTTTTTCTAAGACAGCCACATGGGTGATGTTAGCACATTTTGACCTCAGATGTAATAGGGGATGGTCGTGATATTGAAACAGTTTGAGAATAGAGACATGCAGGTCATAATAGTTAATCAAGCCTGGATATTTTTATGTCTGATATATAGAAAAGAATCAAGATTAGTGCAGGTTGAGAATCCCTGTCACTCTGTCACACACAGATTGGCCTTTTAAAATGGCAGCGTATTTCCTAAGAGAGCTGTGTGAGGCTTGTGCGCACGCTGCCGGAGTGTTCGAAGGCAGAGTTTCTATAATTGATGAGGAGGACTGAGGACTCATCCCAGAGACATTTTCCACTCCATTAGGGCTGAGGACAGAGTCTCTACGAGGTCTCTGACCCATTGAGAGACAGTCGTGCTCCTGCTTATCTGCAGGCGTGCCCTTAGACCTCGGGTTGATTCAGGCCAAATAGTGATTTGAAACCTCATTCAGCAACCAGGCTGTAAATCCCACAGGCCAGTGTTCCATTTAATTCACAACCCAAACATGATATGATAGACGAGATCACAATTTGCATCTTCTGTAGCACTTAAATTTAGCTTTTTGAAACGTATTGTACCGGAAAACAAGGAAAATGGCCATTTTTAAATTAAAGAATGCCAAATAAAATGTAGCATGTTATCATTAAATACAGTAATATTAAATCGAGTAATATTAAATAGATGAATTGGTCAAAAAACACAATAATTTGGTGCGTAGACAACTGAATTAAAAGTGCTAAAATAAACAATGGTCTCCGGTAAACAACACATTAGAGAAAAGTACTTGAAAGTCTTGTGATTTAATTGAGAAACCTTTATGAATCCTCCAAAATGCCATTCCCACTACTATTATACAAATGACACTGATATTATTTTGCGATAACAATAAATGAATTCATATATTATGAACATTTTTATATATATCTACCAGCTCCCATGGTAGTTTGATCAGGTGTAGAGCTTTCTGCTGTGTGCTGTGGATGTCAGTCAGTCAGTGGCTCATATCTGATAGGCTGAGCTCCTGAGAGGTTTCCAGGTCATCAGCCTCTGTCTAGAGGTTCAGCGGAAGGCTTTCAGCACTGCTGAGCTGTCAAACTGTGGCAGTGTGTGTGTGTGTGTGTGTGTGTGAGTGAGAGACATTGGGGTTTGAACCAAAGATGCATCATGTAGACTACAGAGATTAACCTAGGCCAGCTTATTGTCTTGTGATTGCGTGAGTCTAAGAAAGCTAGTATGAATGGTAGTGGATTAAAAAAAGGAGGGCGGTTGGGGGGCTACTCACAGAAACTGATGGGTGTGTGGCATAGTGTGGTGCCTGTTTTTTTTATATCTTGATGGGGACCAAATCTCCCCATAAGGACAGGAATATGTGACAGTTTTGACTTTGTAAGGGAACTTTTAGTCAGACATCCCTGTCCTTGTACTAAAAACATGGCGTCTTCTACACACACACATGCTACCTCTGTGTGTGAGTGTGTATGGGGTGTGTGCCTGTGTATTTTTTGCCCATTAGTGCCGGTTTGGTCCCCAGAGACGGTTGGCATAATAATGAGCTCTCTCTCTCTCTCTCTCTCTCTCTCTCTCTCTCTCTCTCTCTCTCTCTCTCTCTCTCTCTCTCTCTGTATCATCTTTCATTTTTTTTTCTGGCAGATTTGCATTTTAGTATCCACATTACCGGATCCTGTTTCCATGAATAATAAAGACCTTGTCCTTGTTCTTGCTGCTGTTTGCTTGTGCTTTGTCTTTCCTAAGTTAAAAACGCCTTTTCCTAAAGTGTGTGAATGCCTCTGACACATTAGGCTCACAGGACCTGCATACTCATGTGAGCTGGAGCAGCACACTCCCAGCACACTCAGGGCAAATTCGATTTATTCTTTTCCAGAGCACTGGAGAGCTTCATTCAGATCAGACTTACTAGTAAATGTAATGTGATATTCCTGTCTGTTTATGAATATTAAAAAAAATACTGCAGCCAGTGGTGCAGTCTCACTGAACATCAGCCACAAATTGCAGAACGGCTATGAGAATGAATTTTACACTTTAAATTCTACTGAAATTTTTAATAATATTTACACATTCAAAATGTATAAGCAACATGCAGATGTTTAAGACCCCATATCCTACTTTGTGTCACAGGTCGAGTCAATTGAAACTCATTTCTTAGACCTTTTGATTGAATAAAACCTGTGTGTCACTTAACACAGCAGAATGATTTATGGTCTAAATAAATACATGACATATTTTACTAAATGTCTAGTTCAGTCTTGAGACTATGTCTGCGCGCTGATTGGTTCTCTCGACACCGGTGCTACAGCCAATCGGTCCGCCTCCCCATCTACGTAACTCTCCATTATCCCAACTATACTAGCCGGGCACGGTCTCCACATGCGCCATGAGAGTTCCCATTCACCCTCCTCCTCCCCAGCGCCACCCATATAGATCTGTACGGGCATTGTGGGACGGGCTCTTACCTCTCCTTTCGCAGCAGAAGCATGGTTCTTAATATCTCTGTGTCCAGGTATGCTTAACTAAGCAAGTCTTGTACTTGCTCAGCAGCAGCAGCAGTAGCATAGTCCGCCAAGACCAAACCTACTTAAACTTCATTCTTATCAGGAAACGCATGCTAATTTCATTCCAAAAGTTGCCGTGGCTGAAATACATTTATGGCATACTTTCACATACTTTGGCATTTTATTGGACATGTAGTTCACTGTGTAGGTTCTACAAGGCCACTATTATCATACCCGATGTAGTTTCCATATATAGCCAATAGGAAATGATTTGAAATTCAGCCTGTAAATATATAAAATATATATAAAAATAAATTAAATACCGAGGTATGATGTTTAATTTGTGATTTATGCAATACAAGTGCAAAGGGTAGCACCACCGCTAATGTTCGTTGTGTCTGTAGCAGTATAAATTTAAAGGCTCCTGAATTTCTGAATGCATTAAAATACTGAACCTTTAAAAATAATTGAAATCCAAATGCAATTTTAAGTTGAGCCCCATTTACTTTCCTACTCTTACATCATAGGGTCGAGTTCACACTGTTTCCCCTCACTTCCTGTTTTCTCCTCAAACATATACCTCGTTTATTATCCTGTCTTTTTATTTCTTTATCAGCTGCATACCTCTGTCTTTATCTGTCTCTGGGAATCGGCCCGTAGAAGTGGCCATGGAGACGATTTGGCCTGCCACAGGGAGAATAGGAACGAAATAAAAAAATCACGGTCTGTTAAAAGCAGGCACATTTTCAATTCAACAGAATTTAATTTATTTAGTGCACGTAACAGTAGACATTGTCAGAAAGCAGCTTTACAGGAATTTGGATGTAGATTTAGATCCCTAGTGAGCAAACCAGAGGGGACAGTGGCAAGAAAAACTCCCGGAGATGATATGAAGAAGAAACCTTGAGAGGAACCTCTCAAGCTGAGCTGTCAAACTGTGGTGTGTGTGAGTGAGTGACATTGTGGTTTGAACCAAAGATGCATCACGTAGACTACAGAGATTGACCTAGTTCAGCTCAGTGTAGTGCGAACGTGTGAGTCAAAAGAATAGTATGAATGGTAGTGGACTCAAAAGGCAACACATCCTCTTCTAGGTGACACCGGATTGTGAGACTGTAAATCATTACTCTCGTACAAATGTATACTATAAAGTCAAACCGTATCACATGTTTTGAAAGGATTTTTAGTAAGAGCGTATTGTGAATAAGAGTCCTGGGATAAGGGACAGTCTTTATGATTACGCCAGCAGTTCTGAGGTATAAATCTGCAGTATTCATGTGAGATTATCTACTGAGGAAAGTGCAAGTCTTGGGCATAAACTGTTTTTGGGAAGTGCAGATTTTTAGGTTATCTATGTGGGACCATTCACAGCAGCAGAAAGTGAGTCACAGAAATCTGCAAGCGGAAATAGAACATCATTGATATGTTTCTGGAGTCTTATGATTAGGATTGTAAGCGTGTAACAACAATGACTGCAGTGTAAAAAAAAAAGACTTACTTTATAGTTAAGATGAATTCTAACAATAATCTTGAGAATCACATCTCAAAAGAGGCAGAAAATCACATGACCATCTATAAATATATTCACTCTGACAGTGCCTGAGGTCAGGAGGCTTCAGTTACCGTCGGACAACCCGTAGAGATCATGGCCTTCTCTGCTGTTACGATATCTGAAACTGCATTCCATCATATACTCTGGGAGTGTAAAAGCGGGTCAGGGGGTTTAATTTTGTAGCCTGCGTTCTGCTGTTGGGAGATAATGGGAGATTAGCTGAGAAGTTTTTGTTCCGCGGGTCTCAGAAAGCACAATGGCTGTTCCTCGACCAGGCCCCTTTAAGAAAAGGTCACATGAAGTGGTGGAGAGCTGTGAGAGCGGCACCACTCCAGCTGCCCTGCTGTTTATCTAGCTGACCGGGCCAATCAGTCTGGCCTTTTACAGCTCAAACAATGGCAGGTCTGGCGGCCCACTTTCCCACTGATGAGCAGTTTATCCTTCTGCAACATTTTCCCTTATAATGCAGAATACCGGGCCCTTAACATTAATAATTCTGTTTGATCAGCAACTTCATTCATAATGCATCAGAGGGCAAACATTGTCCTTATAGACCTGGTTTTAATGCATCATAGGTGGTGGGTGTTTTGATGCAAGTGCAACTCTTCTGCTGTGAGGTTTTGGTCTCAGCTTTGAAAAGCCCACGTGTTATTAGAGAGAACCCACTAATGTGCAAAACAACCCTATAACCACACTTGCTAACTGAGGATTTGCTGTATATCTCAATGGCAAGTTCGTAGGAAGCTGACTTTCCTGCTATCATGGTCACTCTGACTTTTATCATTCTATAAAAAAATTGCAGTGGGGGAGGACTATGAATGTGATTATTGCTGTGGGCAAAGTGCCCTTGAGTTTAAAGGACGTAATTGCGTGTTAATCGTTTTAGTCTCTCGCACGTAGACGGCAGAGTTATTTAAACGCACACACATTTAAATGAATACGAGTGCCATGTTTCGGGTTTGAAACTGAGCTGTGTGCTTTTCCGATAGCACATCTTGCGCCCATATTCGTTTTTGGCAGGGCATTCTATCTTTGGGGATTTCGTGTGATGAAATGAAAGTTGAGGCTTAAATAGAGGGCTTTTGAAGTACTGTGACTGAGACCTGCCTTGTGCCATTGAACAAGCACTTGGTCTCTTTTTTCGTAAATGAAAGAGGTAGCTACAAACAGTAGCTACAAACATGAACAATAGCAAAAAATTAACCAGACTGCTGTTTCTTTTATCGCTTCCTTTTTTCCCAGTTAATGCCAGTTCAGAAGTCTGAGTAATCCTGGTAGCATGCTTCATGGTCGTGGTCATTGTTTGGCTTTGGCGTGTAACCTGATGACTCAACCTTTGACTAATTTTCTGTTCTGCTCTCTCTAATCTCTAAGGTATTGGCAAGAATGTCATCTGTGACCGCACAGCCACACCGCTGGACGCCTTCCGCATGATGTCAGCAGCACAGTACTACCCCAAGCTGCTGAGCATTATGGGTAATGTTCTGCGCTTTCTTCCGGCCTTCGTGCGCATGAAGGAGCTGCTAGAGGAGGGCTATGTGGGAGAACTGCTGGTCTGCGAGGCACAGGTCCACAGTGGCAGCCTCTTAGGCAAGAAGTACAACTGGAGCTGTGACGACTTGATGGGCGGTGGAGGACTTCACTCTGTGGGCAGCTACATCATCGACCTGCTCACATTCCTGACCAGCCGGCGCGCTATCAAGGTGCACGGCTTCCTCAAGACTTTCATTAAACAGACAGACCACATCAAGGGCATCAGACAGATCACCAGTGACGACTTTTGCACTTTTCAGATGGTGCTGGAGGGTGGAGCCTGCTGCACCGTGACGCTCAACTTTAACGTGCCGGGTGAGTTCCGGCAGGAGGTGGTAGTGGTTGGAACGGCTGGACGACTCACAGTGTGTGGCACTGACTTGTATGGACAAAAGAACAGTGGCGTGGAAGGCCGCGAGCTACTGCTCAAGGACAGCACACCTTTAGGCAATGCCTCGCTGCCTGACAAGGCCTTCAGCGACATCCCTTCCCCCTACCTCACTGGCACCATCTGCATGGTCCAGGCTATACGACAGGCCTTCCAAGGCCAGGAGGATCGGCGGACTTGGGATGGCCGGCCGCTCACCATGGCCGCCACTTTTGAGGACTGTTTATATGCTTTGTGTGTGGTGGACACAATCAAGAAGTCCAACCAGTGTGGCGAATGGCAGAACATCGTAGTGATGACGGAGGAACCTGAGGTCAGTCCAGCCTATCTGATCAGTGAGGCCATGCGACGCAGCAGGATGTCGCTGTACTGCTAGAGTTGCTTGACTGATGACTGAATAAATGTGATTGGAGCTAGAAAAATGAATGACTGGAATTTAACCTGGAATTAAATCTAAGCCTGCTGAATTTTATGGTTATAATTTGAAGGAATGATCAGAAATGCAAACAGCAATATACTCTTTCTGCTTTCTCTGAACGGCACTGCTTCTGGATTAAATCACACTGGATTCATGGAAGATGAGTGGAAATTGTACAGCAGATATTTTCAACACTGGAGAATACCACTCAAAAACAAAACAAAACAAAACAAAAAAAACATTTAGCTGTGGCAAACATGGTTCTGTCCTTCTTGCATGAATGTGCAAACCCAGTGGGCTGTCCTGTGTATGTGTCCTGTGTGTGTAGAACATTGCAAAAATCAATAGTTTGGCTGGTAGGCCTTTTAGAGAGGAACTCCCCTCTGGTCAATTACGCAATAAATCTGCCTAGATATGCTTGTGTGTCTGAAATATGAAGGAACGGCAGAGAGCAGTGTAATCCCGGCATGCTAGCACAAGTCTACTGTTCCTTTATGTTTTAGGTTTTAATTCTGTTCTTCAGCCGATGCTGGCCAGCTTGTTCCTGAGCTTGTTGTATTCAGCATGTGATGCAAAGCCGAACCACTCTTGCACACATAGATGAGGGCTGTAAATCACAAACAATCGAAGCGGTGGCCTCTGGTTAGTACAGCGTGGCTAGGTGTTCCAGCATGCAGCCGCCTGCACTGTTACAGTGTTGGAGTTGGAAATAATTACTATAATTAACATCTGAACAAACAAGTGGTAAATGTGGCAGACATACAACATAAAACAAAATAGTAAACACCCCTATTGTTTTACAAATTCATGGGTTGCATACACTAAGTGTCTCTGAGCTGTTACATGAACAATATATAATACATTCTGTTTACAGGGTCAGATTAATAATCTGACACAGTTTAATGCCAATTCTACACTTTTCCGATAGATTTAGGGTTAGGGTTAGGGTTGTGATAACGTGTCATAATTAGATTTTATGTCTAGCAACACATTCTTGAGGGCTAGACACAGCTGAGTCAATTAGAAGCATAAAAATAGGTATACCAAAATATATTCAAAACAATGCAAAAAATCCCTACGCAGTGCTTAGTGCTGTTTTGACGGCGACATGATCCTAAATGACCTGTGTTTTTAGTGCATAATTTTAATAGGAGTTGAATTAGTTACTGTATTAGTTATTAGATAATTATTACATCGTATTTCAAACATTGACCTACAAGCCAAAAGATTGATTTTTTTTTTTATTTTGGGCTCTTTATCTGGTCTGGTTTATTGGTTTATTTGGTTTAATATCTACCATTGCCTGCTGTTTCCTTTTCCTGTTTCTGTTCCAAGTTGGTAATGTACCACTTCAGGCATTACTTGGGTGGTATAAAAGGGTCAGATGATGGTTGTAACTGGTGATAAAAAAAAACCCACAAAGGCTAACATAATGCAAAGACTCTACAGGATTGGTAGCAAGAACTAATTCTGATCACTGTGTCATTTGTTTGTACAGTGTAACGTCACGCTACTCGTGATGCAACGAAATGAAAGTTCTTGGCCGAAACTTGTAAAATTGCTAGATTTTTTTTTCTTAATTGGCTTTTTCACACTATAAAATAAATTATATTAATTTATTTTTCTTCTTATTTATACCTACAACTAAGTCTTAATCGAAGACCTACAAGTTAATGAACTATAGTCACCACAGATAAACAGTTGTTTTATAGCAACTAGCATAGAAATTGTTACACATGCAGGTAGTGCTTGAAACTGTGATACAGTATGCGGTGCACATCAAGCAGATAATGAATCAGCTACAAGTTTAGGGTTGCCAGATTGGCTGCAGTCAGCCTGGAGATTTAATTATGGAAAATTACAACTACAGACCCAAGGTCATTTCATTTTCTTTAGGCTCAGAGTGATTACAAATAGCCCTGTTCTCATGTAGGGGGATTGGATTTGGTACGATTTGGGGATCCTTCCTAATCTGGCAACACTGTACAAGTTTCTGGTGCTGTGTTTTTAATGAATAAACTTATTTGCAGTGTTACATTTTAATATGCTGTATTTAATCTTAAAAAAATAAAACCAACATAACTCTTCTGTTGACCTTTTTGCAGCATTTGTACTCTTTCGTCTGAGAACTGGATGTGCTGCGCTTGAATGTTTTCGGCCAAAAATTTTCAGTGGGTGAAATTTCGACGCATCCCAAGAACTACTGTAATAAACATCATGACCGCTTATTCAACTGTTATAAAAGTGTCATGGCAAAGTTGAGTTATCAAAGAAATTTATTTTGAGAAAGTTATTTTGACATTTCATCAAGTGTGAGAATTTTCTTTTTTCTTCTTTTTTAAACTGCCTGTGAAAACCATCTGCTGTACGTAACTACATACATATTTATACATGCTATGCGTAATATAGACATATTTATTTTTATGTTTTGGATGTTTCACATTGAAGTAGGTGTTTTGCGTGTCTTGTTCGAGAGGTGCACTGATGCCTTTGATTTATACGCTTCTCCAAGAGAGGTGCAGCACTTCCACTGTGATGCTACGGTTACTGTCAATGTGTGACCAAAATCGGACTTTTTTTTTTTTTTTTCCCAGGTTCACGGCTTTTAATTCACACAATATAATATATAATGATTATATGAGACTACACAGGAAAATTGCCGTGAAAATCATCTCTGGATGTGCATATTTATAACGTTTGCTTCCTAAAATGCCTCTTTTTTGCTCAGTTCCTCCTGTACCTAATATTTGTGCTTGTGTGCATGCTCTTCTTATAATCCTAAACAAACCGATACTGTTTTCTGTCAGCCATTTTCAGTGACCTTTCGCCTCGTTCTCCAAATCCTTCACGTTCGCTCCACTTTGTGCAAAACAAAAACCACAAATATAACGACCATCGGAATGGTTTAGCATGGTTCATCTTCTATAGATGTTTTTAGAATGATCTTAAACTGGAAAATGTTAAAAAGTTATTTATATTTAAGTCATCTCACTATGGCCAAATGAAAAGAAGCGAACTTTAATGTGTAGCCTGCAGGGTTTTCTGTTTAATTACACATCTCTACAGGTCACAGCTCCTGTTCACTTCTCTAATTGACCTGATGGCTACAGATCATGTTTTCTCGGGACAGAAATGGGCTGAAGCCTATTTGCTAGGATAGAGCCTAGGATAAAGACCTTGAGAGCTAATCCAGTTATCAGCACCGTGCAAATATCAGTAACTATCATCGAAACAGCTTTTGGCGATTTGGGGGCGTTGTTTATGAAGATCCTCATACAGTATGAACATGTTTAAAATAAAACAGAGATGCTGATTACAGGCAAAATCGACATCATGAAATCTGAATTAATCTGATATCATAATGGAGTGATATCAAAAAGCTTGATCTTATCTGAATTCACCTAAGGCATCCTTTCAGATTTTATTCCTCAGATATCCAGAGATGATTCGTGCAGTGATGTGTAAAAAAAAAAAAATAATTATTATTATTATTATTATTTATTTATTTATTTATTTATTTTAAGCAGGCCAGATTTTATCACCAAAAAATGATGTCTTTGGAAATGGGTTAAATTAAAAGATTATGTTGGTCTCTATTCTAATTTGAATATGGTTTATAGCTGCGAAAAAAAAAAAAAAAAAAGGTGATGTGTTAGTGTCTCCACCTTAAAGCTCTGTCCTCATACAGCTGCTGTAGTAATGCAGTTATGCAAATAGCATAATACTGCAGATTGCAGATGTAACTGGAATAAGTGTGTTGTTATTGTGTCATGATGAGGTTTCAATCCAAAAAAATACCATACCTGTGATTACTCTTTCTGAACTCTGTTGTGTTTCACCTGTACAAAATAATTCAAAAAACCTGAAGTTGTTAGACATTACATCTGTATTTGTTTGGAGTGTGTATATGTCTGCTAGCACCGCTGTTGTGTAAGAGTCTCTTTCCTTCTCTTTATGTAGCATTAGCAAACATGTTGTGTAAGAAGGTGGGGGTTGGGACGCGCTGAAAAGGCCGAGACTCAACAGTCCGGCTTTGGCCACACTTCAACAGGACACACTCGGCTTTCAAAATCGATTCCGGTGAAACAAAGCTTTGATGGAAGGGTGAGTCGGAGAGAAAAAGCGAATCCTTTTACCCGTCCTTGGGAAGCAATTAATGCGTAGCCTCCTCAACTCTTCCCACTCTGAATGATAAACGATCACACGGTCCCGTGTAGGATGAGTTAGTGCTATTGTTGTGGGTGACGTTTGCTCTGTGTTGCTTTAAATTACTGTATTTAGAAAGTAGAGAGGATGCAGAGGTGGACATCTACATACCTTTAACTGGCGTTGGGATGAAGAGGGTGTTGGTCTGCTCCCACTGAGAGTGGCCTGCTTCAGCATGAAAAGACTCCGAGCTCAAAGAAGAGCTTCTTCTGCTGCCCCAGACAGTAACCTAGCAACCGAATACCGCTGGGCCAAACCAGCCTTATCTTAAATGTTTTCTGCTCTCCTTTTCTCCGTGAAAGACGGTTATAAAGGCACTGATTTGCAGTGTAGACATCCATTTATCTTTAATATGATTTTTATATTTTTTACCTGTTTAACAGGTGTTTAAAATAATAGTTGAATCACCAAACTAATATTAACAAAGGCCACCTGGTATGCAGTATAAACCCATATGCTCACTGGATTATGATTATAATTATAATTATAACACTTCTGGTAGACAGTAATGCAGAAACACATTTTTACACACTTAGAACAAATGGTTTAAATCTGGAACATTAAGGGTTTATTTGGTTTGTCTCTTTTGGGGACCCGTTAAAGGTTTTATGCAGAGCCCATACAATGAAGTATTTCCTTTCCAGAGAGGGGAAGCTAAGAGCCCATGACTGTCTAATGTGGTGGTTCTCAAAGTGAGGTCCGGGAACCACAGGGATCCATGCGGGAAGCAGCGCACCATTATCAAAGCTGTGTTTATTGTTGAGTTCTTACAGTTATTCGCCTGTTTGACTCGTCACTTGAATTAAGTGGGTTTGATACAAACCTTAATAACTGAAAAACAAGTAGGCCTGTAAGTAATATCAACTTTCTGTAGAAAGTTCAGGAATAAAAACCTCCAATAAATAGCAAGTATATTATTTTACATTTGAATAATGAGAGTAATATTTGAAAATATCCTAAAATAAACCTTGACTAAGGGGTCCGTTTTTTTTTTTTACAGTCAATACAGTTGGCAGAAAAAAGGTTTGAGAACCTTGGGAACTTGTCGCCTCAATATGTTCTTGTTATCAAGCTCAAGTAAACTCCCTGGCTAAAGATAACTGAAACTGTCATAAACCAAAAATACAATCATTTTTGATTGAACTTCACCATATACACTGATAAAATCCAAAAAAAAGTATCGATTTCTAGGCCACAGAGACACTGCTGATCAGGAAAAGTCTTCAGTATGCTAAGACTGAAGCAGGAGTGTTCCAGATTATTCCCACTTCTTGAAAATGCAAACTTTTTAGTCAAGCCACAGCCCAACGGGGACCTTGTGTTGAAACTACCATGTTCATTAATCCACTCACTGCGATGCCTCTGAGTGTGGTGTTGAAGATGCAGAGCTATGGGATGAAATTGTACAGGATGCTTTTAATCAGAAAGAACACTGAGCTTTTCTTTGGCCTTTCATTCCACCTTTTCCCACCATTCTCCTCACCACAAGGGGTCAGTGTTGGTGGGCGTGAGCACGGTGAAGAGTTGTCTGTCATTGGCAGAATCCAACATCCAACTTTCTTATCACATCTCTCACACAGAAGAGAAGTTTGAGAGCTGAGTGGTGCTTGTGCTTTCTGTTTCCTTCAAGCAATTGAACTGCTATTGCATATTAATTTGCAGTCTTTTTTTTTGGTCATTCGCAACTGTCTTCTTAGAAGAATCTCCGGCACGTTGTGTTTTTTAGCCAAATAACACAATAAAAGGACTAAACGGACTATCAGTAAACTACACTTGCATTGAAATGCAAAGTGTAAATTCCACGGAATGATAGAAGCCTTTAGGCCATGTGTAGATCACTGTTTCTCAGAGTCAGGTCTGCAGTTTTCTGAAATTTTGTTTTGGTCGTGGAAATCACAACCCACCATTATCCACGCTGTTCAGTTATATTCATGATTGGGTTTTTATAGTTATCAGCCTGTTTGCCTGGTCACATGAATTGAATTGGTTTAACATCAGAAACTCAAAAAATAAATAATGTCAGTTTTGATTTAAAATGTTCTGTCGGTGAAAAGCCCAGGAGTAAAATGCTCTAGTGCAAATATTATTGTACAAATTTAAATAATGAGCCTAATAGTTGTATAGTTGGATTATGCTCATAAATAAATGTGGACTAGGGATCCATAGGATTTTATTTTATTTTTTTAATAGTTAAAGGGGTCTATGGCTACAAAGGTTTTGAGAATCCCAGACGTAGACATATAAAAGCTCCAACTTGCCATTCCCGTTCTTGGAAAGTACACCTGGCTAACACTTATTTGACTACTCAAATGTGTTCCTAGAGCTGTGACGCAAGTCTGCTCTGGTATCCTGTGCATCTCACGCACATTTCCTGGTCACCACAGGTGGCTATATGAGTCCAGTGTTTTTGAGAAAGCATTCATGTTATAGTCGACGCCTCTGTGGCCCCCAAAGTCAGAGATTTGTTTGTGAATGCTGCCTATTGCATTGTCAATGTCAAAAACGGTTTTTGATCCTTCGTTCTATTCATCTATTTATTGTACTATCTGTATATCACGGATGCATGGATACTTGTATATATTTTGAAGTGGCAGACGCATATTTATCGGTCTTGAACTAGAGAACGTAAACGTTTTAGTAGCATTAAAGACTATATTTTATATATCTGCTGTATGGAGGGCTGGTGGGACAGTAAAGCAGGAAAGTCCATGTGTCATATTGATTACGTTTGGCTGTTGCAGACTCTGAACATCCTGAGTTCCACTGTCCCTACACTGCCACCCTGTGAGTGTGTGTGTGTGTGTGTGTACTCATGTAAAAGTGAGCACCAGTTTATGCTTTCACGAGCGTTGAGTCTCTATGTATCAGATCGTTGTTTAGGGAATGTTACTTGTCCAGACCTGACCATTCAAGTCTCTGACATGGTTTACAGTGTCTCATCTGATGCTGCGATTTCTATGGAATTAAAAATATGTAAAAAAAAAAAAAAAAAAAAATGTGTGTGCGCCGTCTTCTTCATTCACCATCTTCCTATTACATTTTATGTAGCTAAATGATACAGTAGAATTATTGCAAAAGTAATGGTCAAGTTTCAGTGTTTCTTACATTGATGTTCTTACATAGTTGTTGAAAACTAAATCCAAATTTCATCACCCCTTTTTTTTTAATCTAAATTTATTACAGAGGCCCATTCACAGACATCTTGTTCATCATAAAAAAAAGAAAAAAAAAAGATATGTCTTCTTAAACCACACCTGCTGGAGTCTGGGGCTGTTGTCATGGAAACAGCTCTAATTACATGAGCACTATGTCTTTGTCTGAAAGATATTATACGGAAGTATTACATATTTGACTCAGGGAGTTGATAGTAAATTTCAGTGTAGGACAATGTTGGTCAATTTGTAGGTGTATGATTACTGACTGTCCTTCATCTGTTGCTATGCACAATTTGTCAGACCCCTTTACCTTCTCCGTCAATACAAAGAAACTCCCTGACACTCTCACAAACAAAATGGTGCTGAACTGTACCATTCCTTGTCACTGGGGTGGTACCCTCAACCCCCAGGTAAAAGATACGACCTCAGCGACAAGGAAATACACTTTAGTACCCTTTTTATTTTTGAGTGTGTAGGATCTCCACCGGCCAGATATTATTTGGGTGGTGAATCTCAGAACAGCAGTGACACGTGGAGCTGGTACAAGTGCATCAGGTACACTAGCGATGAGATAATGAATCGTATGTAGCAGATATGGAAGATAGGCTAACGACAATATTCTCAGACTGTTTTAATTTTGTGATAATTTTACCTAATAAAGTGTACATTGGCATCTTATCACTTTTATCATTTTTTTTAAAATCACAATTTCATTTTTACTGTATTATTTTTGCAGCCTAGTAAAAGAATCCCTTGATGAATGCTGCCCTCTGCTGGAAAGGACTAACCCTGCATTTTTTTTCCACACGCTCATTTTAATATGGATTCTATATACTCATCAGCCATTTTAATAGGAACACAATAATACCTGCTAATTCAGGCAATTATGCAATTATCCAATCATATGGCAGCAGTGCAGTGCATATAATTATGCAGCTACAGGTCAATTAAGAGCTTCAGTTAATGTTCACATCAAACAGAATGAGGAATGTGTGACATGGTTGTTGGTGCCAGATGGGTTTGACTATTTCAGGAAAGGCTGATCTCCGGGGATTTTCACGGTCTCTAGAGTTTATGAAAAACAACAACAAACAAACAAACAAACAAACAAACAAAAAAACACCCAGTGAGTGACAGTTGTGAGGGCAGAAACACCTTGAACTCTGACCATCAAAAAGACCAAGAAATGTTTTCCCAATCTTCAACTGTCCAGTTTGGGTGAGCCTGTGCCCACTGTAGCCTCAGATTCCTGTTCTTGGCTGACAGGAGTGGAACTCAATGTGGTCTTCTGCTCTTGTAGCCCATCTGCCTCAAGTTTCAATGCTTTGTGTGCTCTGAGATGCTTTTCAGCTCACCACATTTGTAAAGAGTTGTTATTTGAGTTACTGTAGTCTTCTTGTTAGCTCGAAACACTCTGACCATTCTCCTCTCCAACAAGGTATTTTTGCATCAGAACTTGCTTTTTGAGTTTTTTTTGTTTGTTTGTTTTTGAACAAACTCTAGAAACTGTTGTATGTTATTAAAAAACAAAACAAAAAAAAGGTTCTTAAATACTCAAAGCAGCCCATCTGCAACCGACAACTATGCCACAGTCAAAGTTACAGAGATCACACTTTTCCCCATTCTGATGTTTGATGTGTAGCTGAGGCTTTTGACCTGTATCTGCATGATTTTATGCATTACACTGATGCCACTTAATTGGCTGATTAGATAAATGCATGAATGGCAGGTGAGTGTATGTACTCATAATCAACTTGAAATGTGGATACAGTGTGCCTTTAGAAACGACTTAAGGTACATAACTGGACAATAATTACCTTTTAGAGTAAAGCGTTAAAGGTACTCTTTTCATCCTGATGCAGCCTTCTATGGAAAAGATGCATATTAAAGATGTGAAAGGTGTACGCTTGAGGATACGCTTGAGGCGACTTCAAAACAAGTTCATAATACAAGGCAGTATCATATTCTTCAACAATATTTCAAACGGAGACCAGCCCCTTCCTGTGAAAGATACACACTTACAGGGTCCATATTTACGGCAGGTTGGATGTTTCCTTTCAACGCACACCTGCTGTGGTTCAGAGACTTTCATGTTCAGTGAGTTTCAAGAAAGAATGTATATTTATACTGTATATACATTTAGTTTCCCTTTCTCTATCTCTCTCCCTCTCTGTAATGTGACTCTCCATGTTTTTATAGCTTCTCTAACCTTCTCTAGAGACACAGTATTGTGCTGAATAAAGTCCCATTGATCCTTTTTCGTGACAAAAGCTAGTTTAACCCAGACTGATGCAAGCGTCAGTATGAGTGACGCCAGGCTATTTTTCTGTCTGAGCACAGTAATATTAGCTTCTTCAGATTATAAAGAATCTGAAATCATTATTATAATCAGTTAGGAATTCTCATTTATAAGTGCAATAAATACATTTTTTTGTTTTATTGATGGATATTTATTTATTTATTTTTATTTTTCCCCCCAAAGATATAGCTACATTTTTAGTATTACAGAAACTCTGATGATTTCCATCCGATTGCCTTCTGATTTCAGGATTTTGAGTGCAATTATGAGTGTACAGAAAGTATACTTATACTGTACATTTGCTATGAAATGTGAAAAGAAAATCACAGAATAAAATGTGTTTATTATCCTAACTGCCTTTGATTAATGTCTTCTTCATGCAATGTCACTGCCTTCTGCCAACTGTCCAGAACTTTGCTGCTTTTGACTGCTAGAAAGAGGAGGTACAAGTATACACATTGGCCCACAGTTAATGTACAGTTAATGAATAGCTTAGTAACGATGGTACTTCTTAGTATATATTTTAATAATTACGCCAGAAACACGTCTACTTCAAAGTTTGTACTGGATGAAGAAATCCAGTCATGCATCCTTTTAACCTCAGTCAGACAGAGGATTGAGAAGGCTGGAAGAAAACCAATGAGCTGCAGAACTTCTTCTGGTGAGGTATTGCTCATAGGTGATATGCATATTTAATAATAATGTTTCTATAGATTAAATATATGTAGCAATGCTGTTGTTACTAGTTTTACTATACAGTATATTCTCAATCTATTCATTTGCTTCTCTGTGTGATTTAAATCTTATATACGTACATTTAACTGTTATATACGTACATCTTCATTATATGTTCTGCTTGGGGCCTCGCCTCACCTGAAAATCATACACTACTGCTGAAGATGGCCCCTCATGGGTAGCCTACAGATCACCATTGGGTTTCCTGTGGATGGTATGACACAGATAGCCTAAAGATGGCTGTGGGTGTTCTTTCTTGGATAGCTTAAAGACAGCAATTGGTAAGAACAGTTTACACTCAAGTCTCAATCATAGAACAGTTGATAACTTCAGGTTAATACAAGAAATTTAAAGGTAAAACCTCTAATGATGCTCATACTCGTTCCTTTTAACACAGTTAGCACTGCTTGACTTCATAGTATATAGTTATAGAACAGACATGATTTATAATCACACTATCCGGTGTCACCCAGATGAAGATGGGTTCCCTTTTGAGTCTTGTTCCTCTCAAGGTTTCTTCCCTTTGTTGTCTCAGGGAGTTTTTCCTTGCCACCTCTGGCTTGCTCAATAGGGATACGTTAAAAGTTTTAATTTAAATTTTATATCTGGGTTTCTATAAAGCTGTTTTGTTAAAAGTGCTATACAAATAAAATTGAATTCATCTGAATTGAACTGACGTTTCGCATGGTACAGTGTATTAATTGGTGTGAGCCTCTGTAATCCCATTCAGGCAGATTTACATGCCCGTGCTGCTTTGCAGTAAGGAGCTCATTTGTTGTAGAAGAACGCTGTCATATCTCTTATCTTGATAACCTAGTGGTCTTACCTTCTTTTCCATCATAGTAAATCTAATCCACACAAGACATTTGATGGAAGATAATGAGATGTCTGGGATGACATTTTGTTGAAATATTTTTTTCTATTCACACAACACAGTTTGAGCTGAAAGGACAAGCTATTCCCAGATCTGAGAAAATAGAAGAGAACAGGATTTTACCAGAAGCCATTAGTTGACTTTGGCTTTTTAGCTTCGCTCATCTGGGAAAACAGCAGCATGGAGCGACATGTTTCATTTGGGGAGGTCATTAAGGGACTGCAAAGAGTTCTGATCTCCTCCTCTTGGTTTCTGTTCAAATTATAGGGTGGAAAAAAGTAAACCTTTTTCTCTAAACCACAGAAAAAAAAAGAGTCTGTCTTTATTAGATATCTCAAGTGTTTCTGCTCAGATGTTTTACAGAGTGTGACTGGTTCAGATGTACTTTTTATTTTCAGTGACATACAAGACAGGCTTTTATGGAACTAAAGCAAATCTGCCTTAACCCTGATAGATCTTCTGGTCTGAAAAGAAAGGCACGCTTTAATATTTCAAATCTATGGAGCACCTCATGGTGTACTTTGGTGAATTCAGGAGACATATCTCTATTAGACCTCCTCTGTATGCATCACTTCTTTAATTTCAGGCTTCTGTTTAGAGGACTTTGTTCTCACTTTTTTTGAAATAAAGAACAAGAAATAAGCATAAGCAATAACAAAGCATGTTTTGTCTGTAAAAGTGACTGATGTACTAGAAAAGTACACATACCAAGCCTAAATCTCACACAACCACAACAGTGCCATTAAAATGACAACATGGCAGACATAAATAAAAGGTCATGACCCTTTTTACTTTGTGTCACATGCTCCACTCCTCAGCATTCTCTTTGGACGCTTGACGTGTCGTTTGGAAATGGGTCGGCTCTGAGTTATTTATCAGCGTGTATGATGAGTCATGTGTTTTACTCTCTGTGTGTATGAGTCAGACTCAGCGTGACAGAGAGGATCCGTCTGCACTGCTGCCTGTTAGAGATGTTCTGGATGTAGTCATGTATATTAGAGGATGCAATCATGATAAATGTGTAAAGAAAAATAAGCACTGTACAAAAGATCACAGACTTTGTTTAGTCTAGACAAAATTAGCAATGAGCTGTTTGGGAGATGGAGGGGCATAGTGGCTTAGTTTTTACTGAACTCTACTCTACTCATGGCATTATAAGGTTTTTCTGTGTGTTTGGGGAACCATTGTCAAAAAAATTATATCGCAGTTGCCAAATACATGTATGGGCTAATACACTGTCCATTTTGCTGTGTGTTTTATGCTCCTTTTAAACACTGCAAAATAGTTTTTTCCCCCCCCTAATATTATGTGTGGATACCTCACACTTGAACGAGTCATACCAGTGATGACCACCAGAGGGCGCACAGTTAAAGGTTAAAGGGCAGCTGCAGGGTTTCATCCTTGCATATCGACTAAAATAAACCGGAGCACAGTTAATAGCCTTTTAAACAACACAGAGCATGACAAAATGTTTAAACAAATGAAATAAAATGTGGCTTCTGCTTAGTTAGACTGATAACCCACACATGCCCTTTGAGGATAAGAGCAAAGACCCCTGGAGTAAAGTAATAGGGATGCAATGTGCAGCCATTTACCTTCCATGAGACTTCAGTGATAAGGGTGCATTTAAGTGTCAAAGCAGCTGAAAACCTATTTGTTTAATTTAGTGGTTTATGTGCACAAATATTTATTTAGTTTTAACTTCCATTCCTCTGACCTTTACATTATTACAGACCTGGAACAGAGTCTAATTGAATCTGGTCTACTGAGTGGAGTGTGTAAAAGAATGTGGCCTACCGAGCGCTGTTATGAAGGGAACTGTTTAGATAACGCAGTAAACGGACGCTTCTTTTGTAACAAACCCAGAAGATCAAAATGACCCTCATGACTGGTCGTCTGACTCTCTAAGCCAGGAGTATTCAACTAAAATTTATAAAATGTCCAGTTACTTACCATTCCTTGCTTACAGATGTGTAGATAAGCAACTAACATGACTGAATGGTGACAACAGTTCTTATCCACTTGTGATTAGTTTATGACTATAAATAAGACAGTTTAAAGTGATTTTGAAAGATGTTTTGTTTCGTAGTGGGCCTTCACGTTGCCAATTTGAATATTACTACAGACTCTGAACACAGACACAGAATAAAGGCATGCAACTCTGTTTGCTAATCAGTAAATCAGTAAATGAATAATCTACAAAAGTCAGTGAAAGCTTTCCTCTTTCTGAGCTAATGGATCTAGCCGTATAGCTAGTCACTGGTCCAATGAGCTGCCTTCAACAGAGGATCTGCTACAGAAGCTGCAGTGGTTCATGTTTAGACAATTAGAGTCGATGAACTACAGCTGTTTTTTAATACATTTATCGTCTCTGGTACATCATCTGGTCTCAAGGTTATGTTGACAACAATGGACATCCTGTGTAGGTCAGATGTACTGTGTAGCATCCTCATGCATTTTTAAAAGGAATGACCACTTACCTGGTTTGAATGTCTTCTACAGGCTGAACACGTCTCAGTCAGACTTCAGTACGCTGCTCAAATCACCAGCTATACAAGCTGCAAACAGAGCTTTCTGCAAGGCTCTCTGTAAATAAAAGAGATGGTTTTGCTGGAATGCTCACGAAGGATGATATCAATATTTCTGATCATTGAGACGTTAATGCTTAGGCCACTCAAAAATATCTTCTTCACAGCACAAAAACGTTTTCGATGTGATCTTTTAGCTGCATCTCCCACATGCTTTCCAACTGGAAATCTTAAAAGTCAAAGCTAGATCTGGAGCCTGGTGCTCTATCAGCAACTTCAGACTGGGCCTTTAACATGATATACTACTTACACTTTTTGGCCCATTTTTTCTGGGCAGAGATTAAGTGCAGTCTCTGAATAAATAAAACCTCTAACACGGATGCTCCACTAAAAAGACTTTTTGGACTAGGATGGGGAATTGTATCCAAAAACAGAAGCCCAGGGTGTCCTTGAAATCCTTAACAGTGTAATAGGCTGCCAGATTTCTTTATCAGAAAAGCAGGGAGTTTTAAAGCTCTGAATCTTGCAAGGTGGCGTTGTCCTTAACTGGCCCTCCTCATATGTTTTTCCCATTATTCTCAGACCCTTCCAGGTGCAGAAGCAATGTAATATTTCTGCCTCATCATGTCCCACAGGGCATCCTGCATCCTAGTCCCACCCTGTCTGCTGCACAAATCCTCAGCTTCTGACTCACTCTCTTTCCATGCCAAGTCTTTTTCTATCTCACAAAAAGTTCAGCGTGCGTGGGGTTATTAACACATTGTATGTTAAACATGGGAAACTCAGATTTCACCATAAATCTATTAGCTCTGAGCAGCAGCCAGCAGATGCCATATGGTGGACATTTGTCCAAGAGCTATGTCGTTTTTCCTCTGTGTTGAAATCTTACAGAAGACTCTTGCCTGTATAAAGCTGACGAACAGTAATTTTGTGCCATTTGGCCACTGCACAATCGTCACTGTCTATTTTTGTGCGCTAATGCTGTGGTTCAAAAATTGCCAGAGGAAGAAATTGTGTATGCACGACAAATTAATCTTCCAAAGCTATGCAGAGTAACCAAATATATGTTCTCTTTTTTTCATTCATCTTCAGTAATTGCAAATCCTGGTCAGGGTCACAGTGGATTTGAAGCCTATCCTAGGAACACTGGGAGAAAGACATGTGAAAGCAGGTCATGTCATTTTTTTTTTCTGTGTTGCCATGATATAAAAATGGATTCTCTCTCCTTCAGGTCCCTCACCTTCAGCTCCCTCCACTACTATCCAACTTGAGAAGTGACACATCTACATATAGCTGAAGAGCCTGTGAGTGCAGCAGCATAGGACGCGTTTATTGCTCTGCATCACACATGCAGTTCGCACTCCATCTCTTTGTCCACTGGTATACACACACACACACACACACACACACACACACACACACACACACACACACACACACACACACACACACACACACACACGTTATCCTCAGCTCTTACTGATCATTCACGGTTTCCAAAAACATTTCAGCCAATACAAAGAGACACGCAGAGACTAGAACAGCAAGAGACCATAATACAGAGGCATTTCAGAATACTTATTCATAATCATTCCCTACTTCAGGTAAGGCATAAAGCATGCTGTTATAAGAAAATAATCGACAGCAAGGTGGTGTGATGCAACCCGGTGCTATGCGGAGTTACTGTTACCACCCTGAAGTTGGTTATTTTCAAAATACATCATGTCATACTTCAAGTGTTTTATTCCTCTTATACCACAGCAAGTTGCTGATGCTGTTAATTTATTAATGAGACTGGAGACTCCTTCCATAAATCTTAAATAAACAAAAAGATGCACCATAATAATTATACTTTGTTTTGATTTCAAATGTTTACACAGTTGCTTTTAATTGTAAATTGTGATTTGCGGCCAGCACTACTGTCAGAGCTGCTGCTATAGACAATTCAGCTGTACTATAAATACTTTTATCTGCTTCACAGGCTTTGGCTTCCTCTCTAGCTTTATCTTTAACTGTTCTCACGCAAATTTAAAAAGCAAACACATTTAAATTTGCTGCATGCTGATTCAGGAAATTCCTGGCCTGTCACTGCACTCAGTTACTTTTATTGGGTCCTTAGCTTAATGTTTTAAAATGCAGCTTCAAAGACACTTTATTGCACACTTAAAGGGATTACTGTAAACCAGCCTCATGAATTGCAAAATAGCTTAAAAAACAGAAAAAACAAAACCCCAAAACAAATGTTGGACATGAGATGTTTAGCAAGGCTACTGATGTTTGTTGTCTATTTATTCATCTTTCCTCAAGTCAGCATTGTGTTTGAGCTCACAGATCTCTGCCGTCCTGGTGACGTTCTTGCATGTCGCTTTCACATGACTTCTCAACCCTTGCGCTTTGTTCTCGGAACCTTGCTCTCTTTGAGCAGATGAGTTCATCCTTGAAATGTCGAACATGATATTTTTCTTATTCATTTACTATTCAAGTCTCATGTTCTTGTTGAGTTTGACCATTTCTGAATTGTAAGGTGAAAGAGCGGTGATGTTCTGTCACTTTGTCTGACGGAAACAAGAAGAATGTAATGCACCCTGGTTGGGAAAATTCCTGGTGGTAGAAACAGACACAAAAGCAATTAAGCCATTCCAATTGTGTTTAGTCAACCCTGTCCTGCTTCATCTGGAATTAATAGGGGGATTTTTGGGCGCTCAGGGGCATGACATGGGCCAGTGATCTCACTCTAGTGCATGACTCAACACATCATCAGCAATAGCATTTGACTTTGGTTTATGAGTTCCACTAACTGGCAAACTTTTTAATGTAGGAATAGTGGTTAGATAAGCTGATGTAAGTAAGGTATAAAACATAAAGGGGTGTGCTGTTATAGGAAACTAATTAGTGACAGGCTGGTGTGACGCGACCTGACACAAAGCAGAGATTCTGATACCACCGCAAACTTGATTATTTCCCGATAGCATCACATCCTATAGTGCTCTTCTCTCCACTTTTACCAAGGCAATTTTCTGAACTTAATTTTATTTGTTAAAGAATGACATACCGTTTATCCATTTCTAGTTATATTTAATGTTGCTGAATCTCTGAGAAAACAAGTTCACTTATGTTATATCAGCTATAAACAGGCATCTTTGTTCCCCTCTCTCCTGACGTTAATAAGACAGAAACAAAGCACTGGCACTGGAGTCTCCTTGCAGAAAGCTTCACCATATCAGATATTATACATATTCTGTGTTAAATAATGGCACTTTCAAAAATAAATAAATAAATAAATAAATCTCTTTATTATTAGACTTAAGTAGAGCATCCACCATACAGGTTGCTGTGAATGAGCTGTCACTATAGGAACTAGAATGTATTAGAACAAGCACAATTATATACCTGGATATATTGATAATAATAACCTGTGATTTTAATTAAGCGAAACACTAACACTGGAGACTCCTTCCAAAAATAATGAATAGATGTAGATAATGTCTTCTCAGAAAAAAACTCACCATCTCGACGATAATGCATATGTGTAAAAATCTGTTTATGCGCAGCATCTGCCCTCCAACTCCCTGTGCAAGTTGTTATTATAGAAATGATAACGTATAAGCAGGTTAATGTAAACCTCTGATTGGCCTTGCACCCGAAATGACTGTCCGAGTCATGCTGTTATGGAAAATTAATCAGCACCTTCTGACCAATCAGAATGGAGCATTAAGGAGAACTGTGGTATAATGATGAATTATACAGCGGTATTATAGTGTGTGTGTATATATATATAGTCAGGTCCATAAATATTGGGACATCGACACAATTCTAACATTTTTGACTCTATACACCACCACAATGGATTTCAAATGAAACGAACAAGATGTGCTTTAACTGCAGACTGTCAGCTTTAATTTGAGGGTATTTACATCCAAATCAGGTGAACGGTGTAGGAATTACAACAGTTTGCATATGCGCCTCCCACTTGTTAAGGGACCAGAAGTAATGGGACAGAATAATAATAAATAATCATAAATCAAACTTTCACTTTTTTAATACTTGGTTGCAAATCCTTTGCAGTCAATTACAGCCTGAAGTCTGGAACGCATAGACATCACCAGACGCTGGGTTTCATCCCTGGTGATGCTCTGCCAAGCCTCTACTGCAACTGTCTTCAGTTCCTGCTTGTTCTTGGAGCATTTTCCCTTCAGTTTTGTCTTCAGCAAGTGAAATGCATGCTCAATCGGATTCAGGTCAGGTGATTGACTTGGCCATTGCATAACAGTCCACTTCTTTCCCTTCAAAAACTCTTTGT
>CM040975.1:6286774-6323494 GCA_022985145.1 Pangasius djambal
CCCATCACTCTGGTACAAGTTGATCTTGGTCTCATCTGTCCATAGGATGTTGTTCCAGAACTGTGAAGGCTTTTTTAGATGTCGTTTGGCAAACTCTAATCTGGCCTTCCTGTTTTTGGTGGTAATGTCATGGCGTGGGCATGTATGGCTGCCATATGCAAACTGTTGTAATTCCTACACCGTTCACCTGATTTGGATGAAAATACCCTCAAATTAAAGCTGACAGTCTGCAGTTAAAGCACATCTTGTTCGTTTCATTTGAAATCCATTGTGGTGGTGTATAGAGCCAAAAATGTTAGAATTGTGTCGATGTCCCAATATTTATGGACCTGACTGTGTATATATATATATATATATATATATATATATATATATATATATATATATATATAGAGAGAGAGAGAGAGCGAGAGAGAGAGAGAGAGTATATATACAGGGTATATTTATAGGGTATATATACAGAGATATTATGATATTTATACTTTATTATTTGACTTGCTGGTACCTAGACTGTGGAAGAAAATCAGCATTCCCTTCCTGCCCGTTCATGCAATAGCCCTTATGTTTTGTTTTCTCTCCCTCCTGTCTGTCTTTCGTTCTCTTCCTGAACACGTAACCTCCCACTTAACTTTCAGAATCACTAATGCATCACTCAGTGTAGCTGATTGTGTGAAAGTCTTGGGCACCGAGATCCTCTTTCTTTCCATGGCCTGATAACTCCGCTGAGTAAAAGGGGAGTAGGAGGAGAATGAGGTGTCCCCTACATTACCCCAGCATGTTCTAGCTCATCTAATGCCTTTCATGGCAGTCTATTATCCCTGTCTGCTTCCCCTTATCCTGACCTGGAGCTATGAATCTCTGAAAGAATGATGTGGAGGTTGTAACTTTGTTATACTAACAATATATATAGAACGTGTACACCGTATATGGTACAGTATGTATATATATGCAGTATGTTTATACATGCAGTGTAGTTTACGTATGGATGAAGAGTAGCCAGAAAATGATCTTAGACATTTCTGGGCTACACTTTGTTGCTTTGGGTCTCTTGTGAAATGATTCATTTTCTAAGGAAGAGTGTGTATCATGTGGCTGCAGTGTTAACAGTTTTAAATTGCGTTCTCACAGGCCAGTTCATCCATCTTTAGTCAAGTCCTGCAGCTTTTCCAGGTTTCCTCTCTGAATTACTACCTAGAAACTGTTCTACTGAACAATGATGCACATTTATTCTGTTGCAGTGATCACACTAAACCAGACTATGACCTCCATTTGCTCAATAAATATACATAAATGTAGTCCAGTGGTATAAAAGAGAAAAATGGTCTTGGCTTGGCTGCACATATATTTCACAACTATTACATGATTTTTTTTTTTTTTTTTTAACTCAAGGCTATAACTCAGCGATTGCCAGTGCCATTCTCTGGCATTGGATTGGAGATCCTTCATTGGAAGGTCCATATTTCATGGGGCCTTTTATTGTCTGAGACTGTTGGCCAGTTATTTGAATTGTATCAAGGCTGGAATGTGTGCTGGTTGCATTCACAGATCAGGCTTCCTACATCATCACATAAACACATCACATCATGGTGGATTGAGGATATAAAAGACATTTCTAAGCAAAAAAAAAAAAAAAAAGGGCCAAGCCCAAAATGCCAAATATTAAGCTTTTAATGGTCTTACCAACAAATTATCGTTCAGAAAATTTGCAAGAATTAATAAATGCACTCCTGAGAGCTCCTGTGCCACCATTTGCTCTTTTACTTTTGCTGCAGTGAACTGTTGGGGAAAAGCTAGAAACAGGGAAATTCACTTATGTAGTCTTTTTGTACACAAAGGTAAAATCATGATCATGATTAAAATGTTTGATGTAAAATTCAGACTAACACATGTCTGGTGTACAAAATTTTCAAAAAATCTTCTGGGATGTTTTTATCTTAAAAGATTAGTCATTATTTGGTTTTCTGCCACACCTGATGCAGCCCATCAAGGACCACAAGGCTTAAACATTTACAGAAATCAAAAGGGAAAAGCTCTCTCATACTAACTTCCTTTATCTATTTGTTTAATTGTAATATTTTGCCATTTTGGGCTTGGCCTTTTTTTAAATTATTTATTTATTTTTTGCCCAGGAGTATATACTGAATGACGTTCACATGCAGGAGTGGTTAGTTATAGCCTAAAATATAATTATTACATTGCATAAAGATTTTGGTATAAGTTACCTGAAACTAGCTGTTTTGAAATGGCCTATAATACCTACTACTCAACATTTTCACACTAGACCAGTAATATCTAGAATTTACACCAGACCCACAGCATCCTAGATTATTGGTGGTAATCAATAGGATAGATAATATTGTGTTAAAAATGAATAGCCTTAGTTGCCCTTTCAACACAAAAATGTTGATGTGGCCAGTGCAGAATTTGAATTTGACACCTCTGTTTTACACAGTGGACAAGTTACTGTCTATTTCTTCACCATGTTCTCTTGCCACGTTTAAATTTAGTATGTTTTTGTGTATCTGATCTAATCAACCCTAATCAATGGTCAACCCTAGTTACTATTAAATCTCTCTGCTGATCAATCAACAACACGTGAGAATTTCAGCACCTTAGATGGCTCTTAGATGCTTCTTAGACGGACAATTTCCAAATTCTTGTGCATAGAAAAGTCTGAACGTGTCTTTAGACAATGTTTGATTACAGGGAATGGAATTAGATGTCAAAAAGTTAAAGATTTTGCCAGTAAGGTCAGGGAGTCAGTTTCATGTTATTCCTGAATAAGGTCTGTCACAAATACGAAGCTACTCTGTGTGTGTAAAGTAAATGAGGATTTTGTGCTCATGGCCTCCTAGCTAGCCGCAGGAAGAAAGGTACAGTCAGAGTGAACTTTATGCAAAACAACTAGACATATATTTTCTAGATATTTCGTTCATCTGCTGTCATCAAACAACACTGTTGACACTGTTTTTAGCTTGGGTTTTATATAGCTCCACCATTTTGTAAAAGGGTTTGTGTAGTCCTCAGGTCCTAAACTTGCTTTTATCCAACATCTTTACACAACTTCTTTTTTAATTAATGTCTTCATAGCGTTTTTCATGTGTTTCACAAAGCCCCAATAGGACAACACATACAGCCTAATTCTCTTATGGAGGATTCCACATGGCTTGTTCAGTATGAGTAGCTCATATCCCTCTACCTGATTTTGACATTTCACCTGTGTACAGGCTCACATTTCCCTGAGTGACAATGACCGCTATTCAGAAGGACTGCACCATGGCCAGCAGTATTGCAGTCTTTATGTCCAACAACAGAAGATAAACCATTAAGATGGATGTTAATCAGTGCATGTGGGTTACACTGATTTCAGACTGCTATGTTTGGACAAAAGAGTCTTTGAGTAAGTTGTGGAAACGAGAGAACATCCCTAGTAAAGTCACGTGAAGTTTTTTTAAACATTTTTTTTAAACATGTCTTTTCACTTCTGTGTTTTAAGTTCTTTTATATGCTTACCACTGTGTTGGCTAGCGTCTAGTATGCACTCCTACTCCACTTTTCACAGGAAATCCTATGTGTGACCATTGTGTGTGCCCTGATAACTGCTAGTTCATGTGCTCTTTTCCTCTTAATGGGCTTAATCTTGTGAAATAACAGTGTAAGTATGCAACAGGAACAAATAAACCTGCTTTCAATGACCCAAGGACTCCTATAAAATCATTTTAAAATTGTATTTTAAAATATTATTACTTTCTTGTTACTTATTATTGTTAAAATGATATAACTGATAGATTATACTCCTAAATTAAAGTATTGGTTAAAGGGTATAAGCTTCATATCTCAGAGGAGGAAGCACGCAAGCCTTTCATCTCTTTCTGGCATTTTGGAAAGGAAGAGGGAAAAGTGAGGCTTGGACTCAAGTAAATTGCTCTACAAGAACTGTCAGAGATGTTTATCAGACTTTGGGGCATCCATGGGCATTAATGCACTGCTGTTTCATCTTCAATTTTTTTTCCAGCTTCTGTTCCTGTGTAAAACAGAGAGCACAACTGCTGCTTGTCGTGAAGTGGACAGATGGACACAAATGCAGGTTTGCGTGTGGTTTTTTTTTTTTTTTAAACCAATGTAGCAAACAATCCACATGGCTAGGCAATACTCAGAAACGCAACACAAGCAATCAGTAAACAGGCATAAACTGGGCAAGACAAATGCTGAGTTCGACTAAAACTTGTAACATGGAAATATCCATCTTCTGCCTAGGGGAAACCAAAGAAAGTCGAGGAGATCTCCTCAACCCAGAGTTCAGCACGCTCACAGCATCAACAGCAACCAAAGCAGCACTTCTTCACTTTTAAATGAGTTTTATTGTATATAGTATTAGTATTTTTCTTTAGATAAATCAACATACAGACATATTAGCTTATTAAATCTATAACATTGACTAGACAGTTCACTTTCGAGGAGGTAAATATACATCGCTCCTCACCATTAGCTGTCTAGATCTTTGTTAACAAAAGTTGAACATGGAGACGTTCACGTCCCCCCCCCAACGCTGCTAGTCATTGTGTGTATGTGTGTGTATTCACGCTCACTTTACTCACAATCCTCAAACAAAGATGGGAACAGTGTGTATTAGTTAATCCTGCCACTTCAGACCTGTGTGTATTTATATGGAGTGGGGATGTTAGCTCTGCAAGCTCAAAGAGGTGTTCTGTTTGCCTTCAGTAACAGGCAAGTCAGCTAACTACCCCCTAAGGCACTTAAAAACAACCCTGTGTGTATGGGAACTATTGACCCTGATTTTCTCCAGAGTTGGTTCTGTCTAGGCTGGCACTTACCTCAATCAGAGCAAAAGAGGAACCATATACCATTATCACATTGTGACTACCTTGTGATTATATCTAGTTTTCAATTTTTTTTTCATTTGCCAGCTAATTTAGCTAATATTAGAGATTTACAAAATCAAGATTGTTATGGTATAATGTAGGATAAATGCTATTTTGGCTGGTTTGTCTAATGTTAAACTGAGAATATTACATTGCAAACTGAGACTCTCATACTGAAATCCTACTCGATTTCACCAGCGACATACAAGCTAGTTTATTAGCAGAGCTAGCAAGCTAGCTGTTAGGGCTGGCAAGAGGTCATTAATGTGCTTGCAGTTTGTATACAGAAATTCCTCCACCCATTTGAACAATTCATTATTATACACAGATAATTTGTATGGTATAAAATTACACTTTTATGGGAACTTTTTGGCTTACCCAGTAGTTTATATATAGAAGAACCAGATGAAATGGTCATTGGACAAGATGCAGAATGTTCTGGACATCATTTGAACACAGTTAGGAAAACATCTATGGTCGTGTAGATGTAAATATTATTTTGTCATTTTCATCACAAAGCGTGTTCTCTTTCTTCAGAGCTTCTGGGTATGCATAAAGAACCAGAAGAGGATAAAAGAAGGGGAAGAAAGGGGTAATCTAGCACATACAATGCTCTTGCTCTTTTGCTGTCTGTTTTGGGATGGATCCCATAGCACCACGCAGAGGGCCTGGGATCAAGCCACCCAGCTTCTCTCCAAAACCAAGACATTATTGTCCAGGGAGACAAGAGAAGTTTTCATACTGCTTCATGTGTTCCCATTTGTTTCCTGCCTACTAGAGATGTGCAGTTTTACACAGGCAGATTCTGATACTGTCACACTTTTCAGCGCTCACAACCACTCCTAATGACAGATCTTCATTGTTTTCCCAAAACATTTCTCTTTTAGTGATTGCAGATTTAATAAGGCAAATCCAGGTTATCTCTAAATGATGCAAGCAGGACGGACTGTAATCTGGTATTTTGGAGACGTAACCACATTCACTATCTCTATCTGTTTAGTGCTCCAACTGTTTGTATCTGCATCAGGATTTGGATTTAAACCTGAAGTGGATGTGACCTTTACCAGAATTAAAAAAAAAAATTTTTAAATATGAACCCTACTACTCACAGGAAAACACTGCTATACTATAAAATACTATGTATTTCTAATACATAGAAATGCCAGCACTGTCAGCACTATCTGTGAATTCTGGCTTTAACGGTTCTTCAACCTCAGCTACATTGCTTCAGAAATGAATCTAGTTGGTTCTATTTACAAAAATATAAACAAACCAGTAACCTACCTTAAACCACCACGACCCTGACCAGGCAGTTACTAAGGATGAATGGATGCTTCATATCTGACCGCTCTCCCGTGTGAAAGTAAAAACCTCCCACGCATGTCTCATGGGATCCTAGTCCCAATGCACTGCTCTAGTCTCAACCAGATGTATCTGTTTAGAGCGCACACTCGGTTCATTCAGAATAACGTATACTTATCCAGGTATATCCTTATGGGATTTACACTTTGCAGAGTTTATAGGTAATATACTTCATTTTCTCTGAAAAGTGTATGCCATGTGGTTTGATTTTTTCCTCAGCATGATTTGAGCATGTAATGAGCCAATATTTTTGACAATTGTTTATGGGCAGGTTCTGTTTTGCCTTAATTTCACAAAACAGCTCATCAGCTCATAATCTGCCTAAAGCATGTGGGAACTGAATCGGAGTTAATTCAATTTGTGCATGAGTGTTTTTTATAAAGTTTTATGACTCAGTATTATTTTTATTGGCGATAGAGTTTAGTTTCTGTGTTCCTGAACGACATGTGCTTTGCCAGCGAGTTCAGGCTTAATTAGTGTTGATCAAGAAAAAGTAGAACAGTACAGGTCTGTCTCAGTGCAGCTAGTGCACTTGATAAAAAGTTTCATTTTTTAGCATTAAAGGCATGGTGCAGTCTCGGAGTTCTTGGCTCACTGATGGCCGGTGTCTGATTTTATATTGTGCATTTTAATAAATCTCAAATGCTGTGCATTCAGATTGTCTTTGTTTGCAAACATAGGATGAGAATTTTGCACTTTTGATAATGTCGTTTGTAAGAGGGGTGTCACGGTGGTGCATAGTGTACCCTTGGCAGCTCAGCTTTGATCCTGACCACAGGTTACTGTCAGTGTGGAGTTCTGTATGTTCTCCCCATGTTTGTGTGGGTTTCCACGGGGTTCTCTAGTTTCATCCCAAAAACATTAGGAGGATTTGTGACTCTAAATTGCCCCTACATGTGAAAGAGTATGTGGTGATGGACTGGCACCCCATCCAGGGTATATTCCTACCTCAGGACCAACCTGGTCATGATTTGGTCAATGTTTGTAAAGTTGTAAAAATTCTACAACTAAAAGTTGTACAAAAATCTCAGACAGTTGACGGCAGGATTGCACTTTTTATTTAATATTTGTGGTTTTATTTCATATTCATGGATTTCATGTATGAAATCCAATGAAATTCAACTCTTTCCAATTTTGCATTGTTTCAGGTTTATAACAACACTATTTTCAAGGAACTTTCTAAAAAAACTTTCGAAAATCTCTAAAACCATTGAATCTCTTGTTTCTTAAAAGTCAAAATCTGCTGCTAATATAAACATAAACACTCCTACTATCATGACTTCTTGGAAGCCCTTCCAACAAAAGACAGATGAACCCATGAATATTGGGCTCTTCAATATCCAATCCTTGCTTTAGAGGTTTATGTCTATCTGGCCCTACTATAAGGCCTCTTTGTTTGGGGATTGAAGCAGCTTTCATAAGTTTGACATCAGCTCTGAAGTAGTTTCCATATGCTCATAAAGCAAGTCAAAGACAGAACAGGGTGTAAAATGAGCTGTCCTTCTGCTGCATTATTCAGATTATTTCCATACCTCAGTTCTCTCTGTGTGTGTGTTAGAGAGAGAGAGAGAGAGAGAGAGAGAGAGAGGTGGAATTTCATTAGCTAAGTGATTACTGCAGGCAGCAGGGAAGGAAATTCATTTCCCTTCGCTATTCTTATGGTGATGAAGTTTGCTGTTTGCATAACCACAATTCATATCGTCTGTTTGTTGTCAAGGTTGTCAGTTTAGGGTGCAGACTGTGCATATCTGTGCATATCATTTTGTGCATATCTTTTGGTTAAGCTGATTTTGTTAGCTGTCACTTGAACCGTATTGATATGAACAACAAATCTGGCACTAGATCTTTGTGAGAGCTGCTGCATTACTGCTCAAAAAGGACTCTTGTGAATGTAGAAAACAAACACAGTCTTAGTATTCCAAATAGTAAGAAAGCTTACTGTGACTGTGTATGAAAGGTTTCAGCACTCTTCTTTTTGACTCACTCAATTTGAAGACGATGATTTACAGTGTAGTTTCGACAGTTTTTAGCAAAATATTTTCTGAATCACTATGCTGTTTGCAAAATTATTATACTTTTTCTAGCTCTTCAAACCCCACCACCACCCCAGATTTGCTTTCTGGTGTAGGCTTATGCTGAATAAGAAAAGGTGAGAATAACTGGCCACTTTAATTGCAAATTCATGAAATTATCCAATCAGCCAATCAAGTGGCAGCAGTGCAATGCATAAAATCAAGCAGATACAGGTCAAGACCTTCAGTTAATATTCATATCAAACATTAGACTGGGGAAAATGTGATCTCAGTGGCTTTGACCATGGCATGGTTGTTGGTGCCAGACGGGCTGTTTTGAGTATTTCAGAAACTTCTGATCTCATGGGATTTTGACTCAAAACAAAAAAACATCCAATAAGCAGCAGTTCTGCAGGTAGAAATGTATTGTTGATGAGAGAGGTCAGAGCAGAATGGCCAGACTGGTTTAAACTGACAGGAAGACTACAGTAACTCAAACAACCAGCAGAAAATGATCTCAGAACACACAACACATCAAACTTTGAGTCAAATGGGCTAAACTGGACAGCTGAAGATCTAAAAAATAGACCAGGCAACGTTTTTCCAAATTGCTAATTGTATTTCGATTTTGCACTTATTCTTCAAAGGCTCTTTGCAGAGAGACTGCAAATGCATAACTGCAAATGCTAGCCGTGTGTAGGCCCTGCGGAAGTGTGTGCAGAAATGTGGCATGGATTTCTTTTAAGAAAAGAATGTGCTGATGTGTGTGTCTGTTTATATAAAAAAAAGAAACAAATGGCATAATGAATGTGGGACTATTTTCATTCATTCATTCATTCATTCATTCATCTTCAGTAACTCCTTTATTCTGGTCAGGGTCACGCTGGATCCGGAGCCTATCCCTGGAATGCTGGGCGTAATGCAGGAATGCACCTGCATGAAACGCCAGTCCATCACAGGGCACCATGCAGACACAGATTCACACCCTCATGGGCCAGTCCATCAATCAGCATATTTTTGGGAGGTGGGAAGAAACTGGAGAACCCAGAGGAAACCCATTGTGAGAAGCAAAACTCCATACAGACAGTAACCTGAGCTCGGGATTGAATCTGATCAAGTCTATGAGGCAACAAAGGCAACAACGCTACCCGGTGTACAGAGTGTTGCACCTGACTGAGCCAATGAAACACACCTGTGGTTTTCTGATTTCTGATAAGACACTCCGATTCATTGCCAAGAAACCAACGAGAACGAAAAGATTTAAAAAGTCCAAATTGTCACCCTATACTTCAGCAACAAAGACGATGAATGAAGATTGATCTAGATACAAAATCCAAGCCGTGTGCATTGCTAGTTAAAAACTGCATCCTTCTCTTACTCAGGGAATCAATAAGTAGCAATACTCTAACAACAATGTGGAAGTTTGTCCTATTCCTTCAGATGTGCAAGAAGTTCATTATCAAAAACAATCTAAACTCTCCACATCCATAGCCACAGAGTAACACTAAATTAAGGTGTTATATAGGTTCATTACAGAAAGAAGCCTGCCAGTCTTAGCTGCTGTGTATGAATGCACGCCATTGTCAGTGTGTAGGAGCCTGAAGAAAATAATATGCACTGAACTGGTTTCTTTTTATTTATGTGAGTTCGATTGGCTCAGCCAGCTAGAGCTACAGCATCCATAGCTACAGAATTACGTCACAGCACTGAATCCTTGTGGAGACCTGTGATTATGAGAAACAGACACCTAGCTTACACTTGGACATTTTGCTGGCGTGGTGCAACAGCCTAACTCAACCTTACACCTGGAGTTGGCGCTAATGTCCTGCCTGGACAGAGGTAATGGACCCTCCCCTGTTTAGGTCTGCCAGTTTGCCCATCTGTGCCATTACGTAAGACTCTTCAAGGCAAAGGGTGTTGCCTTTACACTCTGCCATGTCCTGTTTAATGGTTTTCACATGAATAGGGGAAATCAGCAATGACTGCAGTGCCTGCAAAACATAATTTACCTCCTATTACCAGGGAATCATTAAAATCAATGCTGCATTCACGAAATTTGTTTCACTGTTTTTTTTTTTTAAGCTTATTTTCCTTTTAGTCTGAATTGGACCAAAAATAGCATGTCATGAACCAAACCAGCTGTTATACACAAGCACATCACAAAAACTTTCCAGTATATGCCTTTTTTTTTTTTTTTTTTTTTTAAATACAAGCTTAGACTCTTGGTGCCTGGATATCAGACATTAAATGAATATAATCTACACAATGCTTTTTAAGCCATAGATTAAAGATCCCACATGAGCTCTGCATTTTAATGTCTGCAAAGTTTCCATTTATTTGGATTCAATATCTGTGATTAATAGCTCTTCTTACGACAAAGGAATGAGTTACTGCAGCAAAGTATCCCTACAGAAGCAGCAATAATAAAGATTTATAGACAGTTGCCATCACACATAAGTTTTCAATTGTTATACACATAATAATCCAATAAATAAGAATCCAGAGAGTAACCACAGTGTACTTCAATGTGCTTATGTAATGGTAATACTCCCCAAAGCAAATCCACCACTGGGTTGTTGTGAATGTCTGCTGTTATTCTGCTGACATCGTCATATCTTTGCACCTTATCACGGATGTCTTTTACACTGTGTGTGGTTTGTTCATATGTGTTGAATGTATAACTTTGTCTAGTGCATTAATGTTGTTTGCTGCTGGAGCACCTAAATTTCACCTCAGGCATCAATAAAATACATTTATCTCTCTGTCTGTCCATTTGTCTATCTTCCTATCTGTCTATCTGTCAAACATAGATGTAGTAAAGTTTCATAGTACGGAAAGTTTCCAGAGAAACTGAAACACCTTATTAAGATTGAAGGACTTTTTGTCCAAAATGTCCTGTTTCTCTGGGAGCTTTGTGTACTACTTTTAGCCTGGGAAAATATGTCAGATGTTGCTCCGGCTGAATTCTGGAAAACTGCCAAAAATGATGAAAAATTGGTTTTCAACCAAAATTGAGGTTTGTTTTTTTTTTTTTTCCTGCCAATAATATACTTTGTCCTCTCTATTTTAAGAAAGAATAAATATATTTTACCAAAACAGCATGGAAATATTTGTATTGAGGCTACTTTTGAACCTCACCTTGTATACCTTTCTGGAAAGATCATGTTGGGTAAGAAGTCAAAAAGATGTATAAAACCTCGCTAGCTATGTGAGCTTTTCTCACAATTGGGAGAGTTATGTGCCGGTGACAAAACAGACATAAACCTAATCTATTCAGTTTGTAATCTGATATCAACTCTCAAAATGTCTGTGAGGCTCCTACACCTTCACATGATCATCATCAAAACAGAGAAGAGTTAGGTTAGATTAGGTATGCAGTGGGTACATACAGTGGATAAAAATGCAGATGTGCAAATAGCAGTCTGATATAAATGACTGTAATAATAATGACAGAGTAAACTAAAGTTAGTGCAGTAAAGTGCAAGTACTTGCAAACAATAGCAGAGAACAGTAGTGGCTAATGCTAATGTTTAGTTTTGAAGTGGAGGCTGGCAGTTAACACTTTGAAGCTGAGTTCAGCGTTATTACAGCTGAAGGGAAAAAGCTGTTCATGAGACTTTTTCCTGTGACAACACAGACTTCTGCATAACCATACTGTTATGCAGTTTGGGTAAAAGTACTTACACACTCTATACACATGACAATGGTCAAAGTTTAAAAAATGTTTAAATGGATTAATTAAAACACATTAATAAGAATACATTTATTCAACAAAACTGAACTTTAAAATGCTAACGGGAAAGGTATTTCAGTTCCGGAAAGCCTTTTCAGAACTATCTGCTCTGCCTATGTGAAGATAAAATCTTCATCTAAGTGAAGACAAGTTTGCCTCCAAACTGCTTTTTTTCTCAGCGATTTAACTATTATGGTGTTAAGGCTTTAAATTCTATAACTGCATCACATTTTAGTAAACAGACATAATTTTTATGTAAAGTCGTGTGATGTGTGTGGTGGCATAAACATGGCACAGTGTTCCTCTAAATCTGAATCTGAATCACTCTGCACCCAAAACAAAAACCCTATACAGCCTTTTTCTCTCAAAGCTGTGGTTTTGTAAGCTGTAGGACTGCTTGAGCAATCACTTCATCGTGTGCACTTCAGAATGTACTGAAGTAGTCCTAAACAAATCCCGTCGCAAATATCTCAAGTCTATGAAGATACAAAGAACGTGGGTTTATCAAAACATGTGCTTATCCCTTTCATCGGCATATATAGTTATCCTTTTTCGCATCTTGTTTAACAATTTCTGGACTTGCATGTATCATGCGTGCAGTGATTTTAAATGGAAAGTGTGAAATTATGATCTAAGTAGGCCTTAATACAGTCTTACATGAGAGTTAGGCTACGGCGCACTCACCGCCGCGGCCAGGGTTCGATTCCTGACCAGGGAACCGACCCCAGCCACTGGGGTTGCACACGTCTGTGCACTCCCAGTGCCAGTCCCAAGCTCAGATAAAATTGGGAAGGGTTGCATCAAGAAGGTCATCCGGCGTAAATACTGTGCCAAATCAAATATGTGGACCAATAATCAGCTGTGGTGACCCCTAACAGGAGCAGCCGAAAGAAGAACAACAACAACATTTGTGCTGCTTTAAAAAGAGTAATGGAGGGATAAGTGTAGAGGAGGTGTGTAAAATACACTATGTATGTTTCCCAGTTCATTCCTTGAATATTAAACAACACCAGCTGTTTCAGTGTTAGATCATTATCTGGCTCACACTTATGACCACAGTCAGAATTCTGTGTGAATGTTTAATAACTACTTCCTTATGATCCAGTTTAAATTTTCATGTGGCAAGTGTCCAACTTTATTAATTCAAACATTCACTGAGTGTGAGGTGGGAATACACCCTGTATGGGTTACCAATCCGTCACAGGGCACCATCCACACACATACATTCACGCCCAGGGGAAATTTAGACTGACCAACCTACCATTACCAGATAACAGTGCTGTGTGCAATATGGCTCATTGTCAATATGGACATCATTTAAGACCATTTGAGGTCAGAATAGTGAATAACTCTCATGCCCATTGGGAAAACTCCACCCATCTCTTGCTCTTGTCTATAGTTAACGTCCACTGAATTTCGGCTTTCAGTTTTATTACGAATGCTTGCTTCAACTCGGAATATGCCCCCTGCTCGCTAGAATAAATGGGAGTAAGCTATGAATGCATAGAGTCCTCAAATGACACCAAATTTAGTTTTCGCTATACTATAAAGCATCATGTGGAGTCCTTGTGCAGTTTTGGATGAAGCTAACACTTCTACTGTAAACACAAGGGCATCAAAGAAGGCCAGGACACACTATGTGACATATGTGGAGTTTTCCTACATCCCTCCATACAGTACGTCTCCTGTTTAACGCCTCACACACACACACTTCCAGGCTTCCTCTCTTCTAAACATGCATATGCTTGTATACACAGAAGCACATACAGTTCACACCCTGGCAGTATTTCATATTTTTCCAGTTTTCCACTCCTCCTGTATAAGCAAGGCTTTCCCAAACAGGAGCCTGTGCTCAGAGCTGGCCAAAGCACCAGGTCTGCCAAGCTGGCTTTAGATACGAAGTCTCCAATTGTGTTGCATCAGCGAGCAGCCATTTCTCTGAGGCGGAGCTGTGATAACAGAAATCTGAGCACAGCACAGATGGCCGAGCTGAAAATTTTACAGTCCTGGATTCAGTGCAGACTGTGTCTTGTGACCCTCGCCGAATCAAACTCGCACCAAAAGCCCTGAAACACATCAGCAGACTTCTCCATATTTTCTGTGGAATTTAGGAAATAATAATGCTCCATTTTTAATATTTAAAGAGAAAATACATTATTTGTCACACAGTATTGTTTAATTGCATATAGAGTTGTGAGCTTAGGCTTGGTTATGTTAGACTTTAATGTAGGTGAAAGTAGTTAGTTCTTGGCCTGGTTTTTCTGGCAAAACATACCACACTTTAAAGTGAATACTAGAAGCATGACTTGCGAGACTGCATAAACCCTCTCTTTAAATCTTGTCCTTAGCCCTAACATTAACACTCAGTCCCTAAACCCTAACTCATAATGCTAACCCACAATGTTAACCCTGGCCCTCAAACCCTCACACACACACACACATATATAATATACTGCCACACATTCTGTGACTGTAAATATCAAATCTCTAGATAATGTTTGACAGGGAATTTCACAAGATAACTAGCTTATTAAGATAACTAGCTATTCTTATCACAGCTGCCAAAGATGACAAATTGCAGACTCTGTGCTTCCAGGATCTCCCACAGTGGGCTGCACCAGACACTCTGATATTTGCCTCTTTCTGTACTGTACCTATGTGTGTATTTGTATATGTTTGCACATGTTAGCTAACAGGAGCATTTCCTCTGCTTTAAAGCCAGTAAGGGCCGCAGCTCCTCTGGCATTTCTTAAGAGGCTGAATCCCTAGCATGACCCTTGACCTTAGATAGTGCCTGTCTTCAGTCTGTTCTTCCAGTATATTTATTTCTTCTGTCCCCTATGTCAGAGACTATCCCAAGAACACTGGGTGTGAGGTGAGAATACACCCTGGATGGGACACCAGTACAACGCTGGGCAACATCCGCACACATTCACACACTCATTCGCACCTTGGGGCAATTTAGCATAGCCAGTCCACCTGCCAGTTTCATTTTTTCAAGGTTGGAGGAAAACGGAGGAAACCCCCATGGACAAAGGTAGAACATGCAAAATGCTACACAGCCAGTAGCCCGACCTCAGGATGGAGCATGGACCTGGAAGTCAGCCATGCTACTTGCTATACCACTGGCTGTGATGAGCACACTAAAAGGAGCTTCCTTCCAAAATTCCACCAGATCTTACAATTACAACTGTTTGTCCATGTGTGTGTGTGGGTGATGCAGAGAGATGGAGAGAAGTAGCATGTGAGTGAAAACTGATGTGCAAACAAAATCCACTCTCTCTCAGGGAGTAAGTCAATACAACCTCCACTGCTGTTTTCCCTCCTCCCGAGGCTTAAACTGACAAAACCTGACCTTATGAGGGCAAAGCCAAAGGAACTAACCATTCTTAGCTTTATTTATTTCTTTATTTCCTTTCTCCATAAAGGCCTAAAGAATTTAGGACAGATCTAAAAAAGATTAAAGCAACAAAAATCTTTGAGCTGATTATGTCTGCTGGGTTGAAACCGAACAATTGCAGTTTTGAGTGTAGCTTTTTCCGTATTTACATGTTTTTACAGTTATTTCTTGCAACCTCAGCCTCGTAAAGCATAACAGGTTTAAGAGTATCATAGTTTAACAAATCAGCTGGGTTTATGGTGCATATTAAATGTGTGTATTAACAGAGTTTTATGGCGTATTAAACGGTATTAAAGGTGAGCTGATTTGGGAGTTTATTTTTAAGTGATCTCCGGGATGTTGTAGCGTAGGAACTCGGTCGTGTAGGATAGCTATCAGTGAGCTCTATTCTCCTGCCGACTTTGTGTCCCCTGCACACCATGCGCTCGTGTTTACACTCCGGTTTGATGCTAAAGGCATCTGGTGACACAAAGCCCCTTCAGAGCTTGGCGACTGTGGGTGGCCAAGTTACACAAGGATCAAAGCCTAATTTTGGTTAAAATGGTTGAAGATTTCAGCCGCTTATATTCAGTGTATGGCTATTACTTAGTTTCACTTGATTAACCTGTCAAGTATGCATATATAAATGCATAATTAACACTACGTACAATGCAGCTGCCAGGAAATGAGCTACCATCAGAAAACGCTCAGGTTGAGAAGATAAGTTTGCAATTGAGGCCCATTTCACTTTTTTCACTGTGATTTTTAAATGTTTTTGCTTGACGTATCTTTGTTCTTTTGGGTTTAAGCTCTTCAGTTCCATCCTGATGGGCCTTTTGGTTCTCCATCACACCTGTTTCAAGTCATGTTTGCTAATTAACTGCTGTTAAATCAGATTTATTAGAGCAGAGAAACTGCTAAACTGTGCAATTTCCCAGGCACGGGGCTGAGATCAATCCATTATTATAAAACCACAAGTATGTTCAAACTAAGCATACTTACTGCTCTTTTGTCTCTCATTTTCAACCAAAGTTGATTTTTTTCCCCCTAGAAAGGCATTTTTCTGTCTTCAGTTAACACAGGCAATGCTGACTCATGCTAGACCTTGAACTTCATGTCAAATCTAATGTAGTTCCACCACCCACAGTCTCCCTGTCCTCATCACTGAAGCTACACCTCAACATCAATGTTTTCCTACAACACAACATCACCATGGAGATCCCTTCACAGTCTGAGCAAAAGTTTTGAAAGGCTACTTTTCTGCAAACCTTACACTCTGCACATGGTTTTAAGCAACCTGTCAAATTATGAGAAATGCTGTCTCAGCAATGCACACACAAAAAAACACCGAAGCTGTTTAATGATCTCAGATATGATTTACACTTTAAGTGCCTGGTTGTGGTTGGTGTTATCTCTGACTCAAATACTCATACTGAACAAAAATGGACGAAGCATTAGAGAGTGCCGTACACTCATGAACCAGATGTTCCCTCTCAGCCTTTCTCAAAAGAAATGTTTAGCAAGTTAATACCCAATTTGGACAATGCCTTGCATTATCTCAAAGCGCATGTCAGGGTACCCCGTTTTAAAAGCTAAAGTTGGATGGTTGGTTTTGTGAGAACACTATATACAAAATAATGTGTTTTAATTGTTAGTCATATTAGTATTTTTCATTAAAACATCCGTTCAAGCAACAGTTCAACCAAAAATGTAGTGAATGAGACAAGATGTATTTTGCCTCTTTAGGTTTGAGCTGCAACGCTAATATAGCTAATAAGTACAAGACGTTTATCCGCAGTCAGCACTGTGTTAGCATGCCTAAATCATCACACATCTGCTTCAAACTCATCGAGTTTCATTATCTCAAACAGACTTTCTACTTATGACACCATATGACACTGTTATCTAGAAAACCAAAAAAAAAAAAAAAAAACCAGTAGCAGCCATCTTGAATCAGGAATCTCTTAGCAAATAGCATGGTATCACTCAAACCAAATGTCAAACTCATATACGAGGTGTATCCCAAGATTTGAAGATGAAATTGTATTTTAAGGAGTAATCCAATATAGTTCCAAATTGATATTTGATTTTTATATCTGTTTTGGGCAGCAAAATGATGAAATTTAGGAAGGAGGCTGCTTTTACGTGTTCACCATAGCCATTTTTCCCCGGAAATTAATGGCAGTATGGTGGCACAGTGGGTGGCATTGCTGCCTGTGTGTGTGTGTGTGTGTGTGTCTGTGGTGGACTGGCATTTCATCCAGGGCATATTCCTAAGCTCCAGATTGACCAGGATAAAGCAGTTACTGAACATAGATAGATGGATGGATATCTTTCTTTTTTTTTTTTAAACATGGACTTATTCTGTTTTATGGACCTGTTACAATTAACAATGGTATCACTGAGCCAAACAATGTTTAGGAAGTGAGTGCTTGAGGATTTACAGTAGATATGCACTTATATGCACAATGCTATACTGTGGTCTAATCTTCCTCGTATTACATTATAGCTACATTAGCCCTATAGTTTTGGCGCAAACTTTAAAATCTAGCTTCAGATACCAAATACTGTATATCTTTGTTGATTATTTACATTTGGTGTATGGAGCAATTCCCAATGAAAAGTGCACAGTTAAGGTTTAGCAAATTGACACCCAATTTGTATTATGCTTAGCATTATCTTAACATATTTGTTAAAAAGGCCTTTTTGTAAGAAAATTCACTGATGCACTTATTTAGAGGAAAAAATACTCTTATTTGTCTTTATATTTTTGTACTATAAAGAGAAACTTGTGTGAATTTCATTCGTGACTTAACATTAGTTCCTTTAAGCAACTAAACTACTAAGCAACCAATTGCACCATTTCCCTCTACATAGTACAAGATCCCATGAGCACTTGTCTGACTTGCACAAATGAGAAATCAAATCCAGCAGAGTGACAAAATCACTTCAACATGCCGTCATGCATCAGCCTTGAAAAGCCAGCCATGGCTTCCCAGACTGAAAATAATGTGTTTTTGCGACACAGGACCTTCCGGCTTGTTGTAGATGTCCCTGATGATTACTCTCGAAGACTTTTCATTGGTTAGATGTCGGTGTATCAGTACGGATAGAGAAGGGAATTCCAGTGTTCAACATTATCTCTCTTTATTCTCTTTGGCACCTTTCAGGCGCCATTCAGGGAGTGAATTCCATACATCTTCCAAATGAAATACCCCTAGAGATGAATCATAACCGTACTCATGGCTTTGTCATTAGAAGAAGCTCTTCAATGTTTCATCACTGTCTCCTAGATGTCTGTGAAAGTGAAGTCATATGCTGTGCTGACCACTTTGTGGTGGTTGAGGTATGTCTGGGGGAATACAGTCACAGGGTTATACAAACTCCTCCTTTGGAGCTTTGAAAAAGCCAAGAGTCTTGTTTTGGCAGTGAAAACCTGGTTCCATCTGTATTTATGAGTGTGTTGTATTACCTGTGTTCCTTGTTTAAAGCTGTAACATCACTCTGGATTTAGCTATAAACCTTCATGGGGATTAAATTTTGCAGTTAAATCTGGATGAAGTCCATTTGTTCAGGACAGTAATAAACCTTACACAGTATCTCTCAGGAAAGAGATTGCAACCCACGGAACAATTGTAATCCAAGTAAAGTCCCGTCTTCTCTGAATCCAGATGTGCACTAGCCTAGGTGAACCTATGCAATTTGCATTAGAAACTGTTTTCTAATTGACTTAGAGATTTAGGAAGGCGATAATGTAGGGCTCAGCTTTCTGTAAGCGTCTGGGATTCATCACGCTGTACGCATGTCTAAGCAGGTGGTTCATGAGCGCCAAACTTCAAATCAGCACCTCAAGCTCACCTTGACCTCTACATGTTTGATGATGTGCAAAATATGGTACATTGCATTCACTGGTGCTGGAATCATAACTCACACTGTACGCATGAGTTCATTTTTACTTGTTTTGTGTCCATATCCGTGGTCCATATTGCAGGACATTGAAGTGTTCTCAGTCTCATTTAGTACCAAAAGGAATCTGTGTTGATGAAATGGCAGGAAGACACAGCTGACGAAAACCAATACTGGTTCTTGCATTTGCAAACTCATAACAATTCACACAACTCAAAATGATAAGAAGGTTAAATTCAGGGTTTAGCGTTTGTACCTTAGCTTACAGCCTTTGTATGAAATTGTATGAACAAAATGCAATCACAAATTCATTCAGTCTCATGAGGTCAGCTTGGGGTAACTGAACATGGGTAAGTGACATTTTCCTTGTCTGTCCGTCTCTGTCTCTGTCTCTCTCTCTGTCTCTCTCTCTCTCTGTCGCTTATGTCCTTAAAGAGTCATGTAAATATGGCGATCTCATGAGGAACATCTGTGCATTTCCAGGATACAGAAGGACTATTTTTCATTGCATTGTCTTTCTCTTTCCATGCACGTTATTGTTTTCTTGTTGGAAATGTGCAAAGCAGGCAGACAAACTAATGACTTTTTAATATTGAGGAATGGAATGTAATTATTCCCATCCTGAGCCACTTTAAATGTTATTTGGTTTTTTTGGTCTCTGTTAGATTTCTTGCTTCAGGAAGGGAACCCCTTTATGACGCTAAGAACAGATATCTGAAAGACTTCTTGTGGAACCATTTTTTTTTTCTATTTACACTCAAAAAAATTCCCCCCCATCCCCAAAGTGAGGTCTGGAGATCCCAAGCTGTCCATGATTCAGAGAGGGTCTGTGATTTCTTTAAACCGGCAGTGATGCAGATCATCATCAACCTCTTGTTAGCATTTATTAGTATTTATTTATGAGTTATTTTGGATATAATGGCAACTTTAATCTCATGGCATTTTGAATGAAACTGAACAAAAAACGCACACAGTCTAACTGTGGTCTGAGGTGCAAACTCAAGGAATTAAAGGAATGAATGGTTCCAATAAATGAATATGATGTTAGGTGTTTGCCTAACATGACTAATATTTGAAAAGCCGGATTATAATAACCTCAATCTCTGCTGAGGTGTATACTGACGAGTATCTTTTTCACTGTGGAAGTGGTGCTTGGTTGAAAAAGTTTGGAAACCCAGCTATATGAAGTATGATTGATATGATGCTTTGGAGATAAAGTGGGAGACTTGTCTTATCGTCAGACTTTGAGGAGGAGACATGGCGTGCGTCAGTGAGAATGTGGGAACGGTGCAGGGCCGGATAAAGGTGGAGGTCCACGGCTTGAGCCCGGGAGTCAGATTTCAGTGTTTTTGAGGGGGCAGATTGAGCTGAGGGTGAACTGAGGCTGTCTTTGTTTAGGAGCAGCTCCTGAAGGTGCGGAGCAGAGCGCGGAGACACACAGCTCCTCACGGCTTCTGCTTCAACACCGCCAGCTCCTTCGTGAGCGCGGAGACATGGCTTTCCTAAGGTGAATTTCCTAACGAATAGCTGCTACGATTTGATTTCTGTTGATTTCATTTCTGAGAGGATGTTTCTCATGACATCTTTCATCTCCAGACTGCCGCCCTGGTGCTGTTTGTACCTCGCTGCTTTGTGGCTTTTCCATCCAGCGACCGCGTTCCAGCTGCAGGACGGTACGTCACTCTTTCACATTCTAGCATAGTCTTTTAAAGCCTATTTTTACGCACAGAACAGCGGCAGTTGTATGATTGTATATTAAATTCGCTGTTAATTCCTTCATAACTCTTTCATGTGGTTTGCCTGCGTGGTGAGGACGATGAATTTTGAAGCCGAGGCAGAAAAAAGTTTAAGAAAATCCTGGCTGAAGGTGCAACTTTGACATTTTGCCCAGTTGAATGAATGAATGAATGAAAAGACATTTTCTGAAATATGTTTGATCATTTCTGTTTACGCAGCTAGAGTTTCTAAAAGGGACAGCTTTGCTCTGACTACCTTGTCATGTTTCATGTTTGTTATGGTGTTTGTTATGGAGACGATGCGCTTTTGCGCACAGTGCGTCGTTTTCCCATGTGCTTTGCGCAAATGGTGCTCAGTGGTGTCCATCACCATCATTCCCAGTCCTGGTCCTGGAGTACCTTCTGTACTGCGTGCTTTAGTGTTTTCTCTGCTCTAACACACCCACTTCGACTCTGTTAATTAGCTGAAGAGATGAATCTGGTGTGCAAGGATTTGGCATGGTCACACTGAGTCAGTAAAATAAAGGAAAGCTTTAGTGCTTTTATTACTACTGAGTCAGACTGCTGTTACACATTATGATTCAGATTATGGCCTGTTTGTTCATGCTGTGAGTTATGAAGTTAACCATGGATGGTACTGATACAGCACAGTGGGTTTATAGCTATACCCAGCATGTGCTCTGCTTGATGTGTACAAATATAATGATGTATTCCTTCTCTTTAAATGTAAACTGTTTTCATCATAATTTGATACTTTTTGCAAATTTGTGACATGATTTAATGTGTATGAAATGTTGCAAAGGTTAGGGGCAGGGTATATTTTCTTTGTTCACGTAACTTTGTTGTTATGAACTTGAACAAAATGCAACTGGTTTCAACTTTTATAAGAGATTAGGTTGACAAGCTGTAATGGTCTCAACAAAGAGAAACAAACCCTCTTTATCTGATTTCTACAGTTATAGCATTCGGCAGATGCCCTTATCCAGAGTGACTTAACAGACATTATATTTATCTTTTTTTTTTTTTAAAACAGTGCTTGAGGGTTAAGGGCCTTGCTCAAGGGCCCAGCATTGCAGGAATTTGACCTTGTGACCTTCTGATCAGTAGCTCAGTGCCTTAACCACTGAGCTACCACTGCCCTGAATGCTAATATAAGGTACAGGTGCTGAATTTGAGGTGTTCTCCTTGCTCCAGCTTGCTCTGCCCAGCAAATTGCTGTCAAAACACATATTGAGCTGGTCAAACTGGTGAAGCAGCTTAAGCTATTTTCCAGCTTGTCTAATATAATCAGTAAAGGTTTGAAATATTCTAATTGCCATACCTACTGTTATGTTATTTTCCTAAAACATATAACTTGACTATGATGTAGCATTATTAGCAGGAATTCGGAAACTGTTTCCTTTCTACTAGCACTTACCATCAAGTAATAAAGATGCTCTACCAGTTTGAACAACTTGGCATGTAGCTTTGACTGGTAGCTGCGCAGACTAAGCTGGATGTTTTGAGTAGGCATGTACTCGTCTTTCAGATCTACCAAATTTAGCATGCACCTTTACTTTTCCCTGACCGTCAGTTAGAAGACTAACTGAAGATGTGATCGTGGACTGATAAATCGTCCTTGTCTGCATGTCTCAAGGTCAATGCCACTGAAAGACATCCTGTGATTTTAACCACAAATTATCCCTGTAATGAGTGATGGGTGGCCAAAGGCAGTCCATACATCTGTAGCAATAGCTAGTAAATAACTATTAAAGACTGGAGACCATATAATAACCCATTAAGCATGACATTACATACAAAGGCTAGATTGTGTTCAGACTGTAAAATAATGTTGTGAGCTCATAGCAGACCCTGTTACGAATGACTGGTTCCAGGCATAGAGAAATGAAGCATGCCAAAGAATCACATATTTGACCTTACCTTATTTTGATAGCAAGGCTGTTATGATGGAAGGGCTCGTAAAACATTTTACCATTGATATAACTGTTGTAAACATGCCAGTTTGCCTCTTAAATTGGTGACAAAGTAGTCTCTAGAGCAAGATGTCCTGGTTTACGTACTGACAAATTGCCTTCCTGGTGCATTTTGGAGATGGAAGTAAATTTTAAAGGACAGCTTTGGAGCGAGTACTTGGCTGAGGTGAGGGGAGGTGACTGAATTTTTATTCACCAGCTGGCTAACTTATGCTATTGGGCTAATACTGAATGGATGCTGGGTATTGTAGTATCCGTGGACCGACGGGTGAAAGAACAGTAAAAAGGTACAAAAATGAAAATTGTGTCAAAGTGGTGTTGAGAGTTGCAAAACTGCACCACAGAATACCACACAATGCGGGGAATAAAACGCAATGAACCCTGCTGTCATAAGAAAATAATCCATGACACGGGGTTGTATTACCACCACAAAGTGATTATTTTCCAATAACAGCACGTCCCAATGTGTTTCATTTTCATACCAACTTTCAATTTAATAACGAACAACACACCATTTAGATTTTTACCTATTTAGAGTTACACTTAATGTTGTGCAAGTTCGCGAAACAAGTTCGTTCCTGTTATCGCTTACATTATAGCAGCTATAAGCAGTTGTTCCCTCAGCAGCTTCTGAAACCAGAAAGTGCAAAAATCCTCCATCTTGAAGATTCTTCTCCTCCTCACAGAAAACTTTGATTATACACTTGATTATCAACATGTGTTTTAATCTGGTTTTTTTTTTATTGTTATTTATGTTTATTATTATTGGACAGATTATGCGGAGCATAATAATGTGGAGCATATGGCAATAATTGGCCATACAATTCCCTGCAGACGAGTTAGTATAGAAGCAATAAAGTACTAGAATGAGCGCATTCGTCTAAACATCTCATCGCTTGAATTACAGCCGGCACTACTGTCAGAGCCATGCTGTTACAGAAAATTAATCAACACCTTCTGACCAATCAGATTGGAGACTTTAGCAGTGCTGCGGTATTAACAGTGTTAAATGCTAGTCTTATGCTGAAATGCTTCTTCAACAGTTTTTGTGAGTGATAGAGCTCATGGAGAAGATGTCTTTGTGTCAGTAGGTGATGTCAGGCCCCTGATGCTTAATAATGTTGAGCAGTTTCCGAGGCGTGACAGAATTGTGCTGTTGTATGGTTGACATTTGACTTCTGTAGTTTTATGACTCATCATGCAGGAGAACACAGCCAGCAGTGTTGTGTATTTGCCAGGCAGCCCATTTGAGGACAAATATTTCCAGCCACAGCTGTAAACACACATGAAATAAAGCTGTTGCTGTGGAAACCACATTGCTGCGTATTTTCGCAGGAATGTGAACTCTTTTCTAATTCAAATGATTGTTTGATTCATATGTTTGAGGTCTGCAGTAGTGTTAATGGTAATTCACACAGTCTGCTTGGTGTGTGGTCAGTGAGGCGTCATTAGTGTGAGTTGCGTGAATCAGTTTTACAGGTTGAGGTTTTTGAGATACTGTTTGCTCGTTGCTCTTGGCTTGAAGTAAACTATCAGCTCTCTTATCAAGTAAAACCTTGAGTCTCTATTTTAATAAACATTTTGTTCAGGAGTACTGCACCAAATTCCTAATTCTTTCATGAGTTTTCTGCATTAGTGTTGCACTGTGTGTGTTCTGCGGCTGAAATGTCCTCATTTGACCTCCTCAGAGAAACAGAACATACAGAAGAAGGCACCTTTAGCACTTCTGCTCTAGGTCTATGAATTTGTCTTGGCAGATGACGGAACGTCTTTATTTAGCATATCAGTCTCAGTTGAGTCTCCTTCAGTATTTTATGATAGCATCACCTCATAGCTTAGCAGGCAACAGTTCCTAGTTACATTACAAGCAATCAGCACCCAGGCTTTAAACATCTCTCATGATATGTAATGACTTTGCAACTTGTTGTTCTACACATTTCCTGCCCTATATGTACAAGTTAATCTCTCGAACTGGTTCTGTTAATCATGTTAAGACTACACTTAAGAGTCAAAACCGTCACTGATTCCTATGACCTAAGTAGAATTTTTTCTAGGAAACTAACTGGATTCCATAGTCATGTCATTTTCTCTTAGTAGGAGAAAAATTCAAAGGTAGAACAACAAGCAAATTCTGGAACTTTTAAAAACAAGCCGTTTTCTTTTTTAAAGTAACTTTACCGAACACTTTATTTTGTCATAACCATATGATCAGTGATAATGGTTGTTTTTACATCTTGTAGAAGCTTTTATTTGATGTGATGTACATGTACACCCTTTGTAAAGAAGATTTCATCTAGCACCATAAATGGTTCTTTAGTTAGGTGTTATAGAGTGGACCCTTTTCTAAAGAGCTAGAGCCTTTTATCATAAAAAAGTAACCCTGGAGGGGCCCTTTATATAATAGTGTAAGTTTGAATACAATCCAACATACTGTTGACAGCCTTGCTCAACCACCCACCAGTGGCTGTCTTCTAGCCATCCATTTTCTGTACCACATCCTACACAGGGTCAGGGGGGAGCCTTGGGGCACCTTGGACAGGGTACCAATTGCACAGCCTTCACAATTTATAGAAGCCAATCAGCCTATAATGCATGACTTTGGACTGGGGGAGGAAACCAGAGCATCTGGAGGATGCCTCTGAAGCACAGGAAGAACATGCAAGCCCATGCACACAGGGCAGAGGCGGGGAACTGAACCCCCAACCCTGCAGGTGCGAGGCAAACCTGCGAACCACTAAGCCACCATGTCCCCCTTGCTTCTGGCCATAGTGTTCAAATTCACAACCTTTTAGCCACTACCACAGACCCATAAACCATTTCCCAAATCCATTACTTTTAGCTAACTACTGGCTGCGGCTAGAGAATTCTGGGGATTTTTAAATATATTTCTCCAAAATGACAAATTATAGATCAAGTATGAACTTCTCATTTTAAGACTGCCAGAAAGTATATAGCTGGAAACGTCCGGGCAGCACAAGCCAGATACTGATGGATAATCTCACTTGTAGCTGTGAGCTGTTTGCTTAGCATGTGCTGGTATCAGGTTTCACTGACAGAACTTCCAAAAAGAGGTTGGGGGAAAACAATCAGCCTTTTTTAATAAAGAAGGACCCATGTGTGTCAGCCAAAAATAGCTTCTACCCTGACTTTGGTATTAGATTTCTCAAAGACATTTGGAGAAGATATAGAGAATCACCTATCAGAATGAAGAACTGGATACAAGCCCTTGACCTTAAATTTTTTTTATTTTTTTTTAATGATATTGTATTTCTTTGAGTGGATCAGACCATGGCGAACCACTTTTACAGCAGATGTGGCTGTATTTGGAGCTTCTTAATGTTGATTTACAATTTGTCTTTTTCTAAACCTGTTTATGGTGCATGGTGCCTATGAGTGGGATTTTGGATAGTAGAAGAAGATTGTGAAGATGTGAGAATGCAGTAAATGATGAACATCATTATAATGAACTTCATTATAAACCGCTACTGAAGCCGCAAATAAAAAGTTTATGTAATGTATGAAGGCCAGCTGTGTTTTAGTTTTAGCATCATGAATCAGTGTAGGATGCACAAGAGGCAGATTTTCCTCAGCAACACAGAAATATATTCCTTCGGTTTCTAGGAAAAAGTGAAGCAGAAGATGCAAGTGTATCCAGAGGAAGTCTTCAATGGGGTACAAACATGGACTGTAGAAAAAAAAAAGACTAATCTTTTTTTCCAGTGAGTCTCAGAGAACAGAAAAGCCTTTTAGCGAAGCTAAAAATTGGAAAATGATTTCTGTATTTCATTTGTTCTGCGTTACTGATTTAATTCCTATCCTGCTCACACAACAATTTTTTTTAAAGAAAAATAACAGTAATTATCTTTGGACATTAACTACTAACTGTAGCTGTGTGGCTGTAGCATTCGCTGTGTAGTCATTCCATTTGGTCACATCAGTGGATGTGAAGACAGACCCCATGTCTTTTGCACCGTGAGAACATTTTCTGATATCCTGTTGTTTGTTGGCTCTATGAGCACATGTATTCTTGGTTTGTGGTGGCCTGAGCGATGCCTAAAAAATGCCTGAAGTTCATCTGCTTAGCATCTGCTCGTAGAACATAGCAGTGTCCCTGCAGTTCCAGAGACCTTCATAGAAAACCTGTACCATGTGGAGCAGACGATATGCCAGTGCTGCTGCACCATCTCAAAGCAATCCTACCTACCCATTAGGTTAGATTATGTACTCACAGCTAGGCCATGTATTTTGGGGTTGTATATATTAAGGAAATGCTCAAGCAAGTGGACATCATAACAAAGCATTTTACAAGCAACATATCCCCCTGTTGTCAAGCACAAATGGTGACTGTTTCTATTCCACTCCCTGCTGGTTGTGTGATCTCAACAGGAACGTCCAAACAATAGCTCTGGAAAACATGGCACCATGCGAAGCGGCATGGCAACATATATCTGTGTTGATATGATGGCGATGGAGAAAAGTAAACCAGAAATGTGTGACAAGAATGTTCCATAATCTGCATGACACATCATAGCCACTGGAAATATAAACGCCATGTGCAGCTTTGGCAAAGTACTGAGCAAACTGTATTAGGTAAAGATATGAAGTTATGTAATTGCCAGTTATCAGTTATAGTTAACCAGTTATAGTTACCTATTAGGATAGAATCACTGTACTACATTCGCTATTATACATCATCACCATGATTGCACCTCTTTATAAACACAATTATGTCAATATTATGAAACATCTACTGTATGTACTGTATGTACAAATCCCTCAAAAATACAAAAAGCCATGTATGGTTCCAGGCTTTCATTTCGCACTCTTGTAACTACATACCTGTCCTATTAGGTTCACTGCAGTTATTCAAAAATAGTTCCACACCATTGACAATAGCTTTGCTTTATGCTAAATCAAAAAGATTGAGTCAGAGAGACATTGTGGTGAAGTGGGTAGTGTTGCTGCGTCACAGCCCCAGGGTCCCCGATTCGGACCTGAGCTGGGGGTGCTGTCTGTATGGAGCTTCGCCTGTTCTCCCCATGGTTTCCTCTGGGTTCTGTGGTTTCCTCCTGAAAAACATGCTAGTAGGTGGATTGGCTATGCTAAAATTGCTCCTAGGTGTGAGTGTGTGTTCCATCCAGGGTGTGCTCCAGATCCACTGTGACCCTGACCTGATAAAGCAGTTAGATGAATGAATGAAAAGACTCTTCCATCTCAAGCTGTGCTTCAAGTCAGTGTTTAAACTGGAGGCTATGTATGTTGTTATAAATGAAAGTAGGAAAACCAGAGATTGGAAGTGATTAATGGTTGAAGAGAATGAAATTGACATAGTTTTTAAAATAATTTAGTAAATGTAGGCAAAGTTTATCTATCAGTCGACAGGTTAAGACGCAGTGACGTCGTCATACTCAGAGCTTGAACAGACATCAATCCATATGGAATACAGGGATATTTATGGGTTGTTTTTATCTAGTCTGGATGGAGTGACTATTTGGAAAGTTTTAGCTCACAATACACAATGGGGGACTTCCAGCAGGTGTGTATGTTTTCAGTTTGGCAGAGAAACAGGATATGACCCTGGCCACCTGCGCTGAATCTACACAACGCTATACGCTAAAGGCAGTAAAGTCTCCTCTGAAGTTCGCTGACTGAGTTGGAACATGAAAGAAATTACAGTGGATGAAGTACAGGGTGCTGATAATAACAGTGAGGAAAAGGAAATGGTGGGAACAGATATACTGGATCTGAAAACAAGGGTTTGTTATACTCCGATGTCTACAGCATTCCACCAACCAACCACCTGATGTAGCACATCACAGTAAGACCTGCCAGTGTAGTAACATCTATATTGCAATATTGTAAGGCTAAGCTTCTAATCTTAACTTAACTTACTGTCCGAAGGATGTAAGGGTTTTACTGCACCAGTTTATTATAGACACCATGTCATGTGTTGGTTTAATTAACGTCCAGGGATGGGTCCACTTTAATTTAGATGATATAAGCTATGATCACAGAAATGACTGGCCTTCATCTTCAAGTGTGTGTAATAATAGGTATGCTTCACTTGTTAATAGAGAATACCTGGTTGTGAAGATAACGTGAAGATAATGCAATTTTAATACAACAGGTGATTGCATCAGTATACAAATGCAGTGATTTACACAAAAGTGCCTTAACCCATGTTTGGAGCAAGTTACACTGATCCCTGGGACACCTGGGATCTCTGGGTCATGTCTCCCACCCCTTTTTGATATGCCCAGTTTTGTTCTTGACCTTTTTTTTTTTTTTTTTTTTAAATTTGAAAGTGAACAATTGAAGTTTTTAATATAATATCCCATGGCAAAAAGTGCTCCAAACACTTTCTAAATACATCATTTAGGCCATAATCAAGGTGTTCGTTTCTCAGTGGTTGAAAAAAACATCTGTCTCCTCTATCAGAAAACACACATGGGCACATAAATGACATTACTGTACAGATAATAAGCGAATAAAGCGAGGCTTTATACAGGCTGTAGCTGTCATTATAATGCTTAATTAAATCTGTTTGCAGGATCAAGCGCTTTGATTTACTCTCAGGCTTCCAATGATTTACACCATATCGACTAAATTTTAAAAGTCCTCACAAACATTCATAATTTTGTGATTAATGGAGATGTTAAAAAAAAAAAATAGCTGGTATTAAACACCTGTTAATTTGAATGCAATACAGAAATACTTTCTGTGCAAACTGACCTGGTTTCTTATTGATCCTGCAAGTTTTTTTTTTCTTGTCCCAGCACTTTTACAGCAATAAGATAAAGTAATATCCACATTGACCATTTAAAAACAATTATGAATACATGAGGCTTTGATGATGAGGCTTAAAATCGATAAGGACATAGTAACAGAGCATTAACCACCATACAGACAGTTATTGTTCATTATTTTAATCATATATTGTTTGGTTATTACTGTTTGATTTTTATATCTATACAGCAAAAAAAATGCTTACTTTGCAAAGAGGTTAAAAGTTTAAGCCTGTAATTTGAATGTGCATACTCTCCTTACAGATAGTGAAAAGTGATTTTATACAATGTTCCTTTAAAATATTCTTATTTTGATGGCCCATGTTATAGAGAAGCCAACAAAGTAAAGTATGGATGGATGGATGGATGGATAGATAGATACTCTACAGCTGTTTAGCAGCTGTGTAGTATTTTTATGCAATTTTATTGACACTACTGTAGGACTGTGGGAATGGCATTTGTGCCATTTGATGCCATGGCCTTGTGGGAAACTTCTCTCAAATCACTTTTATTCCTCAGATTAAGATGTAAAATTCTCCTCCATAAAGTCGGTAACACTTGCTAATATTTCCTTCCTTGTTATATTGTCCTACTTTTAATTGATCAATCTCTACCTTCCTACTGAAATAGTTTGCTTTAGCAGCTAATAATTGCGCCCCCTCTGTTGTTTGATTAAACAGTTAAAGCCTAATGTAAAAGGCTGCTGCTGCTTCTTCCCGTTTGAGATATAGTTATGATTTAGAGTTCTGGAGTTTACAGCTCATGAAATGTAGTCAAAAGACATAAGCCAAGTCTTAAAGCCATGATTAAGGCACTGATTGGGCTTAAGTATTTATGTGGTCATTCAGCAGACATTAAAAATGGCTTGTGAAATAGCATTTAGGAAGAGTTGTTAGAGTGTGCTCTGTTTCCAGCCAAAGATTTGCCACTTGTTTTGTTTTACAATTACTCTTAATTTTAATGAGGCACAATTACCATGCTTCATTGCAGGGAAAAAAATAAATAAAAAAATCAGCCTTCAGGGAATGTTCCATTTCTGTCCTTGTAGTTGCCTCCTGTGTTGCACTGATTATTTCTAATAATAAAAAGTGGTCCCGAGTTTCCTTTTTGGCTATAGATATAACTCATTCCACATCAAACATGTCTTTATTTGCTTGGTGTACCTGAAAATGTCTCTAATACCAAACTGCATAATACATAATGGTCTACCACACAACACTAGCTGTATCTGATTGCCAACTCCGTTTTATTGGATTAGACTGAGTGATAAATCACCTTTATACTGTGTGCTGTTTTTTTTTTTTTTAATAATAGTTCATGATGCTACCAAATGAAAGTCGCTTATAGAAAGCCAAGTGAAGGGATGGAGAGGAACTCAGAAGGAAAGCTGATCTTCTGGGTGACACTGGATAGTCAGAGTATATATTATTGCTCCTCTACAACTGTATACTAGAAAGTCAAACAGTACTAAGTGGGTTGGAAAGATGTTCAGGGTGAACAGTCTAGTCTTTATAGCTAGGTCTATATCAGCCACCTAATTTATAGTATATTTAATGAGGACCTCAGTGCGAGTCTGAGGTATGTTATTCAAAATATAGGAACACTTTCTTTGTTTTAATTATTTTGCGTGGATATTTTGAATAATAAACGAAAACACTCCAGACTATTATATTTCAGAATATTTAGCACTAAAACCATCAGGCATTTTTAGTCAACACTGTTTTAAGTATAGAGAGGAATGACTTTTTTTTTTTCCAGGTAAACTACACCAATCTGTTTTGCTTACTAATAAAAAAAAAATTAAGCGTAAAAATAATACATTTCTTGTTTAAACTTATTAAACTGTGGAAATACAGTTACAGTTGGGTTTAGAAGCAAATGCAGGGAGTTAAATGACTGTGATTCCAACTGACGTAAAGAAAAATCCCTGGAAAAAACACACTGGAAATTCGTCAAAACAGTATGGCCTGAAGCTGTAAAACACTGTTCTAGCAGGGAAGTTTTATTTCCAAGGGCTTCTGAAGGTTTTAGTGAGCAATAGCATCTGTAGGCTGTCATTTCAGTTTAACCAGCTAGATGACTGCACAGCTTTAACTGGACGAGTGAGAAACTTTTCCCCAGACACTGTAACTGTAGGAACAATGCCTCTAATTGAATTGGCAAAGAGTCTGAAACTCATCTTATCTCTGAAAGGAGGAATTACATCGATTATGAGATTTGTAGTGCCTTTTACTGCCTATATAAAAGAGTCTACAATAAACATACCCCCCTCCCAAAAACATGCCAGTAGGTGGATTGGCTACTCTATACACTTGCCCTAGGTGTGAATGTGTATGTGTGTATCGTGTCCTGTGATACACTGTCCCATCCAGTGCAGGTCCCCAATTCACACCCAGTGTTCATGGGATCCACCCTGACCTTGACCAGGATAAAGTGTTCACTAAAGATGAACTGATGAAAGAATGTTGGGCAAATGCAAAGTGGATGTGAAGTATGTTTAGAGATCTTGCTTTTGATCACCTAAGTGAGAGCCTTGTAACTATTACAGTTAATACAGTTCTCTCTCTCATACCTAAAGAGAAGGCTACTTACACCAAGCTGTTTTCCTTACTAATATAAAAAATACTTTTCCTATTTCAAATCATTAAACGGTGGAATTACAGTATACATAGAAGCAAAAGCAGGACGGTAATCTTAACTGGTTGTAATTCCAGTTGACACAAAAAACCCTGATCACTGTAGAGGTTTTATATTTTCTTTATTACAGTCAATACAGTTCTCTATCACATACCTAAAAAGGAGGGTTTGTTCTATTTTTGGTGGTTAGCTGTGTCCAACTGATACATTATCCTGCCAGAAACAACAAGAAGAATGCACAGCTCCCTTTTTACCAGTCGGTCTGTGTCAGGGCAGTGAGCAGAAGGTCTGACACAGTAGCCGTTTCACTGTTTTAAATCAAACAGGCACAAGACGTAAACCAAAATTTACATAACAAGTAATGGCAGTTTCAGTTCCATGGTTTTGGATTAGCGCCATTTCTTTTTGAATGCGGCAGATTTTATGTGGTTTTGGGGTTATTTAACTTTGATGTCCAATCCCAAATCCAGAGGCTTTTTTTTTTTTTTTTTCCATTGGATCAAATATGAATCAATATACTGGCTTACTGGAAATAAAAAGTGCTGTGGAGGATTTGGCAACTTCATTCAATAATAATAATAATAATAATAATGTTCTTTGTTATCTATGAATTCTATTCAGCTGGATTTTTAGCATTTTGTTTCTCTTTTGCTTGTTTTAACTTGTTCCAAATAGTGAAAGCCTTTGTGTCAGTTGGCTGATGCATTTATTAAGATAGAGGAATCATGAACGTGCCTGTCATCATGTGGTTAACTTGCGAAGTGCCATTCGTCATTTACATTCATCGGAATTTGTATTAGATTAAAGGCCTGTAATTAAAGTATAACTTCAGTTTTTCATTCAGAGGGGTGGTGCAGGTCCTTGGGGCTGAGCAAAAGTGCAAGGAAGGGAAAGTCAGAATCTGGACTAAATGGAAATGGAATGGAAATAAACAGGGAAGACAGATGAAGGAATAAAAGGTAAGAAGAGAGGGTAAGGAGAAGGGAGGAAAGATAGGCGAGATGAAGGATTGTTTAAAAGGGCAAAAGAAATCAGAAAAGGGGAACTGAAGAGGAGGATAAGTACTTGATCTGGAGCATATCCATTCTGTTATCCTTTCAGATTCAGACTTCTCCTTTCCTTGTACATTCTCTCAACCAAAAGGGCTACACTGGCCCTCTGAATGAAAAAATCTCTTGTGATGTCTTAATTACAGGTTTATAATGTAATGTATATTACTGATGGATTGAATTGAATTATATTTCACAAGTTAAAGATGTGGTGACAGATATTAGTAACAGATGTCTTATATTACTATACGGTATGTACTCTGTCATCGCCAAGTGACCAATTTACTTTCATCGGTTAGTGAATCCTTTTTTTTTTTTTTTTTAATTATAGCCAAAAATGTGTATGTATTTCTAGAGTACAGCAAAAATTGTAACATGGTGTATATGGGCATTAGTATCTTCTTATAATGCAGGTTGAGCGTAAAAGGACACCTAGCCAAAAACCCGTAAAAAGTTTTATTCTGGCCATTTTCTGAGTTTCATTTGCAGATTTATGAGTGCAAGTTAACATGGAGTGCAAAAATTATGTACAACTTCAAGATCTACAGGTACTGGCATGTTGTCTCTGCATTCAAAAGCTCGACATGTAGATTTATGAGACTTGTGGCCAGCTGTGAACTTGTCTGCTCCTAGTAAGATTCTTGCACTTCCTGCATTGCTCCTGACGTAACAGCGTAAGGTGATGGGTAAGGCATGCGTAGGTTCATTTGGAGGGCTACACAAATGCCTCAATCATAGTCTGACCAGATTTCTGGTAAACTGGCAAAAAATAAATAAATAAATAAATAAAAAAAATAATAATAAAATAAAAAGTTTTGGCTGTTTAACAGAAATCTGGTCAGACTTTGACTGGGCATGCTCATATCTCAGATCAGAATATTTTCATTAATATATAGCACCTACTATAAAAGGTTTAGCCACCACTCAGCTTTACAGACCTTTCCTAGACCTGAATGGCCAAAACCAGGGCAGGATTAGCAAGAAACAACTTTGAAAGGGAATGAAGACAAAACAAAACCAACTGAAAGTGGATTCCAATCTCCTCAGGAAAGAGAGGCATATGGAAAATTGAGCATTAGGTCCAGTGAGCAATTGGGTGTACAGGCAAAACAAATCATTCATAATTAAAAAAAAAAAAACTCGAAATATTAATTGCAATTTTCTCCCTTTTTTTTTTCTACTTTTGGGAGAGCCAGACGTTAAAATGCTGGATGAGACACATGAAAACAAGAAACACATTTCACTTCAGGAAAGCCTGTAGTTTTCACATAGAAGGAAATACTATCGCTATCAGATATGTTAGTGTATAAAGTATGGCGTGCCTGTTTGCTGAGTTGCAAGCATTGCAGAATGTTTTTTAGCAGATTTGTTTGACATAGAGAGCAGGGCCGTGTAATTAGCATACAGGCAGGCATTTAGTTCTCTTGACATACCAGACACCTTCCACAGAGCTTCCTTATTAAAACCACATTTACCAGTTTCATTGTGTCACAACAATACGATGCAAGAAAATTAGCAATGACAGGCTTTTTACCTGAGCGCTGCATTTCTTTAGCAGTCACTGCACTTGTAAAGGCCCTGCTTTTTTTTTCCCCACAGCAATGTGATAAATTGGTTTTAGAAGTTGTGTTATGGTTTGCTGCTCTGGTATTAATTACTGGTTTTGAGGTCATGAAATGTCAGCAGCAAATCATCATGTCCTGGCACGGACCACACTTAGTTAAGCATGAAGCACCTTACCGGTTAGCAAACTCAGAGCCTGGGAGAAAGTCCCAACTCTGAAATGCTGCAGTGTAATGTAAAGGACAGCTGGTTTCACTCAGAGTACTCAGTATTACACATTTTCCTCAGGGATTTTTTCCAAAGCATGACCCGGGAAATAGGCAGTTAATGAGTTTGAGTCTATCGGAACCATTTACAGGAAAGTAGTTACTCTTTTGGAAAATAAAAAGCTGATGAGATGGTTCCAGCTGAACAATAACATTAATTACAAAGCTACTGCTGAGCTATGGCTTTTCTAAATCTTTAAAATATCAGAGAATTTCGTTGCGGGGATTTTGAAGAGCAGTGATGAACAACTGAAACATTTAAGGAAGTATGACATTCCTTAAATAACATTCGAAGACCAGTGATGGACTATGAGAACATTTGAGGAACAGTGATGAGTTACTGGACCGTCTGAGGAATGTGGGTGAGCTACTGTAACATTTGAGGAGCAGTGAAGTACCTCAAGAATAACTGAAGGACAGTCCTGAACTCCTCGGACTTCTGAGGATTGGTGGTGAACTACAGGAAAATCTTCAGAACTATAGTGAATGACCAGAACATGTGAGGAACATTGAAGGACTACTAACAGTTTTGAAGAGAAACAGAAGAAGAACAGTGAGGAACCACAGGCATATCTGAAACAATGATTAACTAAGGAAACATTTGTGGAACACTGAAGAACTGGGGGAACATCTTGCTGAAATACAAGAACATCTAAGGATTATTGAGCTAGTGAACCATTTGAGGAACAGTAATGAACTTCTGAGAAACAGTTTAAACTATGGGAACATCTAAGGAACAGCAATACAATTTTGAGCCCCAACAATACATACTGTAACCCTATAACCGCTTTGATTCGGATTATTACAGATCATTTTGATTCATTTGACCATTACCCAACCTGCAGCCATGTCTCCCTGCTCTTTAACATTTGGAAGGATTCCCAAATTCACACCAAACCTTAAAATCTCATCGTCTCCTATAAGTCAACACTTTCTCCAAACATTGTTTAAAGAGCCTCACACTCAAGCTCAAAGGCCTGCAGCTGAAAGATTACATTCTGGAGGCAATGCACCAAAGGTGCCAGCAATGTGTGTTACCATTTTTTAAACCATGTGTTTAGGTCTATGGCTTTACAGCTGCTCAAACACAGATGTAAGCTGTAGAGGCTTGTTTACACTTTATACACAGCCTATAAGGATGCTAATGTCTGAAGGTCTCTACTGAAAGTCGCACTTATTTGATTTGGTTCGTCATTCTCCAATTTTACTTTGCTTCACAGTTTGAGATCACAAAATTACTTTGCCTAATACATTAATCGCCTTAAATCCAGCTCATTTTATCCACATTACTTAAAAATTAATATGACTTGCAGTCTTATTTTTAGTTATGGGTCCTTGAAGCATAGCCAGAGAGGATGTTTTTACAACCCAGTATTATATCTAGTCACTTGAACTGAATGGCTTTAATCCAGACCTCAATAATATAAAACAAGTAG
>CM040975.1:6323594-6351045 GCA_022985145.1 Pangasius djambal
AAAAAAAAAAAAAAATTATAAATTTTTATTTTGGTTAAAAATTTGTTTTTTTAATTTTTTTTTTTTTTTTTTTTTTTTTTTTTTTTTTTTTAAGTTAATTGGGGTCCCTGGCTGCAAAACGTTTGATAACCCCTGACTTGTGTAAGAAGTATAAAGCATTGAGTAGTTTAACCATATCATTCCATGAGGAGATCAAGTATTCATGCATTGTTTAGATGAAGTTCTTGAGTGAGCATGATTAATTTGCATGATGTCAGTAGTTTACCGTGCTGTTTCCGTGAAAATACGTAATGCATGGAATATTATCCACACTCTCATGTTATCTAAAGTTTTACAGCAGGAGGATAGTCTGGGCACCACTCCAACAGGTTAGCTCTACTGGGAATTCAAGTGTATTTATTTGAGTTATAAATAGGACTGCACATTTTTCTGTATATGTTTGTTCATAATCTTATAACTTTAAATTATTCTATTTCTACATACAGGAAATTTAAGCACTGCATAGACTGAAGAAGGCCAGCACTGGAACACGTTTAAACTACCGTTGTAAGGGTAGTCCAGTGTGTCCAGAAAATCTCTCTCTCTCGCTCTTTCTGTCCCTACAAGCTCAGATGCTCAGATGAGCGACAGCAGATTTCTCTGTTCTGCCCTCCAGACCTCTAGTTCTTGGCACCAAACCTCACACATATAAAAATTTGATTTATTTTTTCTCTCTAGACAAAAGGTGAAGGGTCAGGCTTCCTTGTGCAATAATTGTGCATTCTTTTAATGGCTTTTCTTTTTCTTTTTCGTCTAATGTGTGTACTGCAGGCTAAGTCATATCTCCAGATCATCATCATTATATGTATTTGGTAGACATATATCATGCCATGACCCTAATACAGGATGTGACATAAAACACAATAATTTCAAAAATGTCTAGTGTATTCTTAGCTGTATTAAATAGACCTCTTTGTGGTCTTTACCTTTGGAACACAGTGGCTATAAAGATGAACCAGCCTTGTTTCCCAAGATTTCTGGATGAGACACAAGAATGTGCTGAGGAAGAGCTTCTTTTACACTCTATAACTAATGTGTGTGTGTGTGATGGATCCAGTTGGTTACTGAGGCTAAGGTTAATGTTAGAAGTGAAGTGACATGACGTGTAGCCAAGTATGGTGACCTATACTCGGAATTTATGCTCTGCATTTAACCCATTCAAGTGCGTGCGCGCACACACACACACACACACACACACACACACACACACAGCAGTGGGCAGCCTTTTTTGCTGCACCGCCCGGGGAGCAGTTGGGGGTGCGGTGCCTTGCTCAAGGGTCTCACCTCAGTCGTGGTATTGAGAGTGGAAGAGAGCGCTGGTCATTCACTCCCCCCACCTACAATCCCTGCCAGACCTGAGACTCGAACCCACGACCTTCAGGTTCACAGTCCAACTCTAGGCCACGACTGCCCCTGAAAGAGATTATATAAATGAGGTGAAGGAAGGTGTAAGCATTGCATTAATAAGCTACAGTAATAATTATGTCATGGGAAAGTCCTCACAAAGATAGTAAGACACATGTGTCTGTCTGTGTTAACATGTGTATGTGTGTGTAGTGACCCTTTCGTTTTACATCGTTGGCCCACAGCCAGTGAGTTGTTGATGTTACATGCTCCCAGCCACCCTCACTATTTATAGCATTTAAAGAGGAAGGGGCTTGTCTTTTTTCTGAGTTAACGTGTCACGTTAAGTGATTTGTTGCACATGTCCGCTTAAAGGCTGGTTTCATTTTACAAAATGTAAGGCTTTCTATAGGTTTTCTATGCTTTCACACAGTCTGAAAAAACTGATGCTACTTCATTTAGTTTCACACTGCACACAATTAAAAAAAAGAGACTGAAAAAACAAATGACAAAAATCCCTCAACCATGGTGAACAGGGAGATGGTGCTCAATAAATTATTAGACAATTATATAAATAACTAGGTTAAAACATTTTTTTTTATTTTTGCATGCATCAATCCACAATTTATTTGATCTTTTTGTTTGTCAGTGTAAATTGTTAGCATTTCTGCAGTACTACAGCTCGGTCCTTTGGCTCCATTTGTGCTTCAGTGTTGTATATGTGAAAGCACCCTAAGTAACCTAATTTGTGTAATGTAATTATAACTATCCCGTTAATTGTTATAATCTGTTATAATAACCTTGGCTTATGTATAACAATGCGTTTTAATCCTCTCTATAGTGATGCTCTTAAAACATAATGGCTGCTTGCCTGCTGGGAATGACACTAATGTTCACATTTGCACAGATTAGGAATGGTATATACAAATGGCACGTATCTGGACACAACATGCACTCAACACAAGTGTGTATTGTATATGTATATGTGCATATGTTTATATGTGATGGACTTGATGAGACGGGGTATGTTGTGGCTGCGTACTGATACCATGACTATACACATGGCTCCAAGATGAATTTGCAGCAGCATGTACACCCCCCCCACCCCTTTTTTTTTGAAATATACACAATTATTCAGGATATTTTGAAATATTTCACAGAGATGAAAAGCCTATTCATCTCTTGAACCGGGAGCTTCCTCGTTAATATCCTTTGTGCTGTTTTGAGCTGTTTGCTGTACTTTTGTATGCGGGCTAATACTATTCACTGCCTTTAAATACATTTAAACTTCATTCAAGCTCCGACTGTTTGAAAGTGCTGAAATCTGCAGTCCCATTCAGCTCCTCAGCGTTTAGGTTATAGGATTATTAATCCTCGTCATTAGTTTCCCCTATGAACATGAATAAGACCAAGCTCCTTTCACTGGCGTCACTGGCTTCTGTGGGTTATGACCTCACCTCTCAACTTTAAAAGGCCTGACTCAGGACAAAAGAATTAGGTCAGAAGCTTGTAATATAAGTAGGCACAGATGTGCATTAACAAGCCCTGAAATGACCTTCACTCAGCACCACCTCATGCAAGTTAATGTGCTTCCTCTAACCACACAAACCTTGCATTGTTTTGCTTCAATAATTTCTACCTATATTACAGTAGCTAGTTAATATACAGTGAATATAAAAACTCTACACACCCCTTTTAAAATGGCAGGATTTTGTGATGTAGAAATGAAACTAAGTTGAACCATGTGAGAATATTTTTCACCTTTAATGTGAAATTGCAGCATATAAAAATGGAACATTGTAAAGACAATAAATCAACAAGAGGAGAAAATATGGCATGACAGTGATATTGCTAAGAACAGGACATCCCTCGAAAATTGATGGGAAGACCAGGAGAAAACTGATGAGGGAGGTTGCAATAATAATGTGACAACAATCTCCCGAATTCTTCATATGTCTGGGCTATGGGGTAGGGTGACGAGAGGGAAGCCTTTTTTAACAAAAAAAGAGCCAGCCAATCTCCCAAAACCACGTGGATTAATGTGTTATGGTCCGATGAGACCACAGTTAAGCTTTTTGGCTGTAATACCAAAAGATATGTTTGGCAAAAAAAAAAAAAAAACACATCTCCAAAAGAACACTATGAATATGGTGGGAAGCATGGAGGTGGTAGCATCCTGCTTTGGGACTGCTTTTCTTCAGCTGGAACTGGGGCTTTAATCAGGGTGGAGGGAATAATAAATAGCTCCAAATACCAGTCAATTTTGGTGAAAAACCTTAAGTCTTCTTATGAACCCAAGCAAACCTCCAAATCAACATAGGAATGGCTTCACCAAAACAAAATCAAGGTTTTGGAATGGCCAGAGTCAGAGTCCACATCTAAATCCAGTCAAAAGTCTGTGGGGTGAACGGATGAGGGCTGTACGCAGGAGATGCCTAGCCAATTTGACAGAGTTAGAATGCTTTTGCAAGGAAGAATGGCAAAATATTGCTAAGTCAAGGTGTGCCAAACTGTGACTCTTACACAAAAAGAATTGAATGCTGTGATAAAATCTAAAAGTGCTTCAACTAAGCATTACTTTAGGGGTGTGTGCACACTTATGAAACCAGGTCACTGTACATATGTCATTTTTTCCCCCTAAAATGATTCTTATTGTTTTTCACTTTAATTTATAGGATAACATTTCACAATAAAGGTAGAAAAGGTTCTGACATGATTTATCTTGGTTATATTTTAGTATTTTTTTTTTTTTACCTCACTAAAACTTGCCATTTTAACAGGAGTGTGTAAACTTTTTATATCCATTGTAACTGTACTATTTTATTTTGCCCAAGGTAATTTATGAGGACTCAGCTGAAATTATTTAATAGTCATGTAAACAATGGAAAACATTATGGCAAGCCGTATTTTTTGCTTACGGGTAGCCAAACATTTGTTCCACTTGGTTTCATGCTTGCAAATTCATAACAATTTGCACAAATCAAGTCATATGGAAAGTTACGAAGTGTAGGGTTCAGGGCAGAGTTAGCACTGTACCTTTTCTTACAACGTTTTGTATGAAATTGAACCAAATCCAACATCGCCCGCACTGATTCTTAAGAACAGGTTCCATTTGTTAGGTCCTTCTTTAATGCCATCTTTCACTGGATGACTGAAACTATAAAGATGAAAGAAGCTATAAACATTTTAAATGCCCTAAAGTGCTTTAACATGAATACGATCTTTGTATTGGTCTAAATAGACACTATCATTCCACCTTTTAGTGCTGGGCTTGTAACTTTCTTAGTTCTGCTCTGATCCTTTCGTTTTAGCCCGTTGGCCCGCAGCCAACATGTTACATATCCTCAGTCGGGTTCCATTTAGACTGTTCATAGAGGAAGTGATAAATACAAAATGCTATGCCCTGTGTGTCACACATTAATGTGTCACATTATTTGAAGTGTGAAACTTTGTATATGGATATACTGTAACACCTCAACTTTAAATATCAACTTTAAGAATAGATAATAGATAACATGTAAATGTTTTTATTTACTTTGTAACCTTGCCTAGCTATCATCCTGCAAAGATTAAATTGGGTAAGCAGCCAGTTTTGGTAGCAAACGCAGTGGTAAAAACAGCCTAAAGATGAATAAAACCTTGCTAAGTGAGCTAACTGAGGTTTCCTCATGCAATCAGTTGTTGGATAGCTACGAGCGAAATGGACATAAGTCTAAACGATTCGGTTTGTATTCCGATGCTGAATGTCCGCAAGGCTCCTTTGCTGAAATCAGAGTGGAATCTTTAAATGTGATTTTCTCCTTTTTCACTTTTGAGGGTAAGCAGACTTCTTATGGTTGAGATTCATGCAAAAGATAAACATAATTCAGTTCAGGACAGTCTGTAGTTTTCAGAATCATATAGTAGAATAGTAGAGTTTTCTCAGTCTGACACACATGTAGCATATGTTGTATTCGACCTGAAATCCCATCCTGCCCTTTCATTCAAGCATTGCAGTAGATAAATAATGAGAGAAGGGTGGATGTGAGTTGGGACTACAGCATTTCTAAGGCTTCCACTCCCAAATTCTACCGCTTATTGTGAGGTTACTGCATCACAATACAGAGTGTGTACACACACGCTCGCGCCATTTCCTCCCGTGGTTTCACACTAGTGTGTCTACAAACTGAGGGTTGTATTGAAGCGTGCCTGTTCTCTCTCCAAATATCCTGTGGTTTGTAATCTGCTGTTTACTTGTTGTTTAAATAACCAACGGATGTGTACTAAAGGATGTACACGATTACCTTTTGACAAAGAACAGATAGGTTTACATCCTCTGTGAATCAGATTAGAGGAGTGACTGCAAAGCTGTACATTAGAGTTTACTCATGTTGCTATGACGTTTAGCATGAGATAGGACTGATTTTGGGTTGAACAGCTGTACTGGTCCAATTTAAGATTATTTAAGATTGGCCATTGTGGGGTTTTTTTTTCTGTACTTTTTCGCCAAGTACATACGCATCTCACAAAGTGTTTAGATAGACCAACTGAAGAATGTGCAGAGGAGCAATATCTTTGAAACATTCAGCGAATACTATAATAATACACTAATAGCTTGTATTTCAGATTCCCAAATTGTGCAAAAATCAAATATTCATGAGCCACACATATAAGAGGTTTAAATGATGAAATGGGGCGAGCACATTATTTACATTATTTGACTGTGTTTAAGAAGCTTTGTGATAGTTATGTAAAAGAATTTTAACGTTGTGCAATCATGCAAAAAAAAAAAACAACAAAAAAAAAAACTTTTGTTAAAATGAGGTATTTTTAATTTTGTTATTCAATGCAAGTTAAATGACAAAGACCTACAAATGTTTGGAATGTTTGTTCAGTGTCATTTAATCTTTGGGATTTACTATGAATTATATATTCCGGTACACACTGTTTCTAGTATCTCGCTCAAGTCCAATTGTTTACTGTGGATACAATTTGTTTTCTCTGCCTCAAGTAACTTTTTGGCCAAACCCTTACCCAGCACGCTCTGGCTTCCTTAATGAAAATCCATGAAAATCGCAGATAAATTTACATCCCAAAACTGAGGCTTCATTGAGCACTTGGCTGGTAAAGAGAGTAACTTGCAAGAGGTATAAAACCACAGATATGCCGGCCTGCAAGCTTGTCAGGGATTGAGCAGGTTTAAATGAAAGCAGTGAGTGTGTTTTTAGACGTGCATGTAAGCAAAATCACAGCTTGCACATAAACTTAATGGGGATTCAGAGTGCACACTTAACTTTAGTATTACAAGGTTGCATCGCTCCCCAACCAGCTGAAAACAGTACAGCGTACAACCAATTTGTCAATATATACTATAAAATACCATATGTAATACATATTATATAGCCAGAGATGGAAAGTAATAACGTAAAATTACGGTGTACTTTACTTGAGTTTTTCTTTCACCTAATACACTTGACGTTTACTTACTACAGTTCAAAAGGAACAAATCTCAACTTTCTACACATCACTACATCTCTCTGTACTCATATATGTGATAAGATCAGTATGTAAGGTGACGTTTTATTATCTCAATCAGCTCCCGAGCTCCCTAGTTCGTGAATCAGTAAATCGTCTACGCAAGTTCGGGCACTGGTAAGGACCCTGGCTCACTACACATTGGGACACAGATGATTCGATTTCTGGAGACATGACTACGTACTTGCGTTGTAAAACGTCACCAAAATTAAAAACTTAAAAATATTTAAGTTTTATATGTCATATAAATTTGTCAGCTTAATCACATACATTTCTGCCATGGTACATCAAGCAGGATCATGGCTAGCTAGTGGATTTAAAGAAAAAAAAAAAAAAATCATTAAACACTTAAAAGTCGTTAGGCTCAAACAAACCATATATAGAATGTCAAATAAAATTAAAAATCACTAACGTAAGTAATAATTTGAGAGCTACGACAACAAGATGTCATTTCCAGTAAGGAAACATAGTAAGCACTGAAGCTCCCTGGTTTTTGCAGTGCATTGTGGGATATTTTAGGGAGCAAACGTTCCAGTGCACTGGAGGGATTCTGAGATTGAGACGGCCCTTAAAATGGCCGACTCCCTGATCAGTGTCCTGACTACTGAACTAGGGAGCTGATTGAGACACACCGACAGTTATGCTAGCTGTTAAAGTAGCCTTAGCTAATGTCTTCCCATGTTCCTTGGTTCCTTGGTGAAAGGGACACCATCATTAACTAAAATAAATGCGAGATTCTTTTTCTTTTCTGAATCTTTCTTGTACTTTTATGTTCATGCATTCAAGTAGATGTAAGAGTTTATATTTTGAATATATAATTCAACTCACCAACTTATTATTTGTGTAGATATGTAATTGTGAGAATTTGTGACTTTTACCACATTTGTGTAACAGTTAAACTTATCTTACTCTAAGTCTCATTGTTACCAAAGAGTTCTTTTAGGGTAATCTTGTTTAGAACAGCTGCCCAACCATCAATACAATAAAGCATGTGCAAAACATAAGACTCTCAATGACCCATGCAGGTATTAATAGACACATTGACTTCACACATTGTTCAACCCCACAGCACAATGAAAGATAAATAAATAAATTGCCTCCAAATGGCAAGAGCTGTTATGAGTCCATGAGTCCTATAAAGGCACAGATATCCAAATACCATCAATCAGAGTCCACAGCCAAGTAGCAGTCCACAAAAAACAATAATCCCAGCAAAAAAGAAAGGTGTAAAAAAGGAAAAAGTAAGGAAAAAACCCAAACAGTCTCACCCACGTTGTCTTCTCAGGGATTTCTGTATCCCCCATGCAATGCCACAGGAAAAAGGGAAAAATAATCCACAAATGATCCCAGTCAGAGAAAACATCCTTGTTCACTAAAAATAGGCCTCAACCCCAATCAGGTATTCCCCACTCAAAGTATATCCCAGTCACACCATGTGCCATCACCTTAAAAACAAAATGGCTGCCAGTCACCACTTCCTTAAAAGGTGGCTTTTAACAATAAGAGTCCCTCCATATTCCAATTCAATATATCCCCTCCCCCCACCCACAAAACAATACACAGATATAAATAACCATAACAAAAATATAAACAAACAAACTAACACCGGATTATTTGAAATGTTTGAAATGATTTCAGTGTTTGAAATGAACACAAGTTCTCTGTTTTTGTGGCCGTGTCACATCTGTATAAAGCTAGGGGCTACCCAGGGTCATGATGGAAAGCTAGCAGGGTTATTTGAAAATACACTGTATATAAAACTAATCCAGAAACGCAAGTGTGCAAGATCATTACATGTGTCACTACACAAGTGCAGTCAAATCATTTCAGGAAATAAACATTGACTTGTGTATTATTTGTAACATGCACTTTGTTTTAGATCAAAGTCTATCAGCGGGGTAGGGACAGATGTTTTTCTAAGATTTTACCAGATGTAGACAGGAAGTGGCAGTGAATGGTTAATTGTTCCTCTCTGGATTTTCAGTGGGTGGGTCATAATTGGCCAGCTGTTTAGCCAAAAACAGCTAGCTCAGACAGTGTTGAAACTGATTTGGCCCTGTTTCTCAATGTCCTGAAACTGAAGTCACTTTATTACACAAAACAGGACGCATTGCAATACACTCTGGATGGGCAGTTTTTGGTGAAAGGACATTGCCTTGCACTGTATACTGCTTTCACTGATCTAGCATAGCATAACAACTCATGATCAGTTGAATCAGATGTGACCTGTGACCTGTAATACTTTAGTTAAAAGAACATATTCCTTCTATAAAAGACTGACAAACACTTGTGTGCTTCTCAAGGGTAGCTCTCAGTACCAGCTGTGTGCATCTTGGTCTGACCTAAATAAGTTAGCATGTATGTTACCCACAGATTGGATGCTATTTCTCTTTCCTGGCATACATGATAAAATCCCACCAAAATCCAATTTGTTCCTATTTAATCAAATGCTTTATCCTGTCAGTGGTGAGATGTTTACAAATCATAAATCTGTGCGGTATTGGTCATCACAGTGCGTGATGTGGCCTGATTTCACGAGAGCTCGCTCTGAAATGGGATTGCATGAGAGCAATCCTAACCCTCAGTTAGGAATTTACTGTAATCTAGGCTTCTCTTTTTTCTGTTTCTTCATCCTCTGCAGTCTCTCTGTCAGTCCTTAACTGAATACACGCATGCACACATTTGTCAGAATTGTATGGTGTATCTTTTTTAAGACATGCACTGTCTTAAAGCCTCCTCTGTAATGCTCTTAATAAACCCCTTGACCCCTTGCGTGTAAGTTGCAGACAGACTTTTCTGTCACATAACCACCCAATCAAAATTCTTCCCATTAGATTTTTGTAGGAAAGGGTTCACAGTGACCAGCGCTTCTTAGCCCGATTCTTAGCCCGCTTCTTAGCAATACTTCATGGACGACACAGTGATAAGTTTAAACCTCCAGTACAAGAGCTCAGGCTTCATCCACTTTAATCCCTCCTGGATGAAGGAATAAAGTAAAACACACAGTCCGCTATTACCCAGACATCCCATTACTCCTCTAGAACTTCCACTGGCTCCATATATGTGGGCCAGGAGGCATCGCTCTCCTCCACATTGCCTCATTTGGCAAATAGAAGTTCTCAGTGTGTGACAATGGCACACTTGGACTCTCACACACTTTCCATCTCACTCTTACTCTCTCTCTCTCAAGCACTCTCTCTTCCACAAAAACTCCCTGTCCAATAAAAGCCACAACTCCTCCTTATAAGCTAGATGACTCATATGGATGATGCAGTTCACTGTAATAACTTAAGGTTCATTTACGAACTGGAAAATGAAGGAGCTTCATAGATAATATTCAGCATATCGTGTTACTTAATTCTCAGGCCTGCTCAGTTCTCATGGTGGCTTATTGACCTGCGAAGCTTCAGCCTTGACAGCTGTTCACAGGAGAGCTGGCTGAATTTTGCATGTGGCGTAAACGGACATTTCAAAACATGTGCGTAGCAGTCTGGGAAATCCTGGCGGATGTCGCTGTGGCCGAATTCGCTGTGGGAAACAGCCAAAAATTCGATTTTTCTGCCTGTAACATACTTTGACAATCCCAGTTGTAAGAATCCATAAGGATATTTTACCAAAACGACATGGAAATGTTTTTATTTAATTTTAATTATAACCGCGCTAGATAAGTGTGATTTTTTTTTCCACACTTTATCTGAATATCACACTTTCATCAAGTTGTTGCATGGCAACGTATGTGCAGTAGCGAAAGATACAAAAATCTGATCAATTCCGTGTGCAATCAGATACCAAATGTCAAAATGTCACAGTCAGAATAAAATCTTTAAATGCGATTTTCTCTCTTTTGCCAGTCACCAGACTTTATGCTAAATGCTAGAATGTTAATTGTGGCTGAGATATATAAAATATAAGACAAAGTCATTACAATTCGGGAAGGTATGTCGTTTTCAGAACTATATATGGTAGAGAATGTCCGGCCACCACACATTTTATTTCAGTCCTTCAACCCAAACATTTCTGTTCACAATGTCTAAGTGTACTGGTCTATAAAATTACAACTTTTAAAAGAACAGGTCTAATCAGAACTATTGATTATTTTGAATGTGCTATCTTTTGTTCAGTATGGTACATACATACAAACTACAAATTATAGTTACAAATGTAGTACAACTTACAAATGCATGTAGTACAGCACAAAAGATCTCCAAGATTAACACATTCAAGTAAATAGTCCACTCTTTCGTACACTGGTCTGAGTGTTGAGGGCTGTTGAGTAGGTGCTACACACTGCTAAGTATAAATCCATAGGTTAAGTCCATTTTTGTATGACTTTATGTTTCTGATGCATTCTTGTCATAGCTATTTTAATACTTTCCAAATGGCATCATAATACTTCTGGGGGGGGAGACTTGCAAAAACAATGCTCATACTGATCATAATAATATTTGGTTTGTAATTCACATTTAATCACAAACATTCCGTGTAATTTTGCATGCCAAAATGTAATTTAAATGTGCAAGAAAAACACTGGCTGAGGAGGAATAGATTAAAGTACAGAACCTTTTTGTAGCCACCTGGAACATGGCAATGAGTGAAATTTATAGGCAATAAAACCACTAAGTTCTATGTATTAATCAACTGTATAACATACTATAACTAGTATGTTAGTTATAGTGGGAAAATATCTCCATTCTCAACAAAGGTCTGTCAGAAGTGCATGCATATAGTTTATATAGCTTAAGAAATCACAGCAGAGTGCCATTTAGGTCCTTCACTACTAAAGTTTGATGTGTCTCGTATGCATGCTTATATATTATCCATACTCTAAATGATCACTTTTTATAACCTTGGGCTGTGTAAAATAAAGCTCAGAAACCTTGAGAGGAAACAGGCTCAAAAGGGAACCCATCCTCATCTGGGTGCAATGGATAGTGCAATTATAAATAAATCCCTTCTATTACTGTGTACTATATGGACAAATAGTGCAATTGTGCAACCAGTAAATTCATCACAGTTTTCGCAAGAAGTCCGGTTGGTTAAAATTTATCCACTGTCCACTGATGGAGTCCTGAGTACGAAGGTGCTCGTGGCAACTGCAGCCCCAAAGCCACTATAGCAATCATAGTCCGAAGTCATTACAGTACAGCTCCCCATATGTGATCCCCAAGCCATCTCCCCAGCCCCCAGATGGCACTATACCCAGCAATCCAGTTTGTTTCATCCTCATGATGTTCCTCATCCCGCAATGTTGATGATATAGTTGATGACGTGTTTACACGCCGTAACATGGGCATTTCACACCTAGATTGAGAATAAACATGGTGGAAGGCAGAGTTCCAGCCCTAGACAAGGAAGAAGAATTAATCCCCAAAAAAGGAGCTTCCTCTGTAATATGGAAGTGGTTCAGATACAGAAGATCAGATGTGAATCAGACGGCTCTCGAGACTGTATGCTGATGTGACTTGTGGCCAAAAAGATAGTGTCGAATGTTACTATTTTCATATAGTCAGTTATATCGTTTCCACAAAAAATACCCTGAATGTGAAGAACATGTTTAAATTTTTTAAGATTTCAAAGTACTGTGAATATTGTTATGTATACCGTGATTTATAGTACAAATATTGGCAGTTGAATTGGGACCTATCATGCATCTGCACATAGGCAGTATGTAAACATAGAAAAAATTAACTTCATGTTATCTAATATTCTCTTTTGCCATCCAAAACCAGATTTGTCATGAAACATACTATATATCAAATATCGGTAACCCAATTAATATTAACTAATTCCACCTAAACATCCTTTTGGAATAAATGTCCTTTATAAATATAAATATTCTTTAAAATTAATAAGTATTTACTTTTCAAATGTCTCTTCTAGTTTTATTTGGGGACAGATTCCATTTAAACATTAGTGGTTTAACATAGTTGAGGCTTGTACTCTGGTCACACACTTCCTGTGGCAGCAAGTGCTTGGTTTCTTCCTTTCCACACAGTGCCTTGTGTTCGTCATGAGCCAAACATAAAGACATATCTCATTCAGCAGGACATCTGTAGCATGGCTGCAGATACATACTGTAATTTGGTTTTCAGACACAAATTATCCAGTCATTCATCTTCAGTGCTGGGAATACACTCTGGATGAGAAGCCTGTTTGTCACAGGGTGCCATGCATTCACACACCCATTCACACCTATGGGCCATTTGAAGTAGCTAGTCCACCTATTGGCGTGTTTTGGGACGTGGGAGGAAACCAGAGAATCCGGAGGAAACCAATACAGACACGGGAAGAACTGATACGGTTTATAATAATTCTGAAATGTGGTTTCTGTGTTGACATTTGAAACTTTTTGAAACATTTATGATCGCATGCTTGGGCTTCTTCGGTCAGCTGTTCTCTTTTGACTGAGACAGAATTTGCAGTGGTTAAGGATAGGAAATGGCAACCTTGGAAAAGTAGGAACACTACTATTGTTCTAATACACAAGTTCCAAACTGCACAGTGTTTCCCAGCTCTAACACCCTCACTTAAACTAAAGTGCAGGACAGGGGTACTCTGGGTCGCTGCAATTTCACTCAGTTATTACAATGAGAACCATGATATGACTCTTATTATATCACCCCCTGTCTGTGTTGGTCTGTCTGCTATGCCTCAACCATGAGCTCTGTCTGCCTTTGGGTGTTCTCTAATAATAAGTAAAAAAAAATAAAAAATTCAGCCAAAACCAAAGGGCCAAACACCAATGGACCATCACGATCATTTGCTGATGGAACATACTTGTAGTCGTCTCTATTAGTGTCCAGAAACAAGACTTTTTTTTTTTTTAATGTTGGAATTAATGCTTTGAAGCCCTCAGGATAAAGAGATAAATGAGCAATTTGGGCAATTTGAATTTTGACTGGGCAATATAAGCTTAACCTATTTACTTTAAGTTTCTCTTCCAAGAACATTTAGAAAAATGAATGGTCAAGAAAGTAATCCACCTAGTTCAGATTTAGTACGCCCACTACTTGCAGTTAACATGACATGATGTATGTGTTATGGATGTGTCAGCAAAGTGGGCTTAAATAAATTAGCCCAAATGGACACTATATCTAGGGGGTGTTTCGTTCTACGTAATCACTTGACATGACAGTCAACTATAGGCTGTGCAAATCTACAATCAGGGCTAGAAAGAAAATCAGTGCCAGCCTCTACTTCATACTTTATATATGTGTATTTTAATGTATAACTATGATTAACAATAGTTGTTGGTTAATTAGCGGGATTTGCTTTAAATATCATTGGGGAAAGAATGTACAGGATTATGTGTGTCTAAACCACTTTGTCATAGTGTAAATACATTTCATCTGCAGTATTTGAGCTGTTATAGTTTATGACTATTGCATATTTCATTCTGGAAGAGTTGACTAGTAAGAATAAAGTGACACGATAGTTTTCAACTGTCTTATTTGTACAACGTTTGGCTGTGCTGAATGAGCACAAAGGAATCCTGCTTCATCTCTAAGTAGAAGATAAAAAGAATGTAGTGTAATGGATGAAAATACAGTCCTGCTGTTGTACAGTTAATAGTATAATTTGGTCGATAAATATGTCATCCACTCAGACTCGTAGGACGGCTCTTTGTCCAGAGCTACATCTGGTTATAAGATGTTTGCTGATTGTGTCGGTCTCTGGATGTTTGGGAAGTGCGTTCTCAGTGGCCTGCACATATTTAGCTGCGGTAGTTCATTCTCTTAGCTGAGTCTCTAAGCAGGGACCACCAATTAGGGCCGTGTCTGTGCTGGAGCCTGTGGGTTTACAACATATGGCAATGAAGCTGATGTATTAACTAATTCTGGCCTGAAAGACACACACATGCACAGAGTTTAAAACATGGTGACTAAGATGTGGACCACCTTGAGAGTTTACCTCCAAACACTAAAATTATATTTCTGAGGTAATATGATGATTAAGTATGTAACTATGTTTTTTCACAAACTTTAAAACTTTATAACCCCAATATAGCACTAATGGTCCTAATATACACTGCATTGCCAAATTCTCTTAAGTAACCCAATGTCTGGCTATAAACTTACCCTTAGGTCTTAGTCCTCTTTTACCCTGAGAAATTATAATGAAGTTACTGTTGGATTACACCATCTCTCCTTCCATCTCACTGCTACACTGTTATGTGAATTTGTTCAGTATGTTTTTCCACCATGGCTTTTTTTACTGGTGTACAGGGGCTCACAAATATTGTCATGCCCATGCAAGGGTGGACGGGTTTGGCTGAAAAATGGGAATTCCATGTAACACACTATCTAAATCCAGAGAATGATTTGATAATTTAGTCATTGTACTAGCAACCTAAATACTGTACGACCTGAAGATGTACAGCTTGTTAATCATTGTTATGGTCCTTTATATACAGGCAATGAATCCTATATTACACCATGCAACTCAGTAGAGACTTTATTCAGTTACTACACTGAAACATACCTGAGAAGGTATGATAAGGAAGGTATGCAGTTCCAATAGTGAAGAATTATACCAAAAGTCCTGGAAGTTTAAGGGGCTGGTCACTACACACTGTTATTCATATTCCACCTAACTCATGACATTTGGGCAGACTGTACATGGATGTGCTTCTGCATATATGAATCCAAATGTTTTTTTTGATCACACCTACATGTAAGAGGAATTGCATTAGTCATTGCAGTTACTTGAAGAAGTTAGACCTACGATCTTAAGTACAACCAGTCTTAGGTTTCAAATATAATCAGGACTTCATATCCTGATCATTGTATTGTGAGGATGTCTACTATTGTAAATCTCACAGCTACTATATGGGCAGCACATGGACTTTTGCTGCACTAACAGCCATATTAATCCTAGAATATTTATATAATCCTTCCTTCTTCTCCCACCAAAACAAGTGTAAACTCAAACCATTCATTTGGAGGACCACAATTGTCCATTCCACTCCTCTTGCCTACTCAGGTAATAAGTAACAGCTGGATCTGCAAAGACTTTTTTTGTTCCATTGTGTAAATGTGCTTGTTAAGAATGATTGCTCCCAAACCTCTCTCTATTCAGGCTGGACTTTTTTTTTGGAATAGCAGTACTATAACATTACAGCAAAGGAAATGTCTATAAAGCCTTAATTAGGAGTTTTTGTCCTTTTAGGTTTTGTATGGTAGCTAACGTTACCATGAGCTAGAATTCAGGAAGAAATCTTTAGTTTGTACTGTCATTGTGATCCTCAGACAACAAAACACCCAGTTAAACTCCTGTCCATTTTCCAGCCCAAAAGGGTTATGGAAAAACTTCTTTTCAAACTATTTTGCAAAATTTTACACTATAAAAAGGAATTCTTTTAACTTTTTTCATTTTTACCTAGAACAATGGTAAGGGGGTGCAAACTTTTGCACTCAACTGTAACAGTAATGCAAAATTGTGAAAATTTTCATAAGCTTGCCTGGACTTTTCTTCTTAGTCATCTCAGCAAGATGAAATTTTGTAGCCGTTTTTTTTTTTTTTTTTTTTTTAACAGCCGTGTAGGTCAGTGCTGTATCAGAGAACTTGGCAAGATAGAAAAGCTGCGGTCCAACAACCATTTGATATCTTGCCTACAAAAACCTCCTCAGGCATGAAGTTATTGTTCACTCTCACAGCTGCATGAGGAAGTAACTTTCTATTTTACTCACAGGAATCAAGGTCTAATCAAGGTCTGACTAGCCCCATAGCGGCTCATTGACCTGCCAAGAAGTGATAATACTGCGCACATCTGCCTTGGTTTACATAATAGCATTGCTCTACAGTATGAAGGCTGGTTTACACAGTAGAGTTGCTCTAAAGTGTGCTTAGAAGTTAGAATTTGGCCGTTAGCCATCAAGTTTGTAACTTGATGAATATGAAGCTGGACATTATATTGGCTTATGCATAAGACATCATGTGCTTTATGATCTCACTGCCACTCCCTGTAATGTAATCTATCTCAGCTCTGCAGTTGTGTACATGTGTACATGTATATTATGTGGTATGTAAATCATTAATCAGTGCCTGAATAGCAGTATGTTTGGAAACAAAGAGTGTGATTAAACAGAACACATCACGCAAACATTTGTAACGATGTTGGGCCACAAAGTTGCCTAGAAACGTTAAAAGCATCCTGATAATGATCTGGCAGCAGATTGAAGTCAGAATGGGGAATTCCGCATCAATTTCAGTCCAGAATACACAGTTAATGCAGGCCTATGGTTTAGTCTGTAGCTTGTCATTTATATGTTTTGGCTCGACCAGTTTTCCTGGGCGGTATGGTGGTGCAGCGGGTAGCGGTGCCATCTCATGGCTACAGGGTTTGATCCTGAGTGTGGGCTGCTTTCTGTGTGAAGTTTCTGTGTTCTTGCTGTGCTACACTAAGTTACCCCTAGGTGTGAATGAGTGTGTGAATGTGTGTGTGTGTGCACGGTGCCCTGCAATGGCCTTTCACAAAGTGTTCCCCGGGATAGTCTTTGGATCAACAATGAGCCTGACAAGGATAAAGCGGTTAATGAAGATGAACGAATGAATGAGTAACTTCCTTATTTATTGTTGTTACTGCAGTCTACAGTGGACCACAACATGAATGAGAGATTGAACTTCCTTCTGGCCCAAAGCCCACCGCCAGACCAATACACAGAGCCCTTATTTAGAATATCATTGAGATTGTATCAATATAGTTGTATTCTCGGCTTGATCTGAAATTGCTGAGACAACCACATGGAATGACCAGTGATGGTCAAACGTACCATTGCAAAAAGAGACAGAAAACACAAGCAAACACATGACCCCAAGGAGCATTATGACAGTCATAACAATTATCCTCTTCAATAAACACCAATAGAAGAAGCCATTGAGGTTTCATGAAAATATCCACAATGTTAGCATACGCTGCTTTACGAGCTCATGTGAGGAAGGCATCACTTATTTCATGCCTATCTCAGAGATGACCCCAGATGTGTCTATGGCATGGTTCGGCGCTATTATATAGTAGCCTCTCTTAGCAGCATTGCACATATTATTAGCTCCTCAGTCCCTCGATGACTTAATCCCATGCAGATGATCCCACCACACACAGTCTTCTTCAGCCTTAATAAGGACCATATGTGTGAGGTTGGAATACTAAGGGAGATGAAGAGTTTGGGGTTAACCACTGTGTCGAGGTTTTGTTAGATCTTGCCTGATCCTGCTGAGCTAACACCACTGTTGTGAGCCTGTCCTTGATGATGAAGTCTAAAGCTGTACAAGAGAGTCCGGTCTGAGAAAAGAGGTGGGCAGATGGTCATGTTTCGGGAAATTGATGGATGGGTCAAGGTACGTAGGAAGGCCTTTTCCCAAACAGAAGCAGATTAATGTGGCTCAGAGTCAAGACCTGTAGAGACCTGCAAAGTTTCCTTGTACACGTGGGAGAAGACATTTATTGTAGGAGTGGTTGGCCCAAATCACAGCTGGATATTTGGCTCTTTATTCATTTTACCTCAAAAAAGAACAATGCAGTTATGAGACCGCTGCTCTTCTCACCCCATACTTAAAGAACTCTCTTGCACTACGATGTAACATCTGCAATTCTGTATTTGCTTTTTTGTAATACAGATGCTACTATTTTTTTTTATAGTCTGTAAAGTATTTTATTTTGAATCTGATTGTATATAACAGTACAAGTGTCTGCTGATCACTAAAAAAATACCATCTTGTGAAATTTGCACAAATTCAAAAGATAAGGCATGAACGCTAACCCCATCTCTGAAATAAAACTTAACCTTCGTAACTGCTCATACAACTTGATTGTTAAATACCGCTGAATTAGCTAGCAATTTAAGCTTTTAATTTAATAGATTTTTTATATTTTTGTCCTCTTTCCTCAGAGAGGGGCTCCAGTAGCCAGCTGGATCTGACAGAGCTCATCGGAGTTCCTCTCCCTCCATCTGTCTCTTTCATTACTGGATTTGAGGGTTTTCCTGCATACAGCTTTGGCCCAGACGCCAACGTAGGCCGCCTCACACGTTCCTTCATTCCTGACCCCTTCTTCCGCGACTTTGCTATCATTGTCACTGCTAAACCCACCACTCGCGATGGAGGAGTCCTGTTCGCCATCACTGATGCCCTACAGAAGATAGTGCACTTGGGAGTAGCACTGGCACCAGTGGAGGATGGGTCACAGCGAGTGATTCTGTACTACACTGAACCAGGGGCCACACGCACTCAGGAGGCCGCTTCCTTTAAGATGGGGGACCTGACAGGCCGCTGGGCCAGATTCACTCTGGCTGTGCAGGGGGATGAGGTGAAGCTCTATATGGATTGTGAGGAGCACCACAGGGTTGCTTTCCACAGGAGCCAGAAGAGTCTTACGTTTGAGCCCAGCTCAGGCATCTTTGTGGGGAACGCGGGAGGAACCAGGCTGGAGAGGTTTGTGGTGAGTGCAAAACTAGGTTTGTATAAGTGTTTTTTTTTTCCTTCCTGTGTGCTTGTATAAGTAAGTATGTTTATGCATTTGGTCCTGTGTTTGTGCACCTGCTCTGTGAATGTTACTACTTTATTATAATTTCCTTCAACTTCATTTATACAGCCTTTTTTATTAGTTACAGTTATGAACACACTCTGCAGATTTTTGGCCTCCTGAGCATGCAACATTCTGTAAAGAAACTAGTAAAGTGACTTACAAAAGTGATCTGTAGTCTCAAACACACATCCTTATGCTTGTACAAGTAGGTCAAGGTCAACGGTCTACAGGTTATTATTATTATTATTATTTTAAATTTTAATTTAGAGCAGTTAGTGCTTGTTTAAATCCTTATTGAAGAAGAGCTTCAGTCTTCATTTGAAGACAGCCAGGAAGTTCTTTCCACTACCTGAGTGCTGAGGAGAGTTTTGATTCTTGTGTCTTGTGGGATAGTGGGTCAAACTGAGCCATAAGTGTGATCTAGAGCAGGGTTTTATAAGTGTCTTCAAGTAGGTGGGATCTGGTCATTTTGGGCTTTTATTTATCTATTTTTATAGCAATGCTGAAACCTTGAGAATTGACCAATAATTGTTCATAAAATTAACATTTTTTAATTTTTTTTATTTGAATTTGGTCACCTGCAAATTCCCACCCTCCAGCCAGCTCTACCCTGTCACACAACAGCTACCAACTAGGACCAGTGAACTGCTAACACGTGCTTCCTCCAAGACACATGGAGCCAGCCAAATGCATATTTTCAAACTGCTGCTCATGCTGCATCACAGGGCAGGGTAACACACTCAGAGGAAAGAGCTAACCACCCTCTTCCGCATACATGACCTCACAGACGTCCATGATTGGCCAGTGTTGACAGGGGAGCAAGAGAATGTCATCTCTCCCACCCAGACAGCATGGCCAATTTTGTTTTCTTGGCTCCTGGCTATGGATAACTGTGGCATCATCGGGATTTACTTGCAATATCCCAAGTATATTCCCAAGATGAACCTTTTTCTGTTGTGCCACTTGGGAGACTCAACTCAACTTAAGCCCCAGTATTGTCAAATGACAAATACTCATACTGCTCAAAAGCACCCAAAAACAAAACTACTAAGAACAAATATCACAGTGCAGTTAACACAATGTAAAATAAATGAAGAGTAATTCCAGTATAATATTGCTAAATAGCTAGCTATGCATGGTGAGGTGGCTACTTCACCATATGTATCATAAGACCTACTATTGCCTTACATTATGTTTTGCTACAAGCAATTCTTTGTTATTTCAGGCTAGATTTGTTACTGATCGGATTCATTCTTTTTTTTTTTTTCCTTCAATATCTGATCCAGCATTTGTTGCTATCTGCTGGATATAGATACTGGATATCGGCTTGGTGGCGTCTTTGTGTGACACATAATATTGCTGTCCTCTATAACTGTTAAGTAGATTTTTGTTAGGATTTTTGGTAGGATTTTGTAAATTGTGAAGAACTGTAGTATGTTGTCCTTAAAAACTGACATTACAGCATGTAGTGTCATTCACAACGTGATTGTTGTTATGCAGTGGAGTTAGTGTACATGACACTAATACATACTATTACTGTTCCTTTCTACTGATTTGATTCCTGTTTGTAATTATTTCTTGTTTGTAGCATCTTAGATTAAAGAATAAATTATCCCTGCAGTAGGATGTGTATTTAATGAGAAGTCAAAATTCATAATAAACATAAAAAGGAATTGATTCTTAATGTGGCAATGCGGGGTATCTAGACAGCTATTTACTCTGCTCAGCAGTTGCATCATTGATCAATTATTGACAGATGCGGTGCATGAACTTTCAATAGCACAGCAGACTAATGGCAGGCCTGTCAACGTGGCAGTGTTATGTTATGTCAGCATTTCAGTACTGCAGTGGGAGAGTGCTGCTTTGGAAGTTGGAAGTCGGCTCTGAATGACTCACTGTATGGATGGCAGCCTGTCAGTTGGCCCCGCTGCTCCTGTTGACAACTGGCCTGAAGACTCTTGGCTTTTGGCCTTAAAATGCACAGCGTGTTTAATTGTAAAACATTTTCATTCTGACCAAAATGATATGGTAGTTACTGGCAGTTGAAGTTGTCTGTTAGACATAAATTGACATAAATGAAAAGAAAATGAAAATGAAAGAAGAATACTGTGACTGCCTTCATGTGACTTTGTGAATAATATGCTGGAATGAACAACGTGAATAACGCCCTGGAAGGCGCAACTGAAGAAATGGCTCTAGCAGGCAGTACGTGGTTTGAGTGACTTCCAAACATTATGGTGACTGAACGTTTGCCAAACGTCATGGATGAGAGAGCAGAGGGAAGAGAGACGGCGGGGAAGAGAAGTGAAGCCCTTAAAAATTTGACCAATTTGGAATAAAATCATTGCTTAATGTCCTACTTTGTTTTCAAAAAATTAAGAACATTTCTTAAAAGTTTGCCAAACACAGATGAGAGAGAACAGAGGGAAGGATACAGAGGGAATGAGAAATGAAGCTCCTAGACTGACCAATTTACAGGGTTTGGAATAAAATCGTTGCATGAGGTCCTAATTTGGTGCATAAAAAAGACAAGGAGTACTATTGGTTTATATCTTTACTAATGTTCCAAATTAATGATGTAGGTTACATAATACAAAACTGATATAAACCACTTAGCAACATGTGTGCGCAACTAATTCATTATTTAAATTTATTCTGCATATTTTAAAGAACAGACTTTAAAGAAAGTCTACAGATCTTTTGTGGCTGCATCTTGTTTCACTTTGGCTTTTTTGAAGGATGAAACTGCTGCGTGCTGCACCAATAAACACTTCACCGCATTACCGATACCAGTGTACTTCTACCAAGGTTGCCAGATTGCTTGGAATTAATTTAGAGTCCCTTTGGTCTGGAAACAAATAATCTTCTGTTGATAGCTATCATTTTGCTTAGATATACTTTGATCACAATTTGAGTTGTTTTCCAGTTAACTGGGAAGGTTTTACACTGTGATTGTTTTGGAAAGTCAGTCCAATATGGCAAACCTTTTTCCCACATAATCAACTCATCTGTAGATATGCATGAGCATTGCACCAGTGCCAACTTCAGGGAATCTCAACTATTGATACAGAGATGAACAACTGCTGATAACAACATGGTGTGTAATTCAATTATCAGTAATATTATATGATGATGTTAATCCAAAAAAGAGGGACATGGAGGCTTTTCATTTTTTCATGAGTGAAATGTTTTTTTTTCTTCCTCTCTCAAGCTGAACATTACGTATCCACTTACATTCTCAGTCACAGTCCTGCTTAAGAGTAGCTGGAATTGCCAGATAGAGACGCCAATATGCAGTTGACCACAGCCAACACACATACATGCACGTCTCGACAGATGTGTGCATATGTTTTGGCAACCGCCCCAGCTCCATGAGTGCAGTGACTGTGTGCTGGGTGTCTTAGTTGTTTAATCATTTCCTCATTCAGATGCAGTGTTTTTGAAGGTTCTCCTCAGTTCCAGATCCTTCCATCTGTCCTGTACACTGTATTATTTCAGTACGACATCCTGGTACTGCTTTGCTCAGTAATTTCTTGCTTGTTTCGTTACGAAAATCTTAGGAGGTATAAAATCAACCAGACATACAATCTCAGACAAGGTGAGCAACAGGACTGCTGATGTGTGTGGTCTGGCTCTCTCCTGGTCAGTGTGTGTACAACTAAAAATTGCAAATGCTGAGTCGACAAGAATGAATGAATGAGGCAGTGAGGATATCCCACATTCCCTTTCCTGAACACACACACACACAGCTTCAAACACTCAGCCAATGTCACTGCATATGAAGTTAAGGCAGTAATTAAGTGATGAATTGGTTTAAGATCAGATTTGGAATGGTCGAATTGAAAATCTATCTATCTACGTGGTTGCACTGTGTAAAGTTACCAGTTTATATATGTCTTTATATATCATATATCATATATCTTTTCATAAATATAGCTGTCCTCTGTCTTCACACGGTTTTTCATCATCGTTGTTGTTCTTGTCCCAAATGATTTAACCTGAAGAAGGAGGACACGCTGAATGGTGAAAATAAAAGTTAAAATCTGGCTGGCACGCTGAAGCAGCATGTAGCGTTACTGCTTCACAGCTCCAGGGTCTCCGGTGTGAGAGCATAAACTCAGCTTACTGTCAGTGCAGAGTGTTGCATGTTCCCATGTCCCATGTCTATTTGGGTTTCCTCTGGGTTCTTCAGTTTCCTCCCACCACCTATGAACATGCTGGTAGGTGGATTGGCTACACTAAATTGCCCCTAGGTGTGAATGAGTGTGAGATGCTTCAGATCCAATGCAACCTTGACTGGACCATGTGGTTTCTGAAGATGAATGACTGGTTGGATTTGAATTAGATTTCATACAAATGTGGCTTGAAACCTTTTAGTAAGTGATATGCTTACATTGTGGTCTGTTTAAAATGATCTGAATGATAGTGCTCTTAAACTACTAGAATCTGTTAAAGGTCTAGACTTACATTCCTTACCCTTGTAACTACACACCTTTCCAATTAGTTTTGTTGTAGTTACTGAAAAATATTCTTTTTTGTAATGAATAACTGAGTAATAGGATGTCACTCTTGGGTGGTTAAACTCATACGGTCATGGACATGCAAGTTGTATTTCAGATCTCAGTGGAAAATCCTGATTACCTTCCGAACTTTACGTCTGCGATTCTGCAGAACTGGGATTTCCCCACAAGAGCATTACAGCTCCTATCAGTGGACTAGTTTTCCCTGGAAAAAGGGAGACCATTTGTACTTTTATTCACACCAGGTTCTGTTCCAGTGCTCTCCACACTTTTTGTTAGCCTTCTGATGATAAAACTGCACAGCAGGGAAAGGACAGAATTACTCAGAGTGTTTGTCAGTTTGATCAGATTTCTGAGACGTGTTTACTGCGTTGACATGTGGAGTTGATTTATTTGTTTACTGTCTCTCCCTCTCTCCCTCTTCTCTCTCTCTCTCTCTCTCTCTCTCTCTGTCATCTATCACTATCACTATCTCTCCAAGTTATTAAAAAGCTTAGGGAATGGAAAACAGGTGTTGATTCTCTGCTCTACAAATAATCTTCCAGCTCTGCTTCTTTGTATCCGTTGCACTAAGAAAAAAGATATATGCGACTTTTACTGTGGCAGAAAGTCCGAGTCACATCAGGTAAAGCACTTGTTGGTTTAGTGCTTCAACATTGTCAGAAAGGACTAAGAGGGCATAAAAATTGCTGTATATATGTCAGTCTGAGATGCTTTTCTGCTCAGCACATTTGTATAGAGTTGTTATTTGAGATATATATATATATATATATCCTATCAGCTTGAACCACTCTGGCCATTCTCCTCTGAGCTCTCTCATCAAATAGGCAGCTCCTGCTCACTGGATCTTGTTGTTGTTGTTGTTGTTGTTATTTTTCACACCTTTCTGTGTGTAAACTCTAGAGACTGTTGTGCGTGACAATTGCATGAATGAACAGGTTGGCCAGTGAGTAATAGGTTGGCCGGTGAGTGCAGGCTATTGCGTTTAGGTGTTCATGATTTATATGAGATTTTTGTGCCAGTGCTTTTGTTACATTTGTGTTAATCGTAACGTTTTTTTGTGAATAAACTCTGCCCCATTCTCTCTCTCTGCAGGGATCTATCCAGCAGTTGGTGTTGACTCCGGATCCCAGGGCACCGGATGAGCAGTGTGAGGAGGATGACCCCTATGTGAGTGATGTCTGGAACTCGTGTTTGTGTTATCTTCTCTCACATGCACTTTTTTCTCTTTCTGATATGCCCTGGAGCTTTGAACTGCTATCATTAAAGCCTAGATGACGGGAAAATTCCTTATAAAGCTATTAAACTAAACTCTTGAGATGAAAATTAGAGTGAAACAGCTCAGTTTTTTTTAAGCTTGATGATAGCTGTGTTGGCAAAAGAGGGGTAGGGGGGATGACATGATATTATTAGTTGATCATATTTTCCCAGATTTGTACATGTATGTAGTAAAAAAAAAAAAAAAAAATCAGAAAAAATTTATAAGCAAGTAAAAGATTGATACCAGTGAATCCTGCCTGAACATTGTTAGAACTAACAAGGTACAAAGGTCCACTTAAATTTCTTAAATTCTATCTTAGTCATGATTCATATTTTCCCATATGGCTGATTATTAGCTCGTGGGTGGATTCAGAGCAGCAAGTGAGGTGTTACAGCATGTGAACAGATGTGTCCCTCAAGAGCTAGCACGCCGCTGTTGGTACACAAGTCTAAAATTGTGTTCTTGCTCCCTCTAGTGGTTAACACTAAGCATGATAGCTAGCAGTTCTGTGCTTTTGGCTTTGCAACAGGACAAGGCTAAACTGATATATCACCAAAATAAATAGTATTGTGCGAAATTGTGCTAATGGATATGAACTCAGATATTTGACTAAAACATGTTCCATGGTTAAGTGGGTTAGTAAATATGAAACGGATATATAAAAACTTTTTTAAACTATTTTTTAGGTTTCTAGCTTTCTAAAAAGGTTCTTATCTTTCTGATAAACTCTTTGTTGGTGGGATCTTTATATAGAAACTTTAATATTTTCCACAGAGGGTCAAACTGAACCCTTAAAGGATGTGATTTAAAAAAAAATGTACCCTGCATAATAGGGGGAAATATAATCTATGAGGTGCAGTCTGTAGTGTTTCTGCCACACAATTCAAAGGTCCTCGGTTCAGTATGGGGTTCCTCCAGGTTGTCTGACTTTGTTCCCACCTCCCAAAAACATACTAGTAGGTTACTTGGCTACTCTAAATTGCCTCTAGTTGTGAACGTGTGTGCGAACGTGTGTGCGCATTGTATTCCCACACAGCCTTCCTGGGTAGTGGGTTAGGAATGAGGTGGTGCTAAGGTGTATATGTGTGTGTGTGTGTGTGTGTGTGTGTGTGTGTGTGTGTGTGTGTACTGTTGCAGGCATCTGGGTATGGCAGTGGTGATGATGAATATGATGACACAGAGACCACAGACGAAGTGAAGAAAGTACTAGAGGAGAGAGAATACCCTGTAGTAAGCAGCTACACACACTCACACATCTTCGAACTCACATATAAGACTCATTCATTCTGTTTGCCAAAACTAAAAGGATTATAATATTTAATTTTCCAGCAGTGCTATCATTAGACTAAGAACTGACCGTTATTTTGCACCAGGACATGCACAAAGAATTCACTACACAACATCACTGAATAACATAAAAATAGATTTTGGTGATAATTCAGACATTTACATGAAGTGATGGTATACATTATCATCTTTCTTTCTAAGATGATGTATACAGCACCAGTTGTTGAGTCAAGTTGGTTTGCCGGAAATTCATTATTTGATAGTCTTATGGTTGCAAATTGCATTTAGCTTTAAGTCCATGACATGTACTGCCATTTTCTCCATTTATGTTTGTACACATGCAGCTGCGAAAATACGATTTCTTAAATAAGATGGGTTTGATATAAAATGATATAAAAATTTGCATGATCAAAGTGTCTGTTAAAAGCCAAATTCAAATAATGTTCGTATTATTAGTGTGAATGTAAACACACACACACACACACACACACACACACACACACACACACAACTATAGAGTTTTTGCTTGGCCATTTTTTCAGCAGGATATACTTTAATGTTCCTTAGTGTGCCAATACTTACGATGTTAAAGCTTCTTGTGAATTAAACCGCTGAGAATTTAAAACATTTTGCATTCCTCATTAGCTCGGCTGTCTGCTTTTATGATAAGAAAGTGGAGTTAACTCGCTATCAGCGTGCTGGTGTGCCCTGTGCTCTTGAAAGATTGCAGTGTGAAGGGCTTTGAAGGAATCGTGGAAGCCTAAACAACTTGATAGAGATGGAATTTTACCAGAACAGATGCTTCTCTATTAGAGTCATTCCCCTGGGAATCAATACTACAAATGTTCAGATAACAACTCGCCCTACAGCAGTGATGCACACACCCACACTTTCTGGCACACACACACACACACATGCGCACACACACACACACACACACACACACACACTCTCTCTCTCACT
>CM040975.1:6352413-6374913 GCA_022985145.1 Pangasius djambal
ACTCTCTCTCTTTCTCTCTCTCTCTCACACACACACACACACACATAATCATTGAGCATCCTGCTACTCTTTACCATCATCACCTAAGCTCTGGGAAAGTGAAAACATTAGAAATATTAGCTTTGAGGTGTTTTTTATTTAATCGAGATTAAAAATGTAGTTGTTAAACTTGCCCTATTGATATTTCTACAATGGTGAAATACATTTTAGTATATTTTATAGTAGATTTCAGAGATCATATCATTACTGCATCATAAATCCGTGCTTAAAAGTTTCTGTGAAAAAGTACTTACACACTTAGACTGCTGTTCTCTGCTTACAGCCTGATGAAGATCAGACACTTCCTGTCAGAGCGCCCCCTACTGAAGCATCCTATGAAGCTCCATTTGATGATGAGGACTTGGAGGACGAGTCATCAGGTCAGGACTTGGTGCTTACTGAGAGAGGTGAGTGATTATACCGGCTGATCGATGTTATTTTTACCTTAAAGTGACCTGTAAGTACTGGCCTCTGATTAGTTCTCAATTAATGATTTAACTCTTATTGTTTATAGATATTTCAAGTTGTAGTTTTCCTAGTTGTGTCATCTGGTCCTAGCTTTATGGCAACATTTTCCAAACTTTATTCAGATGCAAATATTAACATTATAATGTCTATATAAATAAACATAAATTGATTTATGTAAATTTAAAGTCCATTTCACATTTTATTTCCAGTGCTTTTACAGGTATTATTCTGGCATACTGAAAAAGCAACAATCCATACATTTGTGATTGCACTGATTTCCCTTCACCTTTGATAAATAACGATATTATTATTTGGTTCTACTTGTGTGCACAGAGCCAAGCAGGACAGAGAAAGCTGTATATCACAAAGGAAACGTAAGAAAAACGTTCCATTACTATAAGAACAAGATCGCATTCATTTACGTATACTTTCAAATACCAGAGCATTCATCATTCTTTTTATGTTGAGCACATAATACCTTACATGGTGATATATTTCTCTGACTCAGTCATGCCATTTAGGCAATTAATAGAAGCTTAAATCCCAAGTCCATTACTCATTTTGTCATTTGGTCTTGCTCAGGATTATCCACTGATGATGCCGGTGCATAAAGGGGAGAAAGGAGACCGTGGACCTGCTGGACCTCCTGGCCCTCCAGGACCCCCAGGCACAGCAAGCTTATCAGTCCCTAAAGGAGACATCTCATCTTGGGTAGGAGAGCCAGGGGCTCAGGGCCCTCCAGGACCACCAGGACCTACGGGTGTACCAGGGAAGGACGGCCTTCCTGTAAGTACACCCATGTGTTTTCATTATTGCTGGTTTCCCTGGGCATGATTAATAAAAAAACATGATAACTATTGCCTGTTACCTGGAACCTGTTCAAGCCATTGTGTTAAAAACATATTGTAAATGTGATTTCTTGATAAATCTGGAATCGGTAACTGTTTTGTTGTATTTAACCATGGTGAAATTGTCATGCAACATTAGATTTTTCAAGTATACAGTGTGATTTCTTGCTGACTTCAGAGCATTTAGATCATTTTTTGTTAAACAAACTTGGCTAATCAGCTCAAACATTGTTACTCAACATCTAAATCAATGCATTAGGGTCATGTCTGAATGCCATGGACTGGTTACCGTCAGCTTGTAGTTTGCATGATTAGTAACAGTTAAATCTGCATGCATATACAGTAGATAATAGGCAGCTGTATTTCATACTGCACCTTTTCAGTGACAGGTCTACAATATCTTTCAGACTTGATGTATGATAGATGGCCATATGTATTTATATCGCTCTTTTTTCCATGGCCGAACAGGTAATATTATCTTAGTAATATGAATCTGTTCATCTGCTGAATTTAGAATTTCACACAAAAGATGTCTCTCATTTTTCAGGGTAGTCGTGGAGAAGATGGAGAACCAGTGAGTATAATTTTCTTCTTTGTTCTTGACTCATGTTTCAGCTTGAAACATATGAGATACAAATTTATGAGCTACAGTCAGATGAGATACATGACATGGTAGTGCAGGGGGTACTGTTGCTGTCTCACAGCTTCAGGGTTCCTGGTTCAATCTCGAGTTTGGTTTACTGTTATGGTGTGAAGTTTTGCATTTTCTCCCTGTGTCCATGTGCATCCCATTCATGGTGTATTCCGACTTTGGGCCAAGTGTTCTGGGATAGGTTCTGGGTCCACTGTGACCCTGATTAGGTTACTCCCAGGTCATCTTCAATGGCTGCTGAAGATGAATGAATGAATAAGTGAATGAATCACTGCAATAATGAATGAGAACAATCTTCCACTCAAGTTCTTTTTCCTACCTTTAGTAAATACAAGTAGTTTTGAGGACGTTATTACCATTTCTTGGAGTTTGGAGTTTATTGCTCACTCAACCCATATCAGTGACTACTCAAACAACTCCCTGGTGTCTCCCATATGTCCAACAGAGCTAAGCTGTGCTAACAGAGCTAAAAAAAAAAAAAAAAAAAGTTACATTTCATGGAATGAACAGCCCCATTAATTGTTTGGCATGGCCCATTGATTAAGAAGTAGAATGACCCAGCATCAGACCGAAATGGAGACTTGAGGCTGAGACTTCAGTACTGGACCCTGAGCTTTTGATCTTTCTCTGGGTTTGATTGAAGATTAATAGCTGCCCCTTCCTCCATACCTGTGTGCCTGATTAGACCAAGTCCAGGCGTCTGACCTGCTTTTCTTCCCTTTCAGAATAAGGGGTCCACGTGTGTACTCCTCTCTTTAAACTCTGTCATTTTTAGACCTACATGGATGTTTCTCTTTGGTTGTCTCTGCAGGGAGGAACTGGAGCTCCAGGGTTCCCAGGTATACCTGGTGATCCAGGAATAAAGGGAGAAAAGGTACAAATTCTTTATACATAGTGTAGACTTGCTAATGCCTAGTGATCATTGCTCTGAGTAGTGCAATTATATCATGAGTTTTATACCACCATAGTTGAGAAAATCCAAATCCACTGAAAGCTTATTTTTTTCAGGGTGATCCTGGAGTTGGTCTGCCTGGACCTCCTGGGCCTCCGGGACCACCAGGACGATCAGGGACACCCCGATATGTGGTATGCGCACACTGTTAACCCAGTCCAGGTATTAGTCATGTTTGTGGAGAAAGAGGGTCCAAACAAAAGGGCATATCTTCACTCTTACACCTGGGCACTGTTCTTAAAGTGAAACACTTACTATCCATCTGTTGATCATGGTACCTGCAAAGGAGTACAGTTGTTTAGCATAAAATCAAACAATCATCTTACAAAATCGTAAGAAGCATTGAACAGTAGTCAATACTTGTCAATACTTGTAGTTCCAGTTTAGTGCTGGGGACAAATATTAATTTAGAAACAACAGTGTTTGAGAAAATTGGGCAGCCACTTATAATTGGCTGTCTAATCACATGACCACAGTGTTACACTTCTTAAAATAAGCTCCTCCCCATGTTCTCTCTGCATGTGCAGGATGCCATTGATGGTTCAGGATTTGAGGACTTTGACAGTGACACAGAGATTATCAGGGTGAGTTTATCTTCTCTCAATATGTATTTGCATCAGATGATGTGGTTAGGGTGTGGTTTGCTACTCCAAAGTGTAGGATTATGTATATACATAATAAATATAGCAAAGCATTTTGAAAAGTTGAGTTTGACTTGATATATTTCTATCAGGGTCCACCTGGGCCTCCAGGACCTCCAGGGCAGCCCGGTCCTCCTGGCTCCCCTGTAAGTCTCTCACCTGGTCCAATGGGACCTCCAGGGGCTCCAGGAAAAGATGGGAAGGATGGGGAGATGGGTAAACCTGGAATTCCAGTAAGTAATCTTTTGCATTCAATTCTGAAAATGTTATAGATAGGGGACAAATTAAAGAAAAAAAAACGTGGCACTTTTATGCTGTAGGTGGCAATGTGATGGCATGGTTTGGTCCCACTTGTCTCCTTAACAGGAAGGTTCGCTGAAACTCGATCACCTAAAAATCAATCACCTGAGTGAACACCTCTATCTTATGATGATACATTTCGATTTTGAGGGATGTGGTCTCTTCCTGGATGATAATACCCCCATCCACAGGGCACGAGGGCTCACTGAATGTTTTCATGAGGATAAGAATGACCTAAATCATATGTTATGTCCTTTCACAATATCTTAACCCAATTTTGGAGTGATGTGCTAGGCAGCACTCTCCAATACCATCATCAAAACACCAACAGTTCCAGAGACCTACCTGGAATCCAGAAATATGATTCCTGAATAGAAACAGCAGAAACTATGCTCATATTTGGTATGGTAGAGCACTTCCTTGCCAAAGCTCTAGAATGTCTTGCCACTTCACACATTACATTTCGGGCTGGTTAAATAAAGCTGAACACCCAATGTTTACATTTTTGGTATGTTGACTCTCTGAATCAGCTGATCCATGCTGTGTTTCAGGTAATTGAGGACTGGTTTAGTGGGTCTGGATTTGATGCAGGTTCTGGATTTGATGCTGGGTCTGGATTTGATGCTGGTTCTGGATTTGATGTTGAGTCTGGGATTGATGCTGGGTCTGCATTTGAGCTTGGCTCAGACCTGGACTTAGTTGAGGTATAGCGTCTGGTCCCAGCTGGCAAGGGCCAAGGGCCACAAAAGGCAGGATTTCCCCTCAACATGTTCCGCCTGCTTGCACCTTGCAATAATTTGGCCTCTGGCCTGCTGCATTTGCTTTCTTTTGCTGTATGATTGTGTAAGTGCATGCAAATCTATGTGTGTATGCATGAATTTGCGAGTGTGTGTAGGAGAGATATGGATTAGTTACAAACAAGAAACCTTGGCAGGAAGTGTCTTAATATACTAATTATCATTGGAGTCAGTTTAGGGTGCAGGGTGGTGCTAAGGGTGGAGTTTGGAGCACTTGAATATGAACACTCCTGGGCATATCTTGTAGGTTTCTAGATGATAACAGCAGAAGTTTATATTAGGAAAATCCATTCTCTGGACAGAAGCAGACACTAGTAGACCTCTGGACAGAAGCAGAAACTTGCAGTCTTCTGGACAGATGCAGAAGCTTGTAGGTCTCTGGACCAGAATATATAGTTGTGGGACTTGAAGCTTCTGTCAGAAGCAGGAGCTTGTAGGCCTCTGGATGGGAACAAGAAATTGTAGGTCTTATGACACAAGCAGTGACTTGTAGTCCCTTGGACAAGGAAATACAATTGTATGGCTCAGAATGATAGGAGTATGAACCTGTAGATCTCTGGACAGGAACGATCACCTGAAGTACTGGAGCAGGAACATGAAGCTTCTGAGAGTAGCAGTAGCTTGTATGCCTCTGAGTGGCAGTAATAGGAGTTTATAGGAACGAGGATAATAGTAATAAGCACTGGATGGGAGTATGAACTACAATATAATCAACAGTTTATAATAAATACTTGTTACCATGTTACATTGCAACCATCCTTCATATGAGAGATTTGGTCAAAAAGAAAACCCAAACCAGTCTCTTTGCTGTCTCTTGAGTGCAGATCAAAAAAGATTATAAAATTTTAGGGAAAGTTACTGTAATTCTTACTTTCTGGCTTTCAGTTCTGATATGTTTATCTCAGCTATAGGGGCTCTGCTAAAGTACATGTGTAGGTTTACAAGAAGAATGCTTTATTAGTGACTCATGACTTTGTGGAACTTAGTGTCGCACAATGTACAGTGCACTTTATTTTTCTGTGTAACTATAGAAAAGTACTCGGTACTTGTATTAAACCTTTCCTCTTGTGTGGTCTGACCTTCAGGCACACAGACGGTACATTTCTTTTGAATAGGTACACAGTTTTGACATTTTTCCCTCCAAAACTTGGCCAGAGATTAAGGAAAATCCTCCCTTCATGTTTGAGTGTGTCAGATTTTCATTCAAAACCTTATTTGGTTGTGACATATCTGAGGATGGAGAACATGTTTCTTTGCTCAAGTGGTATTTTGCCATTACTTGTCAGAAATTGTGTATCCTGATTATTTTTGAAAGACTGTTGTGTGATTGTGAAGAGGATTTTACCAGAATAATTACTATTAAATGTGCTTTAAATGCTCTGTGTTGTTCTACATGTTAAGAAGAACAAAGTATTGATCAAAGATTAAAGTATCCCTTGCTGAATGGTTTATCTCTAAAGAAATCTATTTTAATTCTAGTTTAATCATGTGGACTGAGGGAACAGATATATTTAAAGAATAGTATATTACTGGAAAATGGTGTGTGTGTGTGTGTGTGTGTGTGTGTGTGTGTGTGTGTGTGTGTGTGCTGCACTGATGCCATTTACCTGGAACTGGAACTTTTCATGGAACATGAAACTGCACTGTGTATTGGGGGGAAAGCTGCCTTTTAATATGAGTCCAATCAACTCTTCACCTAACTATTCAATCTCAACCTGGAAACTTTCTCAAACTTTACTGACCATGTAAAATGAAGCAAACATCATTTCACTGATGATGAAACCTTCAATGAATAAACAGGAATTTTAAATATATATTTCATGTATTTTAATGTCTGGGCTTCTCACGACTTGATCAGTGGTTTTGATTCAAAGTGCCAATGTGTGCCTATTAAATTATTCTGTAATGCATCTTATTATTTTTTTTTTTTTATGCTATAACCTATAATTAAGATTTTTTTTCACAGTAGGACCATGTGCTGCATTTCAAGCAATGATATTTTCCCATTCATCCCCCTTGGAAAACACAGGCTTAATGTATTCAGAACAAATATAATATAATAAAAAAAAACGTTTGTTTTTAAAACTACTTTTTGTTTGTGGCAGTATGAAATTATAGGGTAATTAATGTTTGAATACATTCGAATACTATGTTTTTTTTTTTTCTAATCTCCCTTTTATTCCATAACCTGCTCCTAAAAGGTCTAACACTGCTTCTGAGCTATTGCTGCCTCTGTGTTATCTTAAGCTACATATATACAGTATATATATACAGCAGCCTATAATAAGCCTGTTGAGTCTTCAGTGTGAAGCTCTAGACATGGCACTGCTAAACTGTGCCTTTGTACTACTGAGACTAAGTGATGTATGTATGTATGTATATATTTGTTATCTGAGGGGAAATAAGACATTTGGCTACCTGTCCAAAGGGAACACAGGTCTTCAGATACAAGCGTATGTCTTTTGATTGTCAAAACTCATGAATTTAAGTGGATAAGTTTATACACAAAAAGTACACTGGATTACCATTCTCTGAATTCTCTATAATCTTTGAGGACTGGATGTCTCAGTCTCAGTCAAGGCCAGAGTTTTGGCGTTATGCAAGTGCAGGGAAGAAGTAATAATTCTACTTTCATGGCTGTAACAGGGTGCTAATGGCAGAGATGGTGAACCAGGAAAAGAGGGCCAGAAAGGGGAGAAGGTACAATTTACAATGAATAATTTATATTCTGTTAGTTGTTCGATCTGCTCTCTCTTTGTCACTTCCTTAAAACGAGTTTCAAATGTTATTGTGGAATTGTTAACAGGGTGAAGCTGGATTGCATGGGACTGCAGGACAAAAGGTAGCTTTTTATTTGCTTTTATTTCTCTAGCTATTCATATCTCTGTCTGCGTGAAATGCACTTTTATGTAATGCATATTAACACATCCAATTTCATTTATCCCACACCACTGTCGAATTCTCTAATCCGATTGGTCAGAAGGTGTTGATTAATTTCCCATAACAGCTACTCTGACAGTAGTTTGGCTACAAGACAAATTGCAGGTTTATACTCACACACTTGTTCTAATAAGTTATCGTTTCTATAGTAGCAACCTAAACAGGAACTTGTATGGTGGACACTCCTCATGCACAGATTTTAAATATCTTTTCTGTAAGGAGTCTCCAGTGTCAGTGCTTTGTAACAGTCGGAGGTAAAGATGTAACTTTAAGTTTTCAAACCCCAGAAAGTCTTCAGGGTGAAGCACTTTTTGTCTTATTAACGTTATAAGTTAGAAGCTGGTAAGGGAGCGACTGATTATGATGAATGTTTATAGCTGTTATAACAGGAAATGGTAACAGGAGGATGTATTGCGGATGTTCCACAAGAATGTAATTATAAACAGAATGTAATTATACATTCATTGTAATTATAAACAGATAAAAAATATGGCATATCACTCAAGAAATAAAAAATGTAATAGTTGGCAAGTTGCTGTGGTATAAGAGGAATAAAACATTTCTTGGTAATTTTATTGTTACTCTCTTGGCAACAGTTACTCCACTTTTGTTATCTTGCTACCACCCCATTGTTGTTGTTTTTTTCCCTATAAAAGTGTATTTTATTTCTTTCTTATGCTCTTTATTTCTGTCTTTATAAGGGTGCCTCGGGGCAGCCAGGCCTCCCAGGAGTACCAGGGGCAGCAGGATCAGAAGGTCCAAAGGGAGAACCTGGCCCACCAGGACCCCCAGGACCTCCAGGTCCACCTGCACGCTTCAGTTTTGATGTACTGGTGAGTTTCAGGACCAATGAAACATTCGTTATGCTCTAGATCAGATCTCGAGATCATACAGCTACTTAGTGGAAGATATCATGTGAAATCCACCAGAGGCCACCATTATCACTTTTCATTTTTGGTATAAACACCACAGCCAAAGAACAGCAGATTCTCCAAAATCTTAACACTGCTGACAGCTCATATATCATTCTATGTTGAATATAGCTGAAGCAAATTTGAAAAACATTTGACTGCAAGCAGTTTTCTGGTTGGTTACATGAACAACTTCAAAATGGCATCTAAATTCTGCCAACCCAAAATCCTATTGAATGACTGATATACACAATAGAGCTGGAGTACACATGAACGTGTGTGTGTGTGTGTGTGTGTGTGTGTGTGTGTGTGTGTGCGTGCAGGATTCTGAGGGCTCAGGAGTGGGTGGAGGCAGTGGTTTTGGGCCGTTTCTCCCTAGAGGGCCTCCTGTAAGTGCATTTTCAGTAGCAGAGTGGCGAGATGAATTATTTTCATGTATTTTTCCTGTAGTTGGTTAAGAATTTATACTTGTTCACAAACTCAAGTCTCCCTTTTCTCATGTAGGGTATTCCTGGTTTGCCTGGCCCCCCAGGACCACAGGTGATTTACCTCTGTAGAATTGCATTAACTGATTTGAATTATATTTTATTTATTATTAATGTGATCAATTTGTATTAGTTCAATTTGTTAATAATATTTTACCTTTGAGTTCATACCCATTTTGTTATTCTATTCAAATAGCACATAGTATGTTCTGCTTATTAATTATGTTAGTAAGTTTAGCTGTTTGGGTTTTTTTTTTTTAATGCTACTCAAAAATACATACATATAGTACTGAAAGTGTGAGTGTATCAACATGTGAAGGTCTATCATTAACTAAAATGCTACATTGGATCTCTTGTATTTTTCGGATTCAGGGAAAAGATGGTGTGAGCGGACTTCCAGGTACCTCAGAGAAGGTTAGTACCTGTTTATGTGACCACAGCTGCAAACACGTGTATTCGGTAAACTTAACTTATGAAAATTATAATTATTAGATGTTTTGTGACCTTAGTATTATAAGGTTGTATCTGGGTGAAGTGCTGAGACAGAAGGCATCAATATTTTAACATTTACAGCTCAGCATTATACATTAAATTGACATTTATATCAAAATTCTGAAATGATTAGAAAGTTGGGATTTTTGAAATCTGGTCAAACGCAGATAGAAACGTTCTGTAGACTCAAATACTGTTTGCATTTACAAGGTCCAATCTGTTTGTTTCTCATTATATCATCGTACAATCTCAATAAATAACTAAGCTCAGCAAGACATTTTAAGCCCAGTAATACACACTTTGTGTACATATGTATATACTTTTCGATAAATTTTATTATTCTGAATGTTTTTCATACCTAAAAGCCAAAATGTTTTTCAAAATCACTTTCAAAATCTGATGTTTTTCCTAAACAAGTAAGAACTTTTTTAAAAGTATTTTACAATATATTCATGTCGAAATACATCAGTGTGCACACACATTTCTTTGCAACAACACACACACACACACAGAAAACCTGTTAGCTGATCTTCAACCCTAGTCAAATGGGAAACATCAGCTTGCACATAGTGAACTTGCACATAGCTAACTAATACTAAATAATATTTAATGCTGATGTTATTAGTGTTGCTAAAATATTGAGTGCTGAAATATTAGCTGTAAGGTTTTTATGAAATTCTTAAACTCATTGAGCATACTTAAAACATCTGCAGCTAGAAGTTTCTTTCTCCTCAGGCTCACCATACTGAGGCTTGGGTGATGATTGGTCACCAGATAGCTAAACATTTTCCTAATAATAATAATAATAATAATAATAATAAATGAGAATGAAATATCACCCAGTAATGAAGTATACGTGGTTAACCCATTTTTGACCAAAATGTCAGACAGAACCTTGTATTTATGAACCTGAAAACCTCAATTTCCTAACTTGGCTAGATAGTCCCATTTTTTTAAGGCAAAGGATTTCACTTTCTCTTTTTTTGTCATAACTCAGCCAACTCACTATTTTATCATCTGCAGATGATAGGACCATCTGTGATTTATGATTGTTAAATTCCACTTGAGATTATCATTTGTCTCTTTTTTTTGTGCTCAAACATAGACTGTGCTCACATGAAGATATTTGATAAATGAGGCCCACAGTTTCCTGTTCCTCATTGCCAGAGGAAGCCTGCAGTTCCCACCCATTTGCTTCTCATTAGGATTTAATTTACCCAGTAATCCCTACTGTGCAAAAAAAATGGTTAAACAGCACATCTGCTGCGGTCAGAACAACTCACCGCTCATATTTAACCCTTCCGTTGTATTCATTATGCAGTTGAAGCTTATATTTGCAAATCAAGATCTTGATTTAAAATCAGCATCTGTTGGTTTCTCATTTGCATTGTTTTTGTTATGCATGGGGACACTTCAGCTATATTGGTACATTTTAGTGTCCAAATGTGTCACTTAATAGAAAAAAAAGCCTTTGTGTAAATTAGCACTGAAATATTCCACAACAGAGAAGAGCACAGTTAAAGGGTTTTGGTTCAATGCACATAAGGCATACAGATGTGACACCACTCAATCACTGATTTTAGCAATGTTAGAGCAGAATATTTTTGTACCTGTATATATAATCTGAATATGTATTCCACTATTTAAAATTAGACATAAGATTGCTGTTAGAAAGGATGATTTTGTGATGATTATTTCTCATATATTCCTCTAGGGGGAGCCTGGTCCTGCTGGACCTGAAGGGAAACGTGGACTACCTGGACTTCCTGGAAGAAATGTCAGTAATTCCTGGTCCATAAGAAAACCTTAAACCTTAAAAACATAACATTTACAGCTTCATTTTCACTTGTCTTTGACTTTCGGAGCACGGGATGCATAAAAGCTGCTAGAATATTAGAAATGCTTGAGCAGTGATACACTCACCGTCCACTTAAGAACACCTGTACACCTGCTCGTTCACGCAGTTATCCAATCAGCAATCGTGTGTAGCAGGGTAATACATAAAATCATGCAGATACAGGTAAAGAGCTTCGGTTAATTTTCACATCAAACATCAGAATGGAGATCTGCAGATCTCCTGTGATCTCCTTTGACACACAATAAGGTTTACACAGAACGGTGCAAAAAACATCCAGTGATCGGCAGTTCTGTGGCAGAAACACCTTGAAACTGGACAGTTGAAAGTGGGAACAAAACCAAGTGTCATTTTTCCAATCTTCAGCTGTCTAGTTTAGGTGAGTCTGTGCCCAGTGTAGCCTCAGATTCCTGTTCTTGGCTGGCAGGAGTGGATCACGGTGTGGTCTTCTGCTGTCGTATCCCATCCACCTCAGTGTTTGATGTGTTGTGTGTTCGGAGAAGCTTTTTTTGCTCACCATACTTGTAAAGAGTGGGTATTTGCTGTAAGCCTGTTAGATTGCACCAGTCTTCCCATTCTCCTCTGAGCTCTCTTATCAACAAGCCGTTTTTTTTTTTTGTCAAAGTTACTGAGATCAAATTTTTTTCCTCATACTGGTGTTTGATGTGAACAATAACTGAAGCTCTTAACCTGTATCTGCATGAGTTTATGCATTGCAATGCCGCCACATTGGCTGATTGTATAATTTGCTTGAATGAATAAGTGTACAGGTGTTCCTATTAAAGTGGATGCTGAGAGTATATTATGGTTGTTGCTTAAGCAATTCTTCAAATAAAAATGGTACAAAAAAGCAATAAAGAAGCAGCCTGTGGTACTTATGGCACCCATTCGATTTTCAGAGCTTTCATTCTCTCTATGGTTTTAAATTCAATTAATACTCTAGTTTTACCTGCTTTCAAATGTTATACTGTGCTATATACATTACATATTTGTAAATGTTTCCTTTCTTTCCTGTTTTTGTTTTACTCCAGGGAGAAAAAGGAGAGAAAGGGGAAACGGGGCAGAAGGTATGTTCCCAAACAGTCTGTATCTTACTTGTATGCTTCTCCCTGCTGTATTTCAACTATAAATGTGTAAACTCGCACGTGTTTAGGGAGAAAGAGGTCTAGATGGAGTTAGTCTTCCTGGTCCACCAGGGCCGCCCGGACCACCAGGACCTGTCATTAACCTTCAGGATGTGAGTTCATTCATTTTAACATGTATCTAGATTTTAACTTCCATTGAAAAATTGATTATACATTTGTTTATCTTTTTAATCAACTTACCAGGTATTGCTGAACGATACTGAGGGCCTTTACAACTTCACAGGGCTTTTTGAACCGCAAGGTCCTTTGGTGAGTACATTTCCGACCTCTCAAGGGGTATTCAGTTACTCAAATATAGTTTTCTAATCCTGGTGTAATAATCATCCAATAGCAGGCTAGTGTCAATTCTGTAGTGTCACCTGTATAAAGTGAGAAATATAGACCATATGTAAGAAATAAAACACTCTTTTTGCACAAGATGTTATAGGAAACTAATCAAGAATGGGGTGGTGCAATTTGAAGCAAAGTTACTGAAGCACTGAAGTGTTTTATTGCTCTTATACCACAGCCATATGCTAACAATGTTTATTTTATTCATTAAAGAAAACAACACATACAATTTATCTGTTTATATTTACATTTAATGTTGTGAAAAGTCTGCAAAACAAGTAATTCCCATTATGTTATAATAGTTACAACCGTCACCAGGCTTTCTTTTCTCAGGAAACCTGTAGCTGGTCATGTTACCTATAACCGAAAGTGCAACCTTGCCTGTCCTGAAGACTTTCTGACTCGTGTCAGCAATAGCCAATTTTTAGTCAATTAGCTTATAGCTCATAGGAGCTTATTACAAAGACAACAAAGGCACTCTTGACCATTCTCATAAATCATTATGAGCCACATTTTGTGTGTTTATATTGTTATAACCTGGCTTTCAATGCTCCTTTAAAGTTACAGCGTTACTTCTGACTGTTACAAAAGCACTGACACTGGAGACTCCTTCCAAAAATGCTAAATGAACTCACAGGAAACTTAACCATATCAACAATTAAGCACTGGAGTGTCTGCTATACAAGTCCCTGTTTAAGCTTATACTATAGAAACACTAATATACAGATTATAAGAAGAGCCTGTGATTTGCCTTGTAGCCGAACTACTGTCTGCCTTGGTTCTTATTCCGTTCAGTATTTTTGTGACTATTAGCAAAACCACTCAGTGAGTCTGTGTTAAACTTGTGAGGAGAAAAAACACTTTCCTAATCCTGAGTGATCTTGTGTGTGAAAAGAGTTTGTGTAACAGTAAATGTTGCTCCTAATGATCTCAATGCATTAGTGATGACTTCCTACAAAGATCTGCTGCATGGACAAAGTGTGAAGCAAAACAAGGAGGATTAAAAAAACTGGAGAACATCATTAAATCTAATCAGTTTGGGTTTCCAGTCTGCATTTGACCTAGACACAGTCTTCTCTTCCCTTGTGTAAAAAGCTCAAAGCCTCCAATTTCACACTGAGGAAAATATCTTCTGTTGCTGTATTTCAGAGGAGCAGTCTGCAGTCTAGAGTCTCACATCTATAAAGTTTAATTTTATGTTTAAAACTCTTTTAAGAGATCAGATACAAAGCCTGTGATTGAAGATAATAGATCCAGCTGGGCTTTATGCTGAAAAAAAAAAAGCTGAAAGCTGTCAACTTTTCTGCTCAGTTACAGTATTTATGTAGAATAGTATCTGGAAATTAATGAGAGAATGAGGTTTACGCTAAATGTACAGTATATATACAAGAAGGTAGATCCCAAATTTATATACAGCGATGCCTGTTTCTTTATGACACAGACTGGTCAGAAGGTGTTGATTCATTTTCTATAGCAGCAGCTGTAAAAGTAGTTGAGGCTGCAAAGCAAATCGAAGTTTTACACTAATGCACTCATTATGATATGTCATCATTTCTATAGTAACTACTCTTTCACAGGGACTTAAACATACATTTGCTTTTAAATAATTAGTGAGTTTATTTTGCTATTATTATTATTTTACTCTTATTTACTTCACAGGAGTTCAAATCGTTCATGATTTGAGTTGTACGCTTTTCCATTCTTATATCGTATAAATACCTATATACCTCTATATATACTCGTATACCTGTAGTATTTTCTGCACATTTCTGCACTCTGTCTATTACATATGTTTCGAATTTTCGCTTTTTTTTTTTTAATCGAACATGGACGCAAACATGGATATTTGCTGCCTATTACTGTAAATTGGAATCTTTATTGGTAACTGATGGACTTTAAACAATCCTTTTTAACCTGTTTCATTTTGCATTTCATTTTTTTCAGGGGCCAAGAGGTCCAAAGGGTGACCGCGGCATCCCAGGAGTCCCGGGCCCCCCAGGGTTAAAGGTAAGGTTGATGAAACCTGGCCTAAAGTCAGGCAGTCTTTCATTAATGCAATGCTTCATATCTGAGCTTTTTGGAAACCAGAGCCATTATTTTCGTCATGCAATCCATTTCTGACATAGATGTGTTAAAACGTCAGTCTATGTAGCAGTCTATCCGTGTTAGATTTTAATCAGAGAAGTGACGCACTCAAGTCAAGATTAAAGAGTGTCTCCATATTGAGTTTCTGGCAAGTACAAAGTATTGATGTGTAAGAGCTTAATCACTACCAGACAGACAGACAGACACACACACACACCCACACATGCACACACACAAGCACACACACACATACACACACACACACACATACACACAGACACACAATACACCAACAAACTCAGTCCAGACCTACTCAGAAAACAGAATGAGATTGTTATCCTACACTAAACTCTTTTAAAAAGGTCCTCGGGTGCTTTCTTTGGCATATGGTTTACATTAACCTGAAAGTCAGAGCATGAGTGTGCACGTGTGCACGTGCATGTGCGTGTGGCTGTATTTTCACCCTGCAATGCACTGCCATACTACACATGACCCACATTTGCTTGCATATATATTTGCTCCTTGATTGTCCATTGTGAAAAATACTTCATGGGTTTCTTTGTAATGATCTGGATTTCAGTATAAATGCCTCATAAACTGTGGTCTGATCTTTGAAAAGTCATAATAGTAAATGTTTTTAAGTAAACAGCACAAACAACAGTATGTCGTGCTCAATCTTTATTTAGGAAATGATTTGAACTCCCAAATAGGGTGATTGATGGGGAAAGTATGTGAATCCTTATATGTAGTAACAAGTAAAACCTCTTTTACTGGCTATAATCTCAACCATCTGCTTTCTGTAGCTGCCGATCAGTCCTGCCCAAAGGTTAGGAGGTGTTTTCACTCATTCCTCTATTGTGAACTCTATCAGTTCAGGTATAATTTGTCATGCTTTGCTTGAAAGGCCTCTTTAAATCACGCTACAGCATGTTAGTAGTCCGGCGCTTGAACTAACAGTTCTTATTCTCTCATATGCTTTATGTCATTTGGCGCTTTCTTTTCAGTGGACAGTGTGATATAGCACAATGTGATAAAACCATGAGCACACATTTTATTTCATGTTTCCATTGCCAGGTGACCTGTAATGTATACTAAACAGCTGCATTGGAATTAGTTAGCCTTCCACCAAATGTAGGGAACAATGACATATGGGAATTTTCACGAGTTTTCACGAAGAGTCAGACAACCACAATTTGAAAAAGCATATATACATATATATATATATATATATATATATATATATATGTATGTATAGGTTAGAATCCCTAGTGTTCATCTTCAGTGGTAAAAATAAAAAGGTTTGTTAAGGGTTCATTGGAAAGCCATGGGTTTTTAGTCTACTTTAACCTTATGTTCACACTAGCAGTCAACAAAGCGGCAAGCGACATTCGTTTTCTTTTTACATCCCTGACGCAGAGCCGGGATTTCAGCAATAGCAGCAAGCAACAGCGCAACAAGTAACATTTGAACTGAGATTTTCTCAAATCTATGTGATTTAGATACCTTCACACAGTAGTGCGTTTAATTTGTTCACCATAAAAATGTTGTGTGTTGTTTATTCAATAAGTCTATTTCTTTATATCAGATTTATATCATACTTTAATGGCAGATTCATGTAGAAATCCAGCTCATTTCCAAAGTGATAGACCTTTTCATAGGAAATGTATGTGGACTTGTTTTTATTGATTTTTCAGCTGCTTTTTTATGTGCATACATGTCTGCATATGTTCATGTGTGCATATGTGTGTGTGTGTGTGTGTGTGTGTGTGTGTGCGTGTGTGCGCGCATATAGGGTGAGAAAGGAGAACCAGGGATCACTATTGGTGCAGAGGGATCACTGTTGTCTGTAGTGCCTGGGCCTCAGGGACCAAAAGGACTCAAGGTGCCTTCTGTTTAATAACCTTTATCCATGGAGCTGCAAAGAAAGAAAAGTAGTCAAGAGAGAAAGAAGGAAAGGTAGTCAATTATAAAAGTGTATAATAAGAGCGCAACAAATAATAGCGTTGAAAACAGCAGAATAAAAGTAAACTTATTACAGTCATTTAAAAGTGATTGTAATAGTAATGTGGCAGTAAAAATGAGGCAAACAATAAGCATTTATAATACTGAAGTGAAAATATATATGTTTAGCTGTTTTTTTATTACTGATAGATGGAGCCTAACAAATATTTGTTGTTAATATGCGCCAGACCTTTTTGGTTTAAGATCACCACTGAAGAATATATTAATGACAGCGAGCAGTTTGAAAACAGTTTGAAAATTGGATTTCACATTTGATTTATTTGGACAAAAGTGACAGCAACTTTATGCGTGGATTTATTTATACAAGTATTTCAGTATATTGTTGCTTCCAATACTAATTTGTGTGGTTTCCATAGCTTGGATTCATTACTGTTGTAGTGGTATTATTTGCCAAGTGGGCATGTTATTGAGTTTAATGACAATTTCCATTGGCTGACTCCCTGCAGATTTTGTTATATGGTCATTCATTATCCGAAAATGTTATACATGTATTGTCTTTTTAGGGTGACAGTGGTGTTCCTGGACTGCCTGGTGTAATGGTGAGTGCAAAGACACTACAATGATATTTTAACATATATATAACACTGTTTTTTGGCCATTTGAGCTGCAGTTATTTTGTTTATCACACTGTAGTTTGAAGCGATTTTCTGTTTTCTTCCCCGTGCCTTTGTTGTACGGCTACAGCTGCTTCTGTTCAAAGTGTTTTGGAAAATGTTGTGAGGCCAGAGTTGCCTGTACTGCAATAGGCCAAGTGGAACAGTTTTCCTTTTTTTCTGGCACGTTCCACTTCTTACAGCTTGACTTCATTTGTCTGTGCACCTGTTATAAAGGCTGCAGTATTGATTGGAACACAGTCGTGCCTCAGGGTCATCTTTTTTCTGTATTTGGCTTTATCAAACAGGGCCCAGTCGGACCAAGTGGACCCAAAGGGGAATTTGGATTTCCTGGCCGCCCAGTAAGTTAACATAAGTTAACATTCTGCCATGCAAATCCAGCATATTTGCTTGGGCTGTCTGTGTTTAACGCAGATGTTTTGCGTCCAAATATGGTCAAATATTGTGACTGGGGCTAATATGGTTTGCACATTAATATTTAGACCTCTTCTGTGTCTTGTTGTAGGGTCGTCCTGGCCTGAATGGACGCAAGGGAGAAAAGGGAGACTCGACCGGATTACCGGTATGTAACACGCACATGCAGTCAACTGCAGAACTATTGGCACCCTTCTAGTGAATGATAAATCGCTTTGTCTTCTCTCACCATGGGGAAAACTAAAGCGCTCAAGACAAAAAGGTGTTTGCTCGCCTGCAATGTAATGGATATGCAAAAAACATAAACAGTTAATAAAAAAAAATTTTTTTTTCCAAAAAAGTTGGAATTAAGCTAATTGGGGCCACAATTTTTAAAAGTCTAGAACAGTTAAACATTCGCCATGCAGATTTGCTGAAGTTTTTTTTTTCGTTTGTTTGTTTTTTTCTGTCCAGGTAAGTTTTCACCAAATATTACTTGTGGACATGCTGATCATTTTTGAAACTAGTGTTCTGCAGAACAAATGCACTACTCAGTATTATTCTCTGTAATGAAAAATGTTGCATTAAAATAAAACTATATAAATAAAAGCGTCCCCATATATTTAAGCTCTAGATGCCAATCATTGCATGTATTTTTCACTTAATCTATTTATTTTCGCTCATTTTCCTGAAGGATGTTATTAATTCTCTGATTCTCACACATACACACACACACACACACACACAGTGACATCAAAGGTTCTTTCAGTCCTGAAAGCTTATCTGAGTGTTGACAGTATTTTGGGATTTATGAAATACTGGGTCTGGTTTTCATACTCTGTCCCATCGCTTTCCTGTAGCAGTGACCCTGTCAGAGAGATGTAATGGCTGCTGCATGCTAGGAAACTGAAGAAATATTTGAGGTTTCTTAGGCTTTTTGTACTGAGTTGTAATTATGCCACTTACCACATTTATCTGCTCCTAACGGAGTTCTTGCACTCTAAGGGCATGAAAAGCAACTCTGCAACAGCATGTCATCACACGCGGATAGAAAACAGCCTGTAAACATAGCTGTTTTCAATGTAGTTGTAGCACATGTCCACGTAATTAGCATATTTAGTTAGTTATTTAGCTAGTTAGTTAGGTAGTTAGTTAGTTAGTTAGTTTCTTATTTGTAGTAGCAGTAATATTATATTATTTATATCCATAGTTCTCTTTCTATAAATTCTGTGCTTGCTAGACTTAAATTTGGCAAATGGTTAATCATGTATCTGTGGCAACTAAAAATATCTGCATACCTTAAAAAAAGCTTTTACTCTTGCTTTATTTTAGTGATTGCATAATAATTATATAATTTATAGTTTGACTAGGCTATGAAATCTTAATTTTTAGTGGTTTAATTCTTAATAATAATTTTGCTCTATTCTCTCTCTCTCTCTCTCTCTCTCTCTCTGTGTGTGTCTGTCTGTCTCTGTCTCTCTCTCTCTCTCTCTCTGTGTCTATCTGTCTCACTCTCTCACCCTCTCTCTCTCTCTTTCTCACTCTCTCTGTGTCCGTCTGTCTCTGTCTCTCTCTCTCTGTCTGTGTCTATCTGTCTCACTCTCTCACCCTCTCTCTCTCTCTTTCTCACTCTCTCTGTGTCTGTCTGTCTCACTCTCACTCTCTCGCCCTCTCTCTCTCTCTCTCTCTCTCTCTATCAACATATCTGCTTTTTTTTTATCCGTCCATCCCTCAACCTCTCTTCCTCCATCCTCCGTCTGTGAAAGGGCCCACCTGGTCCCCCCGGCCCACCTGGACGTCCTGGAATCTTCAATTGTCCCAAAGGAGTAAGTCTAACCTGTTCCCACTCTCTGCTTCTCCCTTTTTTCTTGCTGATATTGAAATGTAAGTCAGTGACTCACCGTGTCTTCTTTACCATTCACATGTTTATAGACAGTGTTCCCGATTCCTCCCCGGCCCCACTGTAAAACATCCGTAAGTGACGTGGGTCATGCGCTGGCATTCAGACTCAACCCCAGAGTCTGTTTCATGCTCGCTGTGTGCCTCAGGCCTGATCTATGGTGCTTTTGTCAAAATAGCCTAGTATAACTTCACTGAATCAATGAAGTTAAATGTAAAATAATCCGGATTAAAGGAATAATCCAGTGTTTTTCAACAAGATTTCTATCTGTTTGATCTGTAGTGCATGTATGATTACTACAAACAGTCATTTAGACATATTATACATTTACAAAACTTTTAATGGAAGTCTAAGGGCAGTTGTTGGGCAGTCTGTAAATATTACTGTGAAGTGCACATTTTTGTAGGATTCTTTTCAATCTCTTCAATGCAAGTTAAATTAAGCTCTAAGACTGTAGTATTCATCCTTTCAGAGGTTAAATAAAGTGAGTCTGATGTCACGAGGATAGCACAAGTGTAAATAACTGGAAATGCTTTATACTGTATTGCTCCAGTGTTGGAACTTTGGTTAAAACTACATAAAAAGAGTTTTGATAAGACATTTTATCATATCTGTCACATTCTAAGACATTTACAGTTACTGAGTGCAGTACAGACTATATATAGTTTTAAAATTGTGTGATATAGACACATATCATAAAAGGTCAAAAACAGCCCTTAAACTTCCATTAAGAGGACGTTTTCATTTCTCTTTACTTTCCACTTTCCATTTCTCTTTACTTTCAAAGAGAAAACTTTGAGTGAACTCTTCTCAGTACAGGGAAATGGATTGAAATTATTGTCTGTGGTAATCACACTAGGTAGAGATTAGGGTTGTTGTTGTTTTTTAAACTGGAGTATTTCTTTAGTTTGTTTTAGCTCATTTCTCCATTTTGGCAAAACACCATATTGTTTGTCCTTTGACCTTCGTCTACCCTGCTTCATACAATCGCATGAAGTTTTACAACGAGAAGTAAATCAGAGGTGTCTTATCCACAAAAAGCCAGTGTAGCTGAAGGTTTTTATTTTAGCCAAGCTGGAACACACCTGATATATCTAATATAAAGGCATTTAGCGGATAAGAAACGAACTATTAAATTAAATGAATCGGGTTCTGCTTCTGCTTGATTGGAAGGCAAACCTACAGAACACTGGCCTTGTAGAACATCTGAAGTCTGTCTGTGTGAGTTCAAAAGTTCAGCTTGATTGTGAAAACAAGTCATTTGCTTTATGGGCAATGTCTAAGAACTGTGTAAAGCCTTCGAGGGAGTGATTTAATTGACGTGAAATTAAATTTGGGCTATTCTTTATAGCTCACAATCTAAAGCAAAGTCCTGAAGGACCATACATCTTAGACTTTTCCTTGCGTTGGCCATCTGAAGTTGAAACAGGTATGGTGTAGCAGGGAAAACATTCAATGGCGTAATAATGTGGCTCTCCTTGTCTAATAAGTGGTTTGACATGCAAATTTGTGCCCAAGTTCAGTCACTCATTGAACTTGCACAGAAATGAAAACCCTCAAAAACCCGAAACGCATCAGTAACGAGCATGTTGCATGACAGATAAACCTGGCATGTGTTTGCTGCTCATTTTCTTGATGAACTAACTGAGTTTGATCATGACATTATTCCTTAACAAACATATTAACTAAATTCTGAACATTACATGTGCTCTTGTTTCACAGACAAGAAGTGGAAGTGGAAGAAGTGGAAGTTTCAAATGCTTGTGATTAACGTGACTTCTAATTTGCTGTTTCTTCTGGATGCAATGTGGTCCAGTACAGCTAAAGTACTACCTCCATAAAAAATTAAATTACAAGATTAATATTACATTAGAATTTATAGAGTGTATTGACATAGTAAATTATTTCAGCAATCAATTCAGAATAGATAGGCATCAACTAAAATGAGTATATACACTCACCGTCCACTTTATTAGGAACACATGTACACATTCGTACAGTTATCTAATCAGCCAGCCAATTAAGGATATACTAACTCAAATAATTTACAACTGTGGTGTCCAGAAAAGCATCTCAACATGCACAAAACATTGAACCTTAAGGTGGATGGGATTAGAAAAAAAATCATCTGGTCTTTTTCTAATCTTCAGCTGTCCAGTTTCAGTGAGTCTGTGCCCATGATAGACTCAGATTCTTGTTCTTGGCTGACAAGAGTGCAACCTGATAATGGTCTTCTGCTGTTGTAGCGTATCCACCTCAAAGTTTGATGTGTTGTGCATTCTGAGATGCTTTTCTGCTCACCATGTTTGTAAAGAGTGATTATTTGAGTCATTACAGACTTCTTGTCAGCACAAACCAGCCTGGTCATTCTCTTCTGACCTCATCAGCAAGGTGTTTCAGACCTGATTTGTTGTTGTTTCTCACACAATTCTGTGTAAACTCTTGTGTGTGAAATTCCCAGGAGATGAGCAGGGTCTGAAATACTCAAACCAGCCACTTTGGCACCAATAACCATGCCACAGTTAAAGTCACAGAGATCACATTTTTTCCCCCATTCTAATGTTTGATGTCAATATTAACTGAAGCTCTTGACCTGAATCTGCATGATTTTATACACTGCACTGCTGCCAC
>CM040975.1:6379913-6401009 GCA_022985145.1 Pangasius djambal
TCAGGTACCCAAGTATGTACATCCACCATTAAGAGAGTCTTGTCATACAAGAAAGAAGACCCTACTTTAAGACCGGCATAAAAAGTCAGACTGAAGTTTGCAGTTGATGACCAGCCTTTTGGAAGAGTGTTCTGTAGTCAAATGAAACAAAAATTGTTTGGCTATAATGATCAGTGCTATATATGGACGAAAATGGGTAAGGATTTTAAACCAAAGAACACCATCCCTACTGTGAAGCATGGGGGTGGCAGCATCACGTTGTAGGGGTGTTTTGTTGGAAAGAGAACTAGTGCGCTTCAGAAAATAGATGGCATCATGAGGAAGGATCATTTTCTAGAAGTACTGAAGCAACACCTTAAGACCTCAGCCAGAAATGTAAAACTTGGTTGCAGCTCAGACTTTCAGCAGGACAATGATCCTAAGCATACCTCCAAAGCTGCAACTGAATGGCTTAAAGACAACAAAGTGGACGTGTTGGAGTGGCCATCACAAAGCCATGAGCTGAATCCCAGAGAAAATTTGTGGTAAACTGGAAAAGCATGTCTGAGCAAGGAGGCCCACAAACCTGACTGAGGTACACCAGTTCTGTCAAGAGGAGTGAGCAAAAAATTCCAGCACAGTATTGTGAGAAGCTTGTGGAAGGCTATCCCAAGCGTTTGATTTATGCTATGACTAATAATGATCAAACCATATTCTTGTTAAATTTGTTTTTGTGCTAAAGGTTTAATTTAACAAATTCGGATGACCACAACTTTTTTTTTCAGTGTGACTTGTTTGTAATTTTGGCCTTGACATAATATCAGAATATTTCCTGGCAGATCCTTTTCTTTGAGATACATGATACACTGTTTTAAATGACTAAAATATACTGTCTATACACATCATTTAAAGTGTGTTTACTGCACATGAGCTGTAAAAATTCTTCTCTAATCCTCTTTAGGCTCACCCTTTAATACTGACTCCTCGACACAGCAATACTCCTAAAATTCACACAGGAAGTGCGGTAAGAATGGCTGTCTTTCTCAGACTATTTTCTTTTCAGCTATAAAACTATATGATATTGTTATTTGTTATGGTTTTGTATGAAGCTTGTAAGGGGAAAAAAAAATCATTGGTTTAGTTCTAGCTTGTATTTCTGTGGTTGCCAAGTATCCTGTTTTAGAGTATAAATTACGGTGCTGTCCATCCGGTGCTGTTGTAGGACATCCCAGCCAGTCTAGGTTTATTTTAGTGGTTAGCTCCATGGCAGGTCCATTTGAAAGACGGATGCTCCAAAGCATAACTATATAAAAGATGAAGAGATTATGACAAATAGCACGTTGCTGTGTTTAAGCGCAGGAGGGACCTGTTTGTGTGTTTCATTGTGCATTATGTATTTTTTTCATTAGAATTTGATCATTCCTGCTATAAACAAGTGTAGGAAATAGTGCAAAAATCAAGTGTAAATGTTTGCACTCTATTAAGCAACATTTATAGCAAAAAGACACAATGTGTTAGATTTTACTAGCTGTGGTTAAAAAAGGCACAGGTGAAATACATTTACAGGTGTAGTGAACATGAATAAGGTGGATTTTTTTTTACTCTTTCATCCTTTTTTCCCCCAAAATGCCTTGGAAAGTACATAGACTAAGTATGGATTGTCCCATCACAGTACAAACTGCACAAAATTAGAGATGACAGAAGCATAGATTTAGTGTTTTTTTAATTGAATGAAAGGGCTGCAAGCTGCTGATAGACTTTAGATTGTAGTCCTCTCATCTAATATCATGACCAACCATCACTGTTTTTAATGTTCAGCCCCACTATAGCCCACCATTCTGTACATTCTTCATGATAAAAGCTGTTCTAACATGCCAGATGTCATGCCTTGGACACAGAAAAACTTTGGATTGTGGTCACTCGTGTTTCATTTTTAACATTTCGACATTTTTTTCTGTAGATAACTTGAAAAAATAGAGCTGCATTTCCATTTTCCCATTCAAACAGCTTTGAATGGAAGTTCGTTGCTTTTAACTGTAAAGACCATGTTTTCTTTTTTCCCCCAGATTCACTTTGCCATCTGTACTTGACATATTGTTATACACTGTACTATACACATAACTTGTGATTATTTGGTAAAATGGCTGTTTAGCATATGATGAATGCAATCCAAAACATAACAACTAAATTGATAAGATTTCAAGCTAAATATCACATATTGCACATATTACATAGTGTGTGTGTCAAAAAAAAGAAAAAGGCCAGATGTAAATGTAATCAAAATGCAAAACGAACGTCACATTTGGTTACAAGACTCATCATTTGGGTAAATATGTCTCACAGCTCAGGCTGGTTGCCCTGAACACACCACTGACTGGGGACCTGGGCTCCATCCACTCAGTGAATAAGCAGTGCAGACTGCAGGCTCAGGCCATGGGCATCCGAGACGAGTACAGGGCTTTCCTTTCTCACCACCTACAAGACCTGATCGACATTGTGCAGCCGCCCTACCGCACCAGCTTACCCATCGTTAACCTCAGGGTGAGCCACTTATCTTCTCTGATATGTAGATGTGTTTTAGTAAGAGGGGATGGGTTTTCAAAGAGCAATAAATACTGACTAGCAGCCGTTTCTATTTGGAGATTTTTAAGCTATCAAAAATCTTCATATTTTCTTTGGTCTGAGCTGAAAACATTTGCTTTTGCACATCAGGAGAAAATTAAATAAAGTGTGTATTTTTTTTTTTTTTTTTTTTTTTGCAGGGTGAAGTTTTGTTTAAAAACTGGGAAAGCATCTTCTCCAATCACGTTCTCCCTCCTGGGATCCCTCTCTACTCTTTTGATGGACGAGATGTGATGAGCGATCCTTTCTGGTCAGTTAACTATCAAGACACCTAGAAGTTTGTTATAAGAACAATGGGAAGGGACAACTAACCAGTGCAGCTTATTAAAAAAATGGACGTAAAATGGGCTGATGAGGACCATAGCTGTAGAGTTTTGAATATATTATCATTTAGTATGTAGTTTACCAGGAAAAACAATAAAAAAAAGAGTGCTACTTATATTAATTATTTTACATTTACTCATTTGGCTGAAGCTTTTATCCAAAGTGAATAACAAATTGAGCCCAAAGTTTCAACCACTGAGCTACCACTAGCTGTGTATTAAGTTTTCAAGAGGTACTTTCTGCTTATAGTTATTATGGCATGTCATATATATTGGGCTAAAAACAAATTAATATTGCTTCTGTAAACATATGTAATGCAAAAAAACAATGAGTCCATGTTCATAGGCTTTTTTATTATTTCAGCAACAAGATTACAAACCTATTTACATTTGCAAAATGTGAATGTAATGTGTAATGTTAGACATTAGGGAGGTAACAAAATATGAATACATTATTCAGAATGAACATATATTTTGTATTAAAATGGATAAAGATACAGATACAGATAGTGGCATTCAGTCACCCCCATAGTCGGCATGATGGCATTCTCAGGACCCGTCTATTGCAGTTCCAGAGCTCTTCCCCTAAATAAAAAAAAAAAAAATCTGTCTTGCTTAGCCACAAGCTTGGGCTGCATTTACCCATTTTTCTTCCACATTTTTTCACCAGTGTATTTTTACAGCTAGCTTTGCCAGTTCTTCCTCTGTTTACGTCTATTTATACCCCTGGGTGGTAAATATAGCTACTCGTACCATGCATCCGTGGCCGCTGTAGCAGTGGAGCTGCAATTGTGGTTAGCAAATGCTCTTTTTAGAGCTATTTGTGAAACCTGCTGTTTTTTGAGCGATGTGACAGCTTCTGTTTCAGTAAGTTGGCATGAAAGGGTATGCTGTTGATGAAATCTAGGGGCCTCGTCTAGAAGCATCTTTCTACAGCATCTTTCTACAGCTAGGCCATCTTTCTACAGCTAAAGCCTAGCCTGCATGTGTATTGTATTAGCAGAAAATGGGTACATGTCATTGGGAATGTTGGATTATGATAGATGGACAGCAGCTAGACAGAAATCTAGACAGCGTTTTATTAATCACACCCTGTTCTGCCAAAGATTTTCCCACAAAATATTACCATGTACATGTGAGGATCCCAGTGGACACCAAGTTCTTTAGGTTTTTGCTAGGTTCCTTTTAAGTAATGAACAGATTTCAAACTCGTATTAAAGTAGGGTTTACTTTCGTGCTTGTGTATTGAGGAGCCAGCTGCTTTCTGTGGCCAGTCTTTGGTTTCGCTCCCATGTTTTTGGCAAGATAACCGACGTACTCGACTGAAACTCTCAATTTGATTGAGAGGTCAAGAAACCTTTGGCCACAAGGGGGCAATAATAACTATGTTGTTATACTAGATTATACTCTTTGAATGGTATCCATGGAAAACATGGTAAATCAGCTCCTGACATTCAGTTCAGACATGAAAACCAGATGATTTATGCCTTAAAAATCCAATTTAGAGACCTAGATTACAGTTCATATAAGGATTTTTGGTATATTTTGTAAATGTGCATGTATTTCTGTACATTGCCAGTTTAGTTTCAGATTTTACAGCTGCACATTAGTCACAGAGTCGCAAAAGTCCAACTTTAATTTAGCATTTTGTGCATCTGAAAGAGTTTTTGTCTAGACATGCCTCATATATGAGCCTTAAAATCAGTGATAAATTGCTTTGCTACTGTACATAAGAGTACTTGAGTTGTTTACTGTTGACTTTTACTTACTGTGTTTCAAAAGAAAATTCTCTGCTTTCTACTCTATCCATTGTCAAACACTACATCAGTACACTTATCTATGATCATATATTTGTAATGACTAATTAGCATCTGACAGTTTCAATGAGTCAACCTAATGCATGCTATATATTTATCAAGACAGTTACATGATAGAATCCAGCTATTTTGTATCATCAGAGTTATTATCCTGCTAGCTAGCAGTGGAGAGATTAGGAATAAAGCTGGTTTTAGTTAACCTTAGCTACTTTTGGGTCCTTGTGAAAGGGGCACTCATTTATAAGTGTGAGATCTGACACCTTTTTTCTTCTGCAAATCTTTCTTGTATATTTACATTCATAAATTGAAGACTTTAATAGTTGAGTGAAGCTGTACTTCAACTTTTCTTTTTGAATTTAGATCATTACTTGCACTTTTGCTTAAATAAATAACTTGGATATTTTACCACCTCTGGATGAGAAAAATGCAAGAAAACATAAATGATCCATTATATCATATAGTCGATTACAATTTGCGTTTTCTCTGCATTAACACGTATTTGTGATTCAGATATGAATAAATACAGACACAAACAGGAGGTGCACTATTTATTCTTCGTTTTTAGAAAGTTGGCCAGAAGGTTCGCAGGACATCTGGTTGAGACTAGAGATGGGAATGGGATCTCATGGGATACAACAAAATGTCACATAAACAGGAGGATTTTACTTTCATGTGTGTGCATGCAGTCAGATATGAAGCTCACGGGACAAATAAAAACTATGTTCATTAATATGAATATGTGGCAGTGCGTAATGCATTTACAGCATCCTTAGTAACTGCCTGGTCAGGGTCGGGGTGGTTTATATGTGGTTACTAATTAGAAAATACTGCAGGCAGGTACATACAAATATAATAATTGTGTGAGCAGTATACAAAAAAAAAACACATCTCTCATTGAGACCAGTTATGAATTCAAGTGATGTAGCTGATGCTGAAGAACTGTCAGAGTCAGATGCTGATAGTGCTGACATTTCTACCGATGGAGTGATGGAGTTTTTCCAGTGTTTTCCAGTGTTTCTGTGGGCAGAATGATAGGGTTCCTTTTTTTTTTTAAAAAAACCATTCCTGTTTAGGCCACACCCACTTTGGGTTTCAATCCAAATACAGATACACATACATATGTTATTCTCTGCGTTGGCATCCATATATTTATGTTTCCCTGCATTTCCACTGATCTATTTGTGTTTCCCTGCATTGTCTCTCTGCAGGCCACAGAAGGCCATATGGCATGGTTCGTCGGAGAGGGGAAGGCGTCTGGATGATAAGAACTGTGAGTCCTGGAGAGCTGGTGACATGGCCATCACGGGCCAGGCTTCCTTCCTCTACAGTGGTCTGCTGAATCAGCAAACCCGTAGCTGCTCCAACCAGTTCGTCGTTTTGTGCATCGAGACCAACCCTGACCACAACACTGTCGAAGAACTCAAACGGGCACAATATCGCCACAGACGCTGGCATTACAGATACTGACGTCCACGCCAGAAAACCTCTGCCATCAACACGCCGACATTCCAAAAGGTGTAAATATCTGTACGTTGATGAAAGGCCATGTCATTGAGAAGCTAATGAACCATCAGTGAGAGCCATTCTCAGGTTTTGAGCACATGGACATTTTGTAGCAAAGCCATTTCTCTCACAGCGTAGAGCTGCATGATCACGATGTTTAAGCAGAGGGACGCACCGGGCCTCCAATCCCTACAAGTCATTTTGATGCACTGTATTTTCATTTTTCAGTTTTTGGAAATTCATAGATGTCTTTCTTTTTTTTCTACTTCACATCATCTTTTCATTTCGAGTAGCAAAAGATGTGTCAGTATTTAATTTAATTTCAGTGTTTTATTTATGCCTGACCGCACATAATCTAAATATGTCAAAAGATTGAGGGTAGATACGTAATTTATAGTTTCAGTTGTTCAGATGAAATCTGCACCTGTTTCTTGCCTCTTTTATGAAAGAAGATTTTCTACAGCATCTCTGTTGATGAAATTATATTCCATTTTCGTAGTTTCTGGAAATGTGACTGCAGATTTTTTTTTTTTTTTTTCCAGAGATCATTCAAGTCCTCATTTTCTGTTGTTTCAGTTTTCAGGCCAACAATTTGAGCAGTGTTTAGTGGTAAGAAGTAAGGTGTATTCTTCATTTTCACTGGTGCTTATTGAATAAAATCTCTTTTACAAATATATTGTCTGTGTTGTCATGTTTTTAAAATAGATATCATTGTGTAAAAAAAAAATTAAGCTTCTAAACTAATAAAATTTCCACGTATTTAACGCAAAAAAAATATTTTCTGTAAAATATATTTAGATATATATTAAAAGTGTCGAGTTCAAAGAGCTCTCTAATAGACCAAGGTTTAAAATTTAAAATGGCTCACGTAACTTTTTATTACTTAAAGGCACACCAATCAATCTAAATAGTTTATATGAGAAATGTCTCCAGTGTAGGAGTGTTTATATGAGGCTGTCTCTGTCAGTTTGACCTCAGGTGACCTTGGCGTTGTGTCTCTGTCCCGGATAAATAAATTCACCTAAAACCAATGGCAACTCTTACAATGGTTAACTACTATGATTTCAGCCAATGGCTTTGCCATTTTATAGACAAGTTTGCACCTCCTAAAAGCAGCATGTAACAGAGAGTCATTGCAGTGCCACTGGTTGGCAGTAGAAAATGAGTTGGCATTGTATTTGGCTGTTTTTAAGGCCATTCTGGTGAGATTCTGAGGTTTACCTCAGACTGGCATCGCTGCACTCTTATATCATCTGCCAACAAGCATCACATTGCCCACAAGCTGTTTTTTTTTTTTTTTAAAGTTCAAAAACTCCAATCCCTTTCAACTGTCTCATCATCGCCCCAACATCTTACCTCAGCTCTGTCTTGTATTAGTCTTTCATTTCCTTAGAGGAGTTTAGCTGTTTTTCAGAATTAACCCAGTACAGCAGTAATGTCAGGAGGCAAACTGATTGGGCTTTCTTGACTTCAAAAATAATTTTTATGCTGTTCAGGTCAAAACTTTACATACACCTTCCAAAAATGTTAATAATTTATTTTTAAATAAGAGGGATCATAAAAATTGTATTGTTTTTTTATTTAGTCCTGCCCTGAATAAGCCATTTCATATAGCAGATGTTTACATATAGTCCACAAGACGCAATAACTGACTTTACACAAATGAACCAGTTCAAACGTTTACATACGCTTGATTTTTAATACTGTGTGTTGTTACGTGGATGAACAACAACTGTTTTTTGTGTTAGTTGTTCATGAGTAAATGGTCTGCACTTATATAGCGCCTTTTAACCTTAGCGGTTCTACAAAGCGCTTTACACTGTTTCTCGTTCACCCATACACACACATGCAAGACGCTAGCCTGCCATCGGGAGCAACTTGGGGTTCAGTGTCTTGCCCAAGGACACTTCGGCATGTGAAGGGGCCAGGGATCAAACCGCCAACCCTGCAATTAGCGGAAAACCCGTGATACTACCTGAGCCACAGCCGCCCCAGGAGACCCGTGTTTGTCCTGAGCAGTTAAACTGGCCACTGTTCTTCAGAAAAATCCTCCAGGTCCTGCACATTCTTTGCTTTTCCCGCATCTTATGCATATTTGACCCCTTTCCAACAGTGGCTATATGATGTTGAGATCACACTTAGGACAACTGAGGGATTCATGCACAACTATTACAAAAGGTGCAAACATTCACTGATTCTCAAGAAGGCAACACGATACATTAAAATTTTGAACAGGATGATTGGTGTAAATTGTTGTTATTTTGCATCTAGGAAACATAAATATGTCACTTCTGAAGGGCAGTACTAGATTAAAAAAGTAAGATCTTTAAACAAAATAATAACAATTTACACCAATCATCCTGTTCAAAAGTTTACATCCCCCTGGCTCTTAATGTATCGTGTTGCCTTTTAGAGAATCAGTGAATGTACCTGGAGGATTTTTCTGAAAAACACTGGGCAGTTTAACTGCTCAGGGCAAACAAGGGACTCATGAACAACTATCATAAAACATAAAAAAACGGTGATTGATCATCCAGGTAACAACACACAATATTAAGGATTGAGCGTATGTAAACGTTTGAACTGGTTCATTTGTGTAAATTCAGTTATAATGTTGTCTTGTGGTCTATATGTAAACACCTGTTATATGAAATAGCTTAGCAAGGCAGAACTGAATAAAAATTTTTATGATCCCTCTGATTTTTTTTTTTTAATTATTAACATTTTGCAGATTCTGCAAGGTGTACGTAAACTTATGACCCCAACTGTATTGTTCACCTTGTAGTGGTGGAGCTGGGGGTTGTGGAACTCTTATAAGAAGTAAGGGCTGTGTGGGTCTGACTTAAATTTTTGTATAATCACATTTTAGGCATAAAATCCAGAAAAAAACCCTCCAAAATTAAATAAAATCTACTATAGCCAAGCATTGCATAGTGTATAGAGTTACAAAAAAAAATCACACAAACCATCATTTGAATTCAAAAAGCATCATCACATGACCATTTAGATTCATTAAAGACAAACACTGCATAATTACTCAACAGGACAACCATAACAACAATCTTCCTATTACAGTCTATACCATGCTCAAGCCGATGAGCATTTAGGATACATGTAGTACAACATTAAATATAGATAAATATGAATGAAACATTCAGGCGACCAAGTTGTATGTAGGTTTCTTTTTCAAAGTCTTCATCTCTTTTACATGTTTTTAGGCATGCCTTCTGTATGTGGCTAGCGGAAAGATGCAGCGTGAAATCCCTTCCTCTCACACTGAGGGTGACATTTAAACTCCATAAGAAGGGGTCTCCTTGGCTTTCATTAGTCTCCTGCTCTGTGATCAGGCAGCTGCCTCAGCCTCATTAAAGTCTAATGAGGGATACGCTCGACTCTTCATATGAGGTTTCCTCTGTCTAAATATAGTTCGAACTCTATATTGGTGGTGGACCCAGGTCTACCGAGGGTGAGCGACTCTACATGTGTAAGCCACATTGAGGAATTAGTGCCATTTCCTGAACTTCTTTCCTCTCTTTCAAGTTGGAGCCGGTTCATAGCCACAACAAAAATCATGGTCATAAGCTGTAATTAGAACACTACACAGGACGTGACGGCATAGTGCCTTAATGTAGGTGGGTCCGCATGACATTTGTATTTAATTAAATTTAATGGCAGTCAGTTATTTTTTGTTCAGTCGTATTCTGAGACTTGAAAAAGTTGCTTTATGTAGTTGGTATTTCTGTTACCCAGGTTAGATGTGGCATACTTTCTGTAATTACATCCAGCCCAAATATAGCCATTTATTGACAACTAAAAATCAATGTCATTAAAGTATTTAATGTAAGCCCATGTACGGATAAATGGGGGGAAAAAAGTTAACCAAAGTTATTTTGGGGGTTGAACAGATACGTTAAAAATGTGATGCTGAAGTGGTACCACTATTCTGATTTAAAATTACATTTCTAAAATACAAGGCTGAGTCACATGAAAACCTTACATGTATATGTATATGTATATATATATATATATATATATATATATATATATACACACACATAAAGATTTTCATGTGACTCACCCTTGTATTATCCTTATATATATGTGTGTGTGTGTGTGTGTGTGTGTGTATATATATATATATATAGTACTGTGCAGATGTCTTAGGCACATGCAAAGAAATGCTGTAGAGCAAAGATGTCTTCAAAAAATAATGAAATTAAATGTTTAAAAAAAATACTATAAACTAAATACTAAAAAAAATACTTAAGAGCAGTAAACAGTAATAAATGAAGCAAAGTCAGTGCGATCCTTTAAAAAAATAAATAGTAGTCTCAGGTACAGTGTGTGCAGTTTTATAAGGAAATGTAAGTGTTACTGAGCATCTTGCAGAAGCAGCCGCAGCTCTTCTGGAGACTTTGACTGTCGCACTCGCTTCTTAATTTTGCAGCAAAACCCAGCAGCCTTCATTATGTTTTTTGTCTGAAAAGCGGTCTCTTACGTAATATGCAGCTTTCTTTATTGACATTTTTCTGTAACATTTAATTTTGTGCTGGAAAAAAAAAAAAAAAAAATATATATATATATATATATATATATATATATATATATATATATATATATATATATATATATATATATTTCACACTGTTTATTGTATCTCACAAAAGTGTATCTCTGTAAGTGTATTACTGTTTCTCTCATTTATGTCACACGTTTAAGGTTTTCATTTGACTCACACACGTACATACCAAACAAAGACTATCTATGCCTAATAAATCATGTTAAACCTTGAACGCCGATAGACTGGTAGGTCAGCCAGCATCCATTTTACTATACAGGCTCAGCGGCTAAAAGTCATTCGAACCACTTATGCACACTTTGGAAGATGTTTCAAAATGCATTTTGCAAAATTGCACTGCACTTTTGTTTTGTAATCTAAGTGCAGTTCACATTTGCCTTGTATAGCAATTGATGACAGAGATAGAGAAATGAGAACATGAGTTGCTAATCTGATTTGCAAGTAGATCAGCCAATCAGGTCTGTGAGCCAGAGGAGCAGGAATGGTCATGGAGATGTCACAGGATAGCCTTGGGCACTATGTGAAGAACTGCCTGGAACATAAGGCTCATTGTGTGGGGCGGATCCAGTGTGTATATTCAATAAAAGTTCAGAAAAGTTCCTCAATCAAAGAACAGAATGACATTCTTTACTTCACAGGACTGCAGAAAAAGATCCAAAACAGATTATTAATTTTTTTATTAGATTTTTTTGAACACATAATTATAGTAATAATCATTGTCACCATTAATATGTAAATTATATTATACTATAACTAATTTTGGAACATTCACATAGATTTTAATGCTGAAAGTATGGCTCTAGATGACAGAAGGTTTAACCTCTTTATTCTGGTCAGGGTCAAAGTGAAACCGGAGCCTATTCCTTGAACAATGGGCACAAGGCTGGAGAATTCACAGTGGCAGTCCATCACAGGGTACCACACAAACACACGCGTTTACACCAACTAAGTTAGTAAGAAGAAACCAGAGAACCCAGAGAAATCCCACGTGAACACATGGGAAGAACATGCACAGAAACACCACAGTACCCAAGCTGAGGATCGAACCGGGGACCCTGGAGCTGTAAGACAACAATGCTACCCACTGAAGAGGAATGAATGAACGAAAGCTAGCAAATAAATAAACAATTATTGTCATTGTCATGTATAACTATGTTTGTAACTCTTACATTACTGACATTAGTCTTTTAAACATTCACACAGATCCTTCTATTTTTTTTAGTGTGTTCCCAGATGATAATAATAATAATAATAATAATAATAATAATAATAGTAGTAGATAGATAGATAGATAGATAGATAGATAGATAGATAGATAGATAGATAGATAGATAGATCACTTTATTAATCCCAGAGGGAAATTCACACATTACAGCAGCAGCAAAAGAATAGTGTTTGCACTAATCAACAGTAATAAAATAAATGCATTCAGTAATATTAAAAGTAGTAGTAAAAATAAAGTAAATTTAATTGTAAACACCAGTCGTTTCAGTAAATGTAAGTGACAGTGCAAGTAGCAAAAGGTATGCAGCAAGGTAGGTATGATTAGCAGAGTGTCCACAATAAGCTGTATAGTGCAATTACTGTATACTAGCGAGTTAGCAGCAGTGCAGAAAACAAAACGCCACCAAGTGCAAAATGGCAAAAAAAATACATAAATAAAAATAAAAGATAGGCTCAACTGTAATGTAATACTATAATAATAATAATAATAATAATAATAATAATAATAATAATAATTAAAGCTGCAATCAGCATTTTCAGGGGCCAAGCACCCAGACTCACGTTCACAGACACGCTACAATTGTTGCCTAAGCAATCACAGGAAAGCGGAGCCATAACTTTAGTCAAAGGGATTCATATGCGTATGCTTTGACCACAGACAGTTTTGGAATTCTCTGACTGTAGGAGGAAAGGTCTAGATGAACAAATGGGCAGAAGGGTGGCATTGCTGCAGCATTGTTTAAACAGGTGTCAAGATGATGTGAGCCAAATATGGTGAAGACTGGACAAAATTTGGAGGAGTAGCAAAAATGGCAGTTAGATGTAAGCATTTTTAGCATGTTGTTACTTTTGACCAGTAGGTGGGACTAGCATGAAATTTTTTGCGTAGCCTCAGGTCATGGTCCTGAAGATGCCTACCAAGTTTTGTGTCAGTTTTGCTGAGATACAAGCTCAATTCCTGTTTGGTTGCTTCACCATCAGATTTGTTGGCCCCTTACAGACAAACTGTGTAGAATATTCAAAATTCTTTTGATAACTTTTTTGAGGCTTACTCTGAAGATGATGTGTGCCAAATTTGATTGGAGAAAATTTCTAGGAGGAGTAGTGAAAAAACAGTTTTTAACAAAATCCAAGACAGGAAGTACAGTTTAATTTCATATGTTGGTGTGGGTTCACTTCTGCATACTCCAGGGAATTATAGGAAAAATGAAATGTGAATTTATCACAAACTCTTCAAATGATATAAGGAAAAAATGAAAGTTGTTACAGTTCTTGACCACAAGGTGGTCACAAAACTTCTTGGGTACATTCAGGGCATGGTCCTGAAGATAATTATCAAGTTTTGTGATGATACATAGATGCACTGCTGAGATACACCCTCATATCCTGTTTTTTGCATTTGCCAGCATGTTACAGGAGAACGGGTTTGAATATCAATATTCCTTTGCTAACTTTTGTTCAGACAGGTCTCAAGATGATGGGAGTCAAATTTGGTTAAGATTGGACAAAATATGGAGGATGAGGAGTAGCAAAAATGGCAGATAGGTGTAAGCATATTTAGCATAGCTTGGTAGCGTTGGGACTCAAACTCATAAAATTCTGATCAGTAGACCAGAGCCTTAACCATACTGAAGAGTATGTTAAACTAGTACTCCAGCATCTATTATTACACCAATCAACCAACTTGTTGTGTCCCAGACAGTATACTAGAGTAATAGACAGTATGTTAAACCAGTACTCCAGCGTCTGTTATTACACCGAGCAACAAACGTTTGTCCCAGACAGTATACTAGAGGACTAAAAAGTATGTTAAACCAGTACTCAAGCATCTATGATTACACTGATCAACCAACTTGTTGTGTCCCGGACAGTATACTAGTGTACTAAAAAGTATGTTAAACTAGTACTCCAGCATCTATTATTACACGGGGCAACCAACTTGTGTCTCAGTACTAAACAGTATGTTAAACTAGTACTCCAGCATCTATTATTACACCAATCAACCAACTTGCTGTGTCCCAAACAGTGTATTACAGTACTAAACAGTATGTTAAACTAGTACTCCACCATCTATTATTACACCAAGCAACATACTTGTGTCCCAGACAGTATACTACAGTACTAAACAGTATGTTAAACTAGTACTCCAGCATCTATTATTACACCAAGCAACCAACTTGTTGTGTCCCAGACAGTATAGTAGAGTACTAATCAGTATGTTAAACTAGTAATCCAGCATCTGTTATTATACTGAGCAACTAACTTGTTGTGCCATACTACATACGACAGTATACTACAGTACTATGTAGTATGTTAAACTAGTACTAGTACCCAGACAGTATACTAGAGTACTAAACAATATGTTAAACTAGTACTCCAGCATCTATTATTACACCAAGCAACCAACTTGTTGTGTCCCAGACAGTATACTACAGTACTACGTAGTATGTTAAACTAGTACTAGTACCCAGACAGTATACTACAGTACTAAACAGTATGTTGAACTAGTACTCCAGCATCTATTATTACACTGACCAACCAACTTGTTGTGTCCCAGACAGTATACTAGAGTACTAAACAGTATGTTAAACTAGTACTCCAGCATCTATTATTACACCAAGCAACCAACTTGTTGTGTCCCAGACAGCATACTACAGTACTAAACAGTATGTTAAACTAGTACTCCAGCATCTATTATTACACCAAGCAACCAACTTCTTGTGTCCCAGACAGTATAGTAGAGTACTAAACAGTATGTTAAACTAGTAATCCAGCATCTGTTATTATACTGAGCAACTAACTTGTTGTGCCATACTACATATGACAGTATACTACAGTACTACGTAGTATGTTAAACTAGTACTAGTACCCAGACAGTATACTAGAGTACTAAACAATATGTTAAACTAGTACTCCAGCATCTATTATTACACCAAGCAACCAACTTGTTGTGTCCCAGACAGTATACTACAGTACTACGTAGTATGTTAAACTAGTACTAGTACCCAGACAGTATACTAGAGTACTAAACAGTATGTTGAACTAGTACTCCAGCATCTATTAGTACACCAAGCAACCAACTTGTGTCCCAGACAGTATAGTAGAGTACTAAACAGTATGTTAAACTAGTACTCCAGCATCTGTTATTGCTTTGGGTAGTTTGTTATCGCCTGCTGTTTAAAACTATAACGACCAGAACTAATACGCATGCGCAGTCCGGGCCAGCCCATGTCTTGTAGGCGGCCTGTGTGTGTGTGTGTGTGTGTGTGTGTGTATGTGTGTGTGTATGTGTGTGGAGCACGGAAGAAAAAGCCGCAAACACGCTGATGTAGAGTTATCTGCCCGGGGGAGATGTTCTCATGGAGCTGCTCACACCGACAGCGTCTCGTTTGTGTTTGACTCCACCATGCACTTCAGGACTTCAATAAGATGCGTGTGTGTTGTCAGATAATCATTTTGCTTCTCGCCTGCAACTTCTGCGCCTTGGTTTATACTCAGGGTGAGTCTGTTTTTAGGTTGTTTCTGTGACTCTTGTGCGCTGTTTTAAAGTTGTGTTTGATAACTTTGTGTCAGGAAAAGTGCTTAATAATCCTGTGTAACAGGCAAACGCTGTGTGGATGATACTCTCCGTTTATTTGTAAATATCTCGGCTACTTTTCAGTTGAAACTTAGTGAGTTGTCACAGTTCGTGTATTCTGCAGACCAGTTATTCGTGTTACACCACTACAGAATTGGATATAACAAAAATAACGCTCAGAAGAAATATGAAGTGTCTCTGGAGGAGTTTCTATGGTCCGTGTCCGTTATCCCGTCGTCATTCCTCCGAGCACTTTCACACAAGGCTGACAACTCAGTCAAAAAGTCCAACATGACACACATTACACACTGCAGGCTGACCTAGACAACTACACAACCTCAAACTAACACCATAACACCTAAAACCTTGGACATTCTTGTTATTTTCTGGTCTATAAGGCGGCCAGTCCACAGCAGCTGCAATAGCCTGTAATACTCAGCTAATGCTGCCTTCACGTGCCATCGGAATTATTGTGAATCTGAGTTTCCGATCTAAAAGCTACGCATGAACGTCGCTTCAAGTCGTTGCGGATCTTCAGAAATAGTTTAGACACCTGGCTTTATAATTTGCCACTCCTGATATTTTGTCATGACGGAGGTCATTTTTATTTATTTATTTACTTACTTACTTATTTATTTAGCTCACTTTTAGTATTGTAATCACCATTCGATATTGGTTTCCATCTACACCAATGTACATTATGTACATTTTACAGTATTGAGCCATGTTAGAAAGATACCAAATTACTTCAGGCTGGATAACTAGGTAATGTTAGAGATGTACTTGAACGTAAGTATTGTAATTAGAATCACAAGTGCGAAACCGGAGAATACGCGAAGCACGTGAAGGCAGCATTGGCTCACTTTGTTCACCGCGGTAAGCGATTTAAACATGTCGAGGGTTGGATTCTGTTTTACTGTTATGTTTGCTGTTCTTTTGTTGTATTTTGTTTACAATGCACTTGAAGGTACCACCCCAAAGACAAGGAAAAGTTCATCTCTATTTCTGAGAGAGAGAGAGCGAGAGAGAGAGAGAGAGAGTACAGTTTGATCCAGCAGTGAAGACTTCTCACTCTGATGCTGGCCTCACTTGACATTTTGCTCACTTTTCCATTTGGCCTTGCTTGTTTGTGTTTATTTTGCATGCTGCTGTGAAGCAAATGGCAGTTTGGCAAAGTGGTAGCCTAAATCCCTGCCTATAGAGAGCTAGTTCTTACACACGTGTGTATTCATTTATTTAATCATAGGGCTGGGGAAAGCAATTCACATTTAATATGACACATAGGCCACCTGGTACTCACATGATATTCATATGATATTCACATGATATTTACCTGGTATTCACATGATATTTATCTGGTATTCACATGGTATTCACATGATATTCGCCTGGTATTCACATGATATCCACCTGGTATTTGTCTGATATTCGTATGACACTCACGTGGTATTCACCTGGCATTCACATGATAGTCACCTGGTATTCACATGATATTCATATGATATTCACATGGTATTTATCTGGTATTCGCCTGGTATTCACACGATATTCACCTGGTATTTGTCTTATATTCGTCTGGTATTCACCTGGTACTCACGTGATATTCACATGATCTTCACCTGGTATTTGTCTGATATTCGTATGGCACTCAGCTGGTATTCACATGGTATTCACATGATAGTCACCTGGTGTTCACATGATATTCATATGATATTCACATGATATTCACCTGGTATTCAAATGATATTCACATTATATTCGCCTGGTATTCACACGATCTTCACCTGGTGTTTGTCTGATATTCGTATGGCACTCAGCTGGTATTCACTTGGTATTCACATGATATTCAAATGATATTCACATGATATTTGCCTGGTATTCACACGATCTTCACCTGGTGTTTGTCTGATATTCACCTGGTATTCAATTGATATTTATCTGGTATTCAAGTGATATTCACACGATATCCACCTGGTATTTGTCTGATGTTCGTCTGGTATTCGCCTGGTATTCACCTGGTGTTCATGTGGTATTCACCTGGTATTCACATGATATTCACATAATATTCCCCTTGGTGCTTACATAGTATTCACATGATATTCACCTGGTATTTGTCTGGTATTCGCCTGGTGTTCACCTGGTATTTGCCTGGTACTCACATGATATTTGTCTGGTATTCATCTGGTATTCACGTGATATTCATGTGGTATTCGCCTGTTATTCATATGGTATTTACCTGGTATTCACCTGGTATTTGTCTGGTATTCACTGACATTTAACTTAATAAGATCACATCTGATGGTAGGGCAAACCTGTGTCACAGTGTTTAGGTAGATTTATCCCATATTTTCATTGCTGTGACATTTAATTACTCCAAACTCTATTGACATTAATCCTATAGAACCTATAAAGTGGACATGCTCAAGTAGTGTAATTCATTTTTTTTTTTTTTTTACAAATCATTGCTGCAGATATCTGACTTTTCTACACCAAGCTGACCAGAGGTTTTCACTCACATCTGTCTGGTCAAGTAGCTTCTCATGTTGTACCTATTTGAAGTTCTCTTTTTTCCGGAGTGAGCATCTGTAACCGATTTAAGCTCCTTCTGAGTGAGATTCGGGACACGAGGGGGGTGGGGAGAGGTGGCACCGAGAGGCGCCCTCCACTAAACACGCTTTAGTGTTTCATACAGCTCACGGCTTAAGTGCTGCAGCAGAAATCATGCAGGTTTGCAGTATCTCAGGGCTCTTGCGCAGGTCTGGGATCTTTGAAAAATACGCAGTTTAAAGGCACTCTCCACTTAAAGACACTTTTCAAACCTGGGGAAATGTGTAAGTTCAAAAAAAAGTGATATAACGTTGTCAGAGTAATACTCGCGATAGGATTATCTTTAGACATTTCCTTATTTTCTGCACAGAGCATCCCTAATGAATCATACAATTTGTTTTTTAAAAAACTTTATTTTATTTTTTTTTTCAAAACTGCTAATGACCTTATACAGTATAAGGAAACTGAACGTAGACGTTCTGGAAAGTTAAAAATAATAAGTCTGGGAAATGGGGCTTCTGGAGTATTTTCCTGAGGAAAGAGAAAAAAAACCTTGTATCTCACTCACATCTTTGCTTATCTGCTTTTGTCTTTTTCACTGTTTCTCTCTCTCTCCCTCCCTCTCTCTCTCTCTTTCTCTCTCTCTCTCTCTCTCTCTCTCTCTCTCTCTCTCTCGCTCTCTCTCTGTCTGTCTCGTTTAAAACACTATTTATTGGCAATTGGCAGGGATGTAGTGGGTTTTTTTGTGGTTTTAATACCCTCTTCCTAAATAATGGAAAAGATTAATCCTAGCGTTGTGGATGTGAAACCTGAACTCATCTTGACGTGCAAAGTGTCTCACCACCTGCACACATTCAATATCACTAAGACACTGTGCATATCTGTGTCAGAAAAATAGTAACATGTACATATTACACACACAGCCGTATTATAGATGGGACACCACATGAACAGAGTGTTTTGGGAGATGAGACATTTACAACAAACACTTACACCAGATTTTAAAATACTTTTTTTTATATAACTCTTATATATATAATGCATATATAAAATCTTTTTTTTTTTTGGTCTATAGACTGCAGAGGGAAATTGCGTGTTTTTTTCCCCTTATTTTCTCCCCAATTTTGGTCACTTGCCAATTCCCACCCACCAGTCAGGTCTCACCATCTTACGAAAGCTACCAAACTAGAGAGGGTGAAGGCTAACATGCGCTTCTTCCGAAACACATAAAGTCAGCCAGTCTTTTTCGGACTGCTGCTCATGCTTCGTCACAGGGCAGGATAACACAATTGGAGGGAAACGCTATCCGCTCTCTTTATCAGGACATGAAACTCACAGATGCCAGTGATTGGCTACTGCCATTAGTGTCAGTGATAGTGTGCTAGAGTGTGCCATCGCTTCTACCTGGCCAGTTTTGCTCCAGGACACAGATGGCATCATTTGATGGCAGGATTTGAATTCACGTTCTCCCGAAGTTAGGGTGAATGCTTTTCTGTTGCGCCACTCAGGAACATAAGATACCTCTAGAGTTTGTTCAGTCTGTTGCGTACATCTTTTTACATCACGATACATTTGTTTATACCTGATCCCTATAATAGTTGGTCCTATTTCCCATATATATTTAAATTAGTCATATTAATACATTATTTATGTTGGTATTGCACTGTGCACCCATGTTGCATCCATTTTTTTGTGCACAATAGATATGTCTAGTGAATGTAGGCCATGCACATATTGTGTATGTGTATGCATAGTTAAAATCAAGTGCAAGTCTGGCCTCAGTGCGGCGCGATCTATAGATCCTGGGACTGTTTGATTTTGTTTCTCTTGCACCGTCTTTAACTGAAAAACATACACTACACATACTTTTAGTCATTTTGCACATAAGGTTTAAGAGGAAAGACATACAGAGAACATATTACCCACTAATTATCACTTTATGTGCTTGACTTTTGTTGTGTGTGAAAGAATCAGTGTAGTCTACAGCTTTGAGCTTCAATGTATTTGTGGTTATATTGATGTAAGTAAGCTACATTATTCATTGGAATCCATGCTTTTTGCCCTGTTGCTCCTGATGAAGTCAGTGGTTTTGTTTTTCAGTATGTTGCTCTTCATGTCTCATGCAGCGGCAGTGAAGCCTGTTTCAGGAACTCGCAATAATAATAATGTGAATGTTAAACCGTACACTTTGATTCGAATTATACTGAGAGAAGCTGAAAAGATTCACTAGAGTATTATAATGTCAGACTTCCGCATTTGTTTGTGGAATCACTCTTATTCTCCTGTCATTTTCGTAACCGTTATTACGGGGTGGATGTTTGGACATGGTCCCTCAGCTTGTCAGGATTAGGAGGTGCTCTTACGTAACAGGGTAGGACGCGTCTCTCGTTTGATCCTATGCCAGCCGATCTGTCGAGCAAGTCCACCAGTCACGCTTTTAAAAAAAATTTTTTTTAAATCTAAACATATGCAATCCATTTCAATCATTGTGTCCTTTCTGTGCCTTCAGTGTGGAAGAGTATGACGTGTCTACAGTGCGTCTTTTCTGATGTCTTGTTACTGAATCTGAAACAGTGGTGTTCTTCTGCTTTTGATGCGAACTGGCTGGTTCTTGACATCCGCCGAATAAAAGTGAGAGCTCAAGTGCTTCAAAGCTCGGATAACACACACCACATACACCGTAAACACCTGGAGTACACATGTGTGGCGCTCCACAGCCAGATTCACGTTGCGACCCCATCTTTTTGCCATCCTCACCTACACGGTGCGTGAACCATGAGGATGCCATCGCTTTAACATATGTAAACATTATCTTCAGCGTATAAAATATCTCCAGATGTATTTAGAGCAGCGATACATCTTTTTGATATTTAACTTTCTTTGAAGAAACATTCGGAGTTTGTTTGGTTTTTTTTTTTTTTTTTT
>CM040975.1:6414223-6452587 GCA_022985145.1 Pangasius djambal
TATTTTCCAGTGTTGCTCTACAGCTACCAATCCAGGAAGCTAAAAGCCAACACATGCTTCCTCTGACACATGTACAAAGCCACCCTTTCAGCCGGACCTGCTGTAAGGGCCGCTGAATGTACAAGTATATTCTGTACTCAAGACCTGAAGAGAGGAATGACATTCTTTCCATCCAGGATGCGGGGCTAGTTATACTCACTTGGATGCTCAGCTATCAGCTGAAACTACCAGCAAAACGGTAGAACTGTAGTAGATGAACAAAGCCGTGGAATACTGAGTTTAACAGTACTTTTACCTTTACATTCAGTTGTACAAAAGCAAATAATTGAACTTTGAATAGGAGGAAAAATGAAAAGCTAGGTAAAAATGGATAGCATTTTATAGATTCAGTAACAAATTTTAACTTAACTATCAACTATCATCCTTTCACAGTGGCAATATCGTAGCTTATGAGGTTAATCCAAAGCGCGATCATTGCTTGTTGAAAACTTTACCCAATACCCCGCCTGGATGACTTGAAAAACAGTCAGTCGTGGCAATTTTTGATGGTCTCTTACGTGGTACTGTCAGACCGCTGCTGCCACCATCCGTATATCCACATATATATTCTTATACACTTTTCTTTTTAATCCCTTCATATTTTTTTGTATAATATATATTTTTCTTATATTTAATATTTTCTTTCTGTTTTTCTTTATATTTAATGTTTTTCTATTTTTTTTCTAATTTTATGTCGGAACAGCTGTATAAAGCATTTGACTGCAAGTCGTACTGCGTATGGTTATGCATGTGACGAATAAAATTTGAATTTGAACTGCTTCCAATGAAAGTATGCAAGAGTTAATTAAGAAACATTTTTATAATGTTATGTCATGGTGGTGTGATGCAGCACAACGTGCAGCGGAGTGCCGCTATGCCACATTTACAGCCTTTGGCAGAAGAGCTTATCCAGAGCGACTTGCATTTATCTCTCTTCTTTTTTTTAATGCAACTGAGGGTTAAGGGCCGTACACAAGAGCCCAGCAGTGGCAGCTTAGCAGTGCTGGGATTTAAGCTTACAAGCTTCCGATACGAAGTCCAGTGTCAAAGTCCAAGACGTAATATCTTTTGGAAGAATGGTGTTTATCGTTCCGTTACAGTTCCAGAGACTTGATCTGACTCTGGTGGCTCGTAGTAGTCCGGCACCTTACTAAGAAAATTTATGTTGGTTTTTTCCTTTACTTTGTCACCCATCTGCACAACTACCCTCAAATCAGTACACACAAAGTTGATGACGTGTGCATGGATTTGATGTAGACTGGCAGTGTGTTGGAAAAACAGGACTAACTCTGTGCTCTTTTGTGTCTGTGTGCATTTCGCTTTTATAGACCCCTCCTGCTGCCATCATGCCGCGGAGCTCCCCCAGTGTAAAGACGCATGCGATCAGGTAAGAACTGAGTCACATGTCAGTATCCATATACAGAGTTTGCTCGATAAAGCATTTCTGCAAATTTGTGTTGAGTGTGTATATAGTTTTAGCACTATGTGTCCGTTTGACTTTCTAAAACGTTGGATTATTATTCAATTATTCATCAGAAAGCATTTTATTTAGTATCTGCTATGAATTATTCAGTGTAAAATGTGGTAATTAGAGGCAGGGCACAGATGAATATACATAGCGGCTTTTTGAGCAGGGCAAATCCAATACTCATAATCCACAGAGCAGGTCAAATCTCAAGCAGGCAGCCTCAAATAAGGTATATCCATAACCACGAACCGAAGAACAAGCAACAGTTAAAGACAGGAGTGCATGAATAGGAAACTAACCTAAAAACAGATGACTACAGTCAGGAAGCAAACCAGTGAGAGAATAGGGACAGAGACAGGACTAGGAAGCAAAATAAAAACACGTCACAGTGAGAGCATGGGCTGTGCTGTGAGGCGATTTGTGACATTCAGTAATTGAGTGAAACTAATAGCAAAGGCATGTAGTTAGGGATGTAAGTCTGGAGCTGATTACACTTCTCCAAGGGTTTAAGGGGTTAATGTAATGAGCGTTTTGTGGAATTTGTGATGAAACATAGAATTGACGTTTGACATTTGGAAAATTTTGAGACATTTTGAGATTTTAATTAATTCAATGTTGAAGTATAATTTATTCACATCTGGACATAGTAAGAACGTTACCACGGCATCCGTTCTTTTAGTGTTATCCAGAATTAGCAGTTACAACATAACACTGGCTTTAAAGCCATTTCTGACTTTCAAACTCTTGGCCGATCTTTAAAGCTCTGCAGTTGTTTTAGTTCTTAGTTGGGCAAAAACAGACGGGTACATTTTTCGGCATGCGGGTATGTAGGGCCAATCCATTACTTGTTATGAACACTGAAAGGAGCTTTAGCAAAAGCAGAGAATGCACAACCTTATTTTCTCGAACAATGTATTTAGTGTCAGCGCTGCTAGAAATATATAGACTGGTTGGATGAGAAGTGCCGTTTTTTTTTTCCCCCTTTGAAGTAAAGTGATGAGAAAGAGTGTGAGTGAATAAAAGTTTCCCTCACTCCTCCCATCATACTGAGGAGCAGGTGAGGGCTTTTTCACTTACTTTTATTTACTGCGGGGAGAGTATGTGACGAAGCCAAGAAGGCTTTCATAGATTCCCGTCTGTCTCCTAAACTCCAAAGACATGAAAGAGATGTCTGAAAGGACTTTTCGGGCAATCAGAAACAGCTGAGCCAGTGGCGTTACTTTAACCTTGAGCCCTCTGGCAGCAGCAGCCCCCTCCTCTCTGAAAAAGAAAGTCCCATTCAGATTACAGTGGCTGTCCGGACAACGCGCCAGCTACGGGAAGCCCTCTTATGCCAATAATTGCACCTGCCAAAGAGAGGGAGGGAGAACACAACACAATTTACACTGGGCAAATCAGTGTGAGTTTGTTGATAAATGAGTGTCGGAAAAAAAATGAAAATACTGGATAATAAATGCTCACATGAACAAACAATATATATATATATATATATATATATATATATATATATATATATATATATATATATATATATATATATATATATATATACCTGGCCCCAAAATGGGCAGAAAGATCTGAACCTGGAGAAATAGAAAGAAAGAATTGGACCCCGAGTCTGAAACACTGACAACTTGAAAGACATAGCTGACAAAAAAAAAACAAATGTAGAAGCTTAGAGCATAGGGCAGTAATGACACCTTGTTAGTGCTGGACTGCAGCAGGGTTTCTGTGGAGAGAGAGAGAGAGAGAGAGAGAGAGAGAGAGAGAGGAGGCTTCCAGACTGTGTCACTGTAATCGCCCAGCTATTTCACCTTAATGGAAGCTTGGAGCTTTGATGAGACGAGGCCTTGAGCCCCTTGAAAGAAGCAAGACGGCCTTCTTTAGATGTTCTGCCTGGCACCCGCCATTGATTTAGCCTTCGAAAAGAAAAGAGAGAAAAACTTTTTTCTAAATGGACTGGATAGGTCATTCACTCACAGAGGCTCTGGTCCTTTTCTGTTGGAGTGTGCAGCAGATTTTCTTTGAAGATCCGCCAAGAAATCACTGGCCATCAGCTGCTCTTGTTTTAGGTATGCACAAAGGTTTTTGCAGACTATATGAAATTACCATACAGCAGTCTGGACTGGACATCATAATTAATCGGAGCTTATCAGCAACCGTGCAAAATTTGGCAACGTCCTGTAATTGTTTGAACTTGTAGACTCCAAATCTTCCGAGCACTATATGGCATTGCTTAAAGAGCGAAGCCAAACAGCTATGAAATATAATGCAAAATGTTGGGGTGTTTACATACATATAGGAATGACAGCCCTCAGTTTGAAGGGACCATAAATAAATAAGTTGTGCATCATTCATTCATTCCCAAGAGAGCTAACATATAGTATAGCATGGATTTTAGATGTGGCGTTCGTGTCTGGGGTCTGTCGCTGTTGTCTATCAACGTGAGGACTGAAGAAGTCTAAACATCAGTAAAGAAAGCCTTCGTGAGACAGGCAAAGTAAAATGCAAAATAAAAGACATGGCAAATCATTGAACGCATTAAAAAACACCTGTATAATACGTGATGAGCATAGCAAAAACAAACCAAACAAATACCATGGACGCCCACAAAAGCAGACAAAAAAAAGGACTCTGTTCAGATGTTGGAGAGATCAAAACTCTCCAGGATGTAGACAAAGATGCGGCAAAAGACTGGCATGAAGAGAAGAGCAGACCAGCATTACTTCAGAGGACTCACCACAAGATACAGACCACCATAAAATGCATAAACAAGTCTGTAGAGTTCTGGGACACAGTGTCCTGAGCAGATGACATGAGAAGATGAGTGATGGAAAGAGGAATGTTTGGAGAAAAACGAGAAATAGTCTAAAACATATACCACCTTACAACAGGGACTACTGGTATTCATCGATGAGCACTGAAAAAACTTACACAAATATCTGTGTCCCTTTTGAGCCTGGTTCCTCTCAAGGTTTCTTCCTCGTATCATCTAAGGGAGCTATTCACTACGTTGATAGCAAAGGTCTTGCTAAACATTGCAGTTTTAAGAAAATGTTGGTTTAGGCATGGTTAAGATAGGCATGTCCCCCAAAGCGCGGACATTTCCAATTCGATTTGAGAAATTCAGTGTGGTCTTCTGTAGCAGAAAACCACAACAAAACTACATTATGTTGCTGCCAAGTTACAAATGGACACGATTGTATCTGACCACAGCCTCCACTAAATGACATAAAGAGTAATTGTGGAACTTCAGAAAAATGGGACCTCTGAGATTGTGGGCCAGATAGCCAGGCCTCCCACTACAGACTTTAAGGTAGGAGATGCTGGATGGTAGGGAGAAGACGGTGAGGTGGTTGGTGCAGAAATCCGTCACCAGCGGAGAGAGAGAGAGAGAGAGAGAGAGAGAGAGAGGGGAATTTATAGGAAGTTAACGAGGTACAAGGTGGAGCATCAGGAAGTGCATGCTATTTCTCAAACCTCAGCACCATTTATTCTGACTACCAACGTGCATGTAGTCTAACTTCAAAATGGTCCGATAAAATGACAATTGAATCCTTCACCTGCTAAAAGTGGTAGACAGATAGCTTACGAGACAAAGTGAGAGATGCGGTTCCCATTTATATCACACGATCTCTACTAAGATTCCACCGCCCACTCCAAAACAGGTTGCATGAATGTGTCCTAATTTGTTAAAACAAGATTAATTAGCATGAGCATGTGGAATTCAAGTCAGTTTTTGGCAGATACATTTCTGCCTTGCCCGCAGCAGTTAGGAAAAACGACAAACTGTTCTAGAGGCGTGAATGCTAATTAATCTCTCATGCCGAATGTTCTTTCAGAGTAATCCCCACCACCAAAAGCTGACTAAGCAAATTCAAACCCACTATGACTCTGTCTTGCCTGTGGCAGATTTGACTGATTTTCATAAAACAAACCATACATCATGAGAACTGATATTCCCTGCAGGAGATCGGCAATTAATCACCTGACTTGCCTGTTACGACCGGTTGTTGGATATGAGCGATTTCAGTAATTGCTGACACACTGATATTAACCAGCATGTTTGAAATGATTGGCCACGAAGCATGTAGGGTGAGTAATAAGAACCTAGATGAGTGTCATGGATTCCCCCCTTCGCAATGTGGTTCCCATGGCAACAAGCGCCACGTGCCTGTGTTTTGGTTTCTGTTCCAGTCCTGTCTCCGCTCCATCCCGTCACTGGCTCGTTACCTGATTGTGTCCACCTGTCCTGTGTTACTCTTTGATTCGTTTGTCAGTGTATACCCTGCTGTTTCTTTGTTTTTGTCACAAAGTTTTAATTTTTTTTTATTGTAGTCCTAGCCTTGTTTTCCCAAGACTTGTTTTTATGTACATCGTAGTTTTTTTTCCATGTTACAATTCTGATTGTGGATTGTCCTTATAAAGCACACACCATATTTATGCACCTTCATATGCACCTCACAGTGAGAATGTAAGAGGAAACTTTTACGGGACAAGATGGAACAACAACTTGAGCAACAATCATGGTGAATGTGTTCACTGCGGATCAAGGAAATTAACGTGAGGTTGCCAGAGCTGTGGAAAGAGCATGAAATCTTAGCCAACATTAAGTGAAAAAGACACATTCGTGCAGAAATAAACAATTACAGCAAATTACTCTGACTCACTAGATAAACATATGAGGCAATGGGATTTTGAGGTCAGGCTTTCTTTATATGCGGTCCCACCAAGTTATATAATGCGTGATCCTGGTCTGTGCCAGGAGTTGTGTGAGTCAAGGTGTAGTCAAGTCAACAGACTGCATACCATAAATGGCACAGAGTGTGTATAGTAAAATGATTCTGAGATTTCAATAGTCATGTAGTGTTCACTAGGCATAAAGCTTCGTCGACTGGACAGAATCATGCCCCAGGGTCACGTCAGGCAGGTCCACAGCCGCAGTTAAAGAAGACTATTAAAAAAGGAATCAATGCACTGTTTACTTTCCCTTAACTCTCCTTCCTTTTTAATTGTACTGTAAGAAACTCTATGAGGATGGCTGCTTATAAATAAGGAAAAAAACATGACGGGGCATGCTGTTACAGGAAAATAATCGTGAAGCGATGCTACTGTTACCGCCCAGAAGTTGGTTATTTTCCAGTTACAGCATGCCTAGAAGTGTTTTATTCCTCTTATACCATCGCATGTCAACAGTTACAGGGTTTTTTTTTAAATGAATGAACAGGACATCATACTTTTTAACCATTTGTAGTTATAGTTATTGTCTGCTAGACAAGTTTGTCCCTGTTATCACTTATGTTATAGCAGCTATAAACAGTCATTTCCTCACTAGCCTCTCTTTTCTCAGCTGAAGTCAGTAAGACAAAAAATACAGCTCGTCATGTTAGTAACCGGAAGAAACCGGAACACGTCCTCCAACCCGTGGCAGAAGACTTCCTGATTGTTACAAACCACTGGCACTGGAGACTCCTTCCATAAATGTTAAACATCTCATTTCAGAAAACCTCACTATATAAACACTATTTAGCATTACCTTTAGATCAGATTATGTGGAACATCCACCATATGAGATTTACAGCTGGTACATCTGCCCAAACTGTGCTGTTGTAGAAAACTAATAACCTTCTGACCAATCAGAATCAAGAATTCAGCAGTGCTGTGGTATAAAGCCAATGAATTTTATTAAGTCCTGCTACAAAAACAGCCTAAAACCCAAGAACATTTAGATTGCATAAAGCAGTATTGGTATTGATGTTAAAAATGATATTTCTGTTGAATTCTTCTGACAGCTCAGTGGTGTATTGTTTTTGGGTTTTTTTTTTTTTTTTTTTTCACAGCTTGCAACTATTAGAAGTGAATCCCGTCTGAAGCACCTTCTCCAGCGTTTACCAAGTTACTGTCCCGAGTCTATGGTAAGCTGAACCCACCTGTCCGTCCGATTGAGCTCTAAAGTAAACAGTGCACGTTCCTTGCTTTGCGTGACATACGTCCCTCCGTTTTGGTCTCACCTGACCAGGGTGAAAAGAAAAAAAAAAGTACAAAAGATAAAGGCTGACAAACAGCTTCATATACTCCACCCTCATCCCTAATTACAAACCTGGAATGCTGGCGGGAGCAGCATGCAATTACAGTCAGCCTCTAATTAGGCATCAAGTGGAACACTTTATTTTATTTTGACACGTGTCCTTCCCTAATTTGCCCAAACGGATTTTGGAAGTGGTTTGCACCGCTGTACACATTTCGAGCGGCGTCGAGTTGCTCGAATTGTTGTGTGATTTAACGAGCCACATAGTGGCAAGAAGATGGGTTTGGAAGGCATCAGACGCACATCGTGATAATTTCGAACATTTTATTCCGTGTGAATATATGCTCTCTGCTCTTTTTTTTTTTTTTGCCTTTCATAAATAACAGTGATGGTCTTTGACAGGAGCTGCTTTTTTCAGGAGCCAGAGAGCATGAAGGAATATTTACAATGACATACAGCACTAACATCAGAAAATATCCTGTTTATTTTGTTGACCGTCTTGTGAAAGCCAGGAACAAATCCTCGAGTAGGCCAGCATGCTCTTTCTCTCTCTCTCAAGTGACCGTCATCCTGAGAGATAGTAGCTGCTGCTGCAACAATGTCCCTCATGGCTTTCCCACAAGCTCTAGTCATGTTGTTGAGGTTCTCTGATCCATGTCTTTTTAATTTCATAATGAGAGGCCCTCTGGAGCCTTGCTGAAATAAAATAAATAAATAATCTTAGAAAACACTAAGAAAAGCAATACTAAGATTGGCAAGAGTTTAATGAATTCATTGTGCAGAGTGCAGCTGGGTTTTATTCCTTGCCTTCGGTTAAGTTTGGTTCGGGCAATTTAAATAATTATAATTCATATTTTTCCATTGCGACCCTCGTATGCAAATTGTATGAAGCTGTCAATCAATGTGACATCAGGAGCTTTAAAAAAGAGCACAAATATATGCAAATGATGGTGTAACAGTCATGTATTGAAAAAAAAAACTATTACATCTAACAAATAAACGACAGTGAAAGTAGTTAAATGACATTGTCGCTGGCATTATAGCCTTTACTGTAAATACTGTAAATACTGTAAATACTGTATATGTACCTAAAGGAAACATTTGCACTGAACAACTTTCTGGTCTTCATTGGCATCCAAGATTTATTCTGTAATGAAATTCACTTTGAGTTTTCGCGTTTTTAGTTTCGATCACAAATATTTCAGTATAAATATATTTACCGTGTTTCCGAATGGATTTTTTCCTTTAACGAACAGTAAACCTACAGCACAGCTTTAAAATAAAATCAAGCAAGCACAAACATACTTGGGAAGATATAACAGACGTCTTAAAGTGGGCTAAATAGGAAATGCGATATCAGCGTGGTCCTACCACAGTCCCGGGTTTCACTGTAGGAGTTCAGTGAAAAGTAATGCATTTCTTTGCGATCACAGCTGAGCAGAAGAATCTGACCACGGAACTAGTGCACTTTTAAGTAGAACACACTGCAAACAGTATCTCTGAAATCTTATCATCATTTGTTGTCTTTTTTTTTTTTTTTTTTTGCAGAATGAGCTTTGGATCTGCATTAACTCTACATTACCTGGTAAGACCTGAAGCCACAGATGCATCACAGGGATGTGTGCATGGTTTTATCTAAGCACACCTGTTTTTTTTTTGTTTTTTTTTCCCTCAGTACCTTTAGTCATAAAAGAAGCTCCAATGCCTTCCAGGAGCAAAAATGTCACAGCTCGTATGCATCAAACTTCATGTAACAATGTCCATTAAAATAAGGACTGAAGACAGTACATTAGAAACATATTGGGCAAAATTTGTTTGTAATAATGTTACATTATAATTGAACATCTGATGAAAGACAGAGAGAACGCGAGATTTTCTCTGTTCTGTGCCTTTTCACCAGTATGTTTGTGGACCTTTGTAGGGGCATCAAGGAAATCCGACGGATGGGTCGGCCTTGGTTGCTGTGAACTGGCCATCTCAGCAGAGTGCCGTAGGGAGTGCAAGCAGGTAAATACTCTGACGATCTCAGCCTCAGAAAAGGGAAAAGGTCCCGGGAGTATTCTACTGTACAGATACACTGCAAAGAAAAAAAATGACATATAAGAAAGTGAAAAGATTTTGAATATACACTCTTGGGCAAAAAAAAAAAAATGGGTCAAGCCCAAAATGGCAAATATGAAGCTTTTAACGGTCTTAACAACAAATCATTGGTCTAAAAATTAGTAAGAATGAAACAAACGCACTCCTGAGAGCTCTTGTGAAACCACTTGCTCGTTTACTTTTGCCGCAGTGAACGGTTTGTTTGGGGAAAAGCTAGAAACAGGGAAATTCACTTATATAGTCTTCTTGTACACAAAGGTAAAATCATGATAATTTAAAATGTTTGATGTAAAATTCAGACTAACACATGTCTGGGTGTACAAACTTTTCCAAAAATATCTTCTGGGATTTTTTTTTCTTAAAAGATTAGTCGTTATTTGGTTTTCTGCCACACCTGATGCAGCCCATCAAGGACCACAAGGCTTAAACATTTAAAGAAATCAAAGGAAAAGCTCTCTCATGCTAACTTCCTTTATCTTGCTCATTTCCTGCCCAATGATTTGTTGTTAAGACCATTAAAAGCTTAATATTTTGTCTTTGTCTTTTTTTTTTTCATTTCTAGACTTTTTTTTTTTTTTTTTTTTTTATTTTTAATCCATATTTTTTTTTTTTTTTTTTTTTTTTTTTTTTTTTTTTTTTTTTTTTTTTTTTTTTTTCTAATTTCAAGCCAGATCTTTTTTTATTTTTTATTTTAAGCATTTCATTTTGTAGATAGAAGCAAAATTATCAGCCAGCAGAATAAAAAAATCTATAAAGCTTGAAATGATTAAAAGCATCGACAGGCTGAATAATCTCCTATTTGATTTATAATAATTTTATGGTAAGAAATATTAGATACATTTGCTCATATTCAGGATATTTTCACCTGCGAAGACATAATGTTCCTGCAGTATATATCATTAGAGGTGACTGAATTTGCGTCTTTATTGTGCTGTGTGTACTGAGTGTGTTATTTTATTAGCGTTTATTATAATCCTTGATTTCAGTTTTAACTCTGCCTCAATCTCACATGGCTTTAGTTTTCTTCTTATTCTTCTTCTTCTTCTTTTCCAGGCATCATCTAAGAATGATATCACAAAAGTGTGCAGAAAAGACACAGAGGTAAGTCTGGCAAAATTCATATTATATCAGGATACGTGAACAAAAATGTAAAAAAGTATCGATTTTGAGTATCTTAAAGATGGTTAGATAAAGAAAAAAAGTTCGGTGCGGCTGTATGGAAGTCTCCAAGGGAGAGGTTTCAGTGTAGGAGTTAAATTTCAGCGTAGTTTCAGCTCAGGGTTACAGTTTACCGCAAGAAGCTGACCACTGGAGCGAAGCCTGCAAACACGATACAGACTTTGGTGTTGGGTTTGCAAACTACATGCCAGTAAACCACTGAACAAAAGCAGAACAGCGTGATTTCAATTATTCTTCTGTAGCATCTAATGAAATATGAAATATGGAAAGATCTTAACGTCAGATCTGCTACTTGTTTTCTGGGAACAGCCGGCAGATAAGAGGCAGTGAGTGTTATAAAAACGTACACAGCGCTTTCGGATTCTCAGATATGACTGCCGCCAAGGTGTCGATTCATTTCTTTATACCACAGCACAGTTGAATTCTCAAATCTGATTGGTCAGAAGGTGTATAACAGCATAGTTCAAGCTGTAGCATAAACGATAGTTTAATATTAATGTGCTTGTCCTTATACGTTATTGTCTGTAAGGACTTGTACGGCGCGCACTCCTTATAATCTAAGACGAATAATAGATGGATGCGTGTGTGTGTGTGTGTGTGTGTGTGTGTGTGAGAGAGAGAGAGAGAGAGAGAGAGAGGCTGGTAAAGAATGACTGTTTAACGCAGCTATAATGTAGCTGAGAACAGGAACTAACTTACTATCTCAGACATTCTACAACTTTAATTCTGACTATAAACCATTAAAAAGTGTGATGTGTTGTTCAGTGACTAATTAAAGATTGTAATCACTGGCAGATTGCAGACTATAGCAGAATTGACAACAGATACTGGTTTGTAATTTTTCATGGATGTTTCACAACATTAAACGTAACTATAATTTTTGATTTTTGATTTTGATTACTAAACATCGTAACTGATGGTATAAGAGGAATAAAGCACTTCAGGACGTGCTTTTAGGAAAAACAATCAACTACCGGGTGCTAACGGCTATCTGATTCACGTCACACGACACTGTTGTGGATTATTTCCTATAACGGCATGACGCCAAGTGTTTTATTCCTCATTTATCATGAGATATTGATATATTGTCTGTACCGTTTGTAACAGGAGTAAAGAAAAAAAGTATAAACAGAAATCGTAGTTGTCTTCATTGTACCTTGACATTGAATCGAAAGTGAAATCTAACAAAAAAAAACTGACCAGTGGAATTCGGGGAATTCATACACATTTACACTTTACACGTTTTCTTCCCGGACGGATTATTGACCTCTGTTTGGTTTTAGATAAACAGACAAACAAAGCTGTAGTCTGGTAAACCCACAGCACTCGTTAAAGAGTTTCCCAGTGCCGACTTGCGACTTGAAGGTTTATTGCAAAGTTGCTCTGTTGTCAGAACTGGGACTGAAACTTTATTTGTCTTTATCTCTGTGCTAATAAAAACTATTTCCCATGCATCAGTCCTACCTCTCTCACAAAATGGTTTCCTGTATAATTTTTTTTTTTTATTCTTCTTCATGGATATGGTGTATACACAGCTGGAGTTGAGACATCGGCGTTTTTGGAGGAAATCTCAAGTGACGGTGCAGATATGAAAAAAGCATGAAGTAAAACTAAATAAATGAATTAAAAAAAGTCATTTTTCAGTGTCGTGCTTAGCACGTACTCTATCACTGCTATGTTTTCCCCTCCCTTTATTCCCTCCTTTAATCTGGATCACCTCCTTTGTCTAAACAAACAAACAAACAAACAAACCACTGGGCATAATGTTTGCTTTGGAGCAGACACACTCCCGCTTTAAACCCTGAGCCGCTTTCATCTCATGCCCTCAATTTACGAGCAATTTTGCTCCGAGCCAAAGCACGCAAAAGGCTAAACTAACTTCGTGAAGCACTTATGAGAGTCCCGAGATTTATTTATTTATTTATTTATTATTTTTTTTACTCGGCATGCAAGTCAGAGTAAGGTGTTAATGACCAAAGCTCTTCTAAACGCTTATTTTTTAATTGGTATTCTCATGATGGCCAAAGCTGAAATTTAAAATAAGCTTAAAAAGAAGGAGGGTGGAGAACGATCCTGGCTTGAATGATATCTCAGTGTTTTATATATTTATATACAAAAAAAAAAATATGGGATGGGAGGTTTGAAATGTCTGTCAAGGACGAAACACAGGCGTTTGAACGCTCTCCAAATATTTTATCTGCTCTGCTTTTTCTTTGATGTTGATATACAGGAGAAAAAAAAGAAGAAGAAGAAAAAAAAAAAAAACAACGTGTTAAACAAAGCACTGCCAAAACCTACAAGTAACAGAATTGCCCTCTCTATCAAGGATGTTATTGCTTTCTGTCCAGCAGTGCCTGTGTTTAACACGCTTTTCTTTTTCGTCTGCAGAAACCACTCTACAGCTGTATCGCCAAAAATGAAAGTAAGTGCTCCGTGCATGTATTCCTTTAAAAACTGAACTGAACAACGTATTAAAAATTATATCATTTCAACTGCCACATATATCAGTTGTCTCATTTGTATTTGATTTAGGAAATATTGTACGATATCAACACCGCTGTGTAACTTCTACGCATGCTAACTTGTGCGAAAAGGAAACAAGACACCATTCTACTTGGCAAATCATGTTCCCGTGCCTGCAAGGCAGGGTCCTGACCTCCCATCTCGCCGAAATGTACCCTGCTACTGAGCTCACCAGGGAATCAAATGCTCATGTGTGTGCAGACTGCCCTGCAGTCACAGTCAATCACAGACACTATGAGTTTCCTGGCCAGACTTTGGACCCCCTGACGTGTAGCTCTTTGCGTTATGGGCCATAACCTTTGGTTCGAGTGACCCAAGGGGTCTGTGGCGCATTCTGTCTATACAGTGGAGTCTAAATGCTTCTCTTTGGCATTCGTTTTCAGCGTAATTTGTAGGTTTCCACCACCTAAATGATTTTAAATGATCAGCAACAACTCGAGTGGAAAAGTAGAATCTTCAAAATATTGACGTGAATTTCAGAATTTCTTCGTATCCAATACGTTCCCCTTTTGTTTTAATGACAGCGTGCACTCGAGCTGACACAGAGACTCCACAAGTTTGTGTAAAACCTGATGATCCGTGTTAGATCAAATCCTTCGGCGTGTCGTCCGAACGCGCGCTTCAGCGGAAGAGATAAGACTCACGACAAAATCTGACCTTTTACCTTTTACTTGTGCAAAGGAGTTAACATGGTCAATAGTACAAATTTGCTTACAGTTAGATGGTCACCTAGAAATTGTGCAACATCTTGAATATTGGGGTTTTTCAATGTGGCCTCAGACTTTGGGACCCCACTGTATGTATGTATGTATGTATGTATGTATGTATGTATGTATGTATGTATATGATTATTATGGTTTGTTTTTGTTTTTTATTTGTATTTCAATTACAGGCTCAGTTTAGTGGACTAATTTTTGCAGCTTTGAGAATCCCATGAGCCCACTTTTTACTGGCGTGTCGTCTTGTGTTCTTGCAGTGGGCTCAGTGTGCTGCAGCTATGCAGGGAGACACACTCACTGCCGGGAATACTGCCAGGCCATCTTCCGCACAGACTCCTCACCCACTGTGTCTCAGATCAACACCGTTAAGGAGTACTGCCAGACCATTAGCCCCCAGCTCATCAGCTGCGTGGCCGACTACACCAAATCATACCCGACCAGGAGTCCCATCGATAGTGAGCACGCCTCCTACACACTCTGCACAGCAAAATGACCCATCTAACTGTTAAGACAGTTTATATTAGCCTTATCAAACATGTGTGTGTGTGTAATGGTCTGGGAAAACTCTGCAGAGAAATTGTAGAAATTTGTCCAAAAACAAAATCCAAATATGATGGAAAAAAATGGCTTTTGACTAAAATTTTCTGCCTAAAATTTTTTTTTTTTTTTTGAATAAAAATTTCTGCCGGTAATACACTCTGATATCTCGACTGTAAGAAAACATATTTTAATGATGTGGAAAACGGTGTGGAAGTGTTTTTATTTAGGCTAAACTTATTTAGGCTGCCTTCCTGATCCGTCTTTTATTAGATAGAGGAACGCCGTAGCAAAATGGACATAAGTATAATCAATTCTGTTTGAAATCAGTTACTGATCATCATCATCATCATGATCATTTAAATGTCCTAATAAAAAAATGACTTAGCTAACAGAACTGACTGAATTAATCAGAATTAATTAACCTGGCTTGTGTTTAAATTCCACGAGTAACTTCAAGCTCAGGTGATGAGACAGAGACTGATGTGGATGATGCTGATAAGCAGTGAAAACGCATTTCCCATTTTAATTTTATACATTTTTTTTAAAATTGGCAGTTTTTCTCATATGTAGATAAGGTTGTAAATGTAGCGGTAGATGAGGCGTCTTTTTGTGATTTTGTCCCTTTTCTGATTTTCTCACGAATTCTCCCTCTCAGCATACATGGTGGTTCCCAGTGTAATGAGCACTGCTTTCGCATCATGTGTTTTGTTTAGATTTCCGTGTGCTGTCATTGGCGTTGTAACCTGATTGAGTCTGTGTTTCGCCATGGCTTAGTTTCTCTGTTTATACCACACCATGTATCACATCATTCATGACATTAAGTCCAAGCCTTGTTCCCCGTAATGCCTTGGTTTCAAGTTCTATGTTTTCTGGTTTTGACTCTCACTTGCTATTCTGATAGTGAGAAAGGATTTTCAAAGCCCTTAACACTGATTCAGGGATTTGACCAAATAAAACACATGTTGAATTTACACACTTGCATGCTGCCTTTACTAACCGCATGTTACATTCACTTTTGGGGGTAACCAGGCTTTAAAATGCTGTAACTTCACTGGATTAGATACACTATATTGCCATATGTTATATATGCCATATATCTTCCCCAAACTGCTGCCACAAACTTGGAAGCACACAATTGTATAGGATTGTCTTTGCGCGCAGTACAAAGGAGGACCCAAAACGTTCCACCGTGACAATGCCCCTGTGCACAAAAACGAAGTTTATAAAGACATGGTTTGCCAAGGTTGGTGTGGAAGAACTCGATTGGCCTGACTCAACCCCACTGAACACCTTTGGGATGAATTGGAATGCAGACGGCACCCCAGACCTCCTCACCAAACATCAGTGCCTGACCTCACTCATGCTTTTGTAGCTGAATGAACACAAATCCCCACAGCCACGCTCCAAAATCTAGTGGAAAGCCTTCCCAGAAGAGTGGAGGTTACTATGACAGCAAAATGGGACTAAATCTGGTATGGGATGTTCAACAAGCACATATGGGTGTGATGGTCAGGTGACCACATACTTATGGCCATATAGTGTACATGCAAAAGAGATGGTTTTCAGAACGATATGTAGTAGAAAATATAAAATGCTGTGAATGCTTTTCCTAGGCTGCCACAAATATAAACTTAAATATGTCTTTCCATCTAAATCACTCGACTGATACAGCTGTATGATCCAATCTAATTTACCAGTCATATAATTAATTTTCTCCTCATTATGTTACTCTCTGATATTCATTTACTTGTTATGGTTTAATGCTTAATATGTTAAAAGTTAAACCATGTCATATACAAAGAAGCAATAGATCAAATGCTTGTTACCTAATCAGGACATTTACCTTTTCCACCATGCCAGTAAATCTCTATGCGTTCTTCTTGTCATACTTTCTAACCATAAGCATATGTGCTGCTCCAGGCCTGTACTGTTGTGACCGGGCGGAGGAGGCACACTGCCAGGCGGCGTGCAAACGGATCCTGCGCACCATGAACACCGAGCACGAGATCATGGAGGGCCTGATTGCAGAATGCGGAAGCCAGCCCCTCCCCCAGGACCCACTGTGGCAGTGCTTTCTGGGTAGCGCTCACCCTCCAGCCAAAAGTGACCCAGAGACCTCCCCAACAGCCAAGATGGACTGCGCCAAGCTCCACTGCTGCTCCAAAGCGAATACCTCACAGTGCAGGTCATCTCACAGTCGCGTTTTTTTTTTTAAACTAGGTTTTGGGTAGCGTGACATTTTGCTTGTGAATGCATACCCCAAAGCGGATCTGACAGGCCCACATGTGTTTGCGTCTCTCAATGCAGTCGTCTAACTTATTTTTCAACAGAGTTATGTGCCAGGAGATCAGCACCAACTGGGGAACTCAGACTTGGCAGGAGTTTGACCAGGTCTGTGAGTACAGCCCTGTGGAGACAGATCTCATCACCTGCCTGGCAGATGTGAGGGAACCGTGCCAGCTGGGCTGCAAAGATCTCACCTACTGCACCAACTTTAACAACAGGTAACAGAGCGGGAAAAAAAAATCACCAGCTTGGTTCCTTTCAGCTACGTTTTTATGCAGGTGTCTGTTTGTTTTGTTTTTTTGTTTTTTTTACTTGAATGAAACATCATAGAAACACCATAGAAACCCAGTCGTGTCACACACTCCCAATTTCCTTACACTATGAACTATATTTTAAAATCATAATCTATTTTATTATAGACTTTAAGAAATAATGGCTATAGGGACAGCTACAGCAACCAGAACTAAATGTGTTCACTCACTACCAAGTCACTACAACTCTAACACTAGGGTTGTCTAAGAAAATGCCATTAAAAAAAGAAAGAGAAGAGCTTCTTTATGCATTAGAAGTTAAGGTCAGCTCAGAGGAAGAGTTTGTACTGTTCCGATTGCGTTGCTCTGACTTTAAATTGCCTCTAGGTGTGAACGAGTTTGTGAGAATGTGTGTGTGATGCCCTATGATGGACTGGTGTTCCATCCAGGGGGGTGTTCCTGCCTCATGCTGATTGTTCCTGGGATAGTCTCCGGATCTACTGCTACCCTGACCAGGATAAAGTGGTTACTGAAAACGAATGAATGACTATACGTTCTGTGGACAAAATTATAACCCATAGCCGGTTTCCTGTTGTCAGTATTGTAATGACCGGCCTGTAGTCAGGTCACTCATACTCTCCACCTCAGATGTAGGTCTGCATGGTCTGTGGTATTATGGTGGGAGTGGTTGTTGCCCATGATAAATTGTTTGTGGGTTCACGTGCCCTCCACATCACCCAGCACAACTATTTCGTTTGGCCCTCCCAATGGTTTTAGGACCAGAGTTTCAACTGCACAATACAGAGACTTGTGGTTGGTTGATTTAGTGAGTTTGCAACAGCATCTTTATGTTCATGGATTGATGATGAACGGTTGTCAGATGGTAGAACCCTGGGGCATTTTCCTTCAGATGTGGCTTGGTGAATTGGAGCACTCGTGGGTTCTTTGAGAGAACAGTTTCTTTTATGACCTTCAGTGGCTGTTGGTGATGAATACTGACAGACAAGGACGTAAAAATGATAGCTCAAGAGAAACAATCATGTAGAACAAATCTCAGTCATTGTAAAATCCTTACCATGCCAAAGTACATCCAAGACATGACCATCATAGACAGTAGAAACCAAATCTCTACTTAAACCAGTAGATTCTACAGTGGTGGTCCTATTTAGCATTAATTTGACTGATTTTGCTATAAGGTCATGCAGCCTTTGCACCTTTCAGGACCACAAGCTGGGACTAGTCATACACTATGAAACTGAGCTGCGCCTCAATCGCGAACTTGTGTATGTGGAAGAATGCAGTTAGTGCTTTCTTCCGAGTGTGCTCAGTGGCAATGTGACATAGCGTAAGCATCAGTTAGGGGGAGAAAAAAAAGTGGTTTGGCTTCATGTGTCTCAGAGGAATTATGGGCTAACCTTCACCCTCCCCAGCTGGTAGCTGTCATGTGACAGAGCAGAGTTAGCTAATGGACAGCATCTGGCAAATGACAAAGTTGGGAGAAAATGGCTTTTAAAAAAACTGTCAATTTTGGGCATTGTATAAGCTATATCAAATATATCCCATTCAAAAGTAGCATAAGAACAGCTAAGCTCTCTTAAAGGTCCCAGCTTTGAATAAATACAAAAAAGACTCCCGTAAATCTGCTCACCAGACAATAGTTTTATGAAAGTTTTCAAGAACGGGACAGATAGGCATTTGTGTATGTAATGTACCTTAATTGCTTATATCAAGCTATCATTTAGTTTATTCCTCTGATTAACCATCTACAGATGAACAGAAGTCATGCCCATGGTTAGAATTAGCTAGCCAGTCTAAGAGAGGACATTATGACTAAACAGTGTTATGTAGTAAGTTGTTATGTTAGTCAACTTGATGCTTAGTAAGAACAAGTATTAACAATATTAACAGTATTACAATACTAAATTTAATATAGTGATAACATTCTAAATGATGCTAAAATGTTGGGTAATTATTATGATCATATTGTGTTCTTATTAAAACTGTCTATATAAATAAATTAGTTCATATGCTTTGATGTATCACCGTTTTACTAGATGTGGCATATGTTTTATAGGAGGTTGAAAGTGAGTTGTCATGCACGGTCGTTATTACATAGTTCTGAAATCCTAAAATAACTGAAAGCACATTTATCCTTATCTACCTAGAATTCACCTAGGAAAATTTATTACATGAAGAAAACTATTAAGATTTATTCCCTCTGCTTAAGATGTTTTATCTTGTCAAAGATATCATTATTTGTAGGATCTTTGCCCACATCCCCCAGAAGCTCAGGCATTCAAAGCAATCCAAACTATTCTGCGTATTGTTTAGACTGGACAGGGTTGATGAATCTTTCTTTAAGATGACGGCACCCTTGCTTCTACGGCGGGATGCAAAGGTCATGCAAACAAACCCTGGCTTTGATTTCCTTTTGAAGGTTTCCTATGGAGAATTGCACTGGTGGGCACCCCTGCAGATTTCAAAAGCTGTTGCTTCGGGGACTTGGCAGTGGCACAGAGCACCAACTGAGCACAAAAACTTTTGGGGACAAATATGGTTGTGGAGCATTGTGCTTATCTGCAGTGCTGAGTAGTACCAGTAAACCCTGCATACACCCCCGTCAACGTAGAAGAACGGGAGAGGAAGGGTCCATTTCACCTTTGAGGATGCTGTTTGAGTCAGTGTGTGCATCAACAGGAAATGCAATCGGGAACATGGAAAACTAGTATCATTTGAAGCTGCATGTTAAAGCCTAATGAATGATTGATCATTGGTGATCAAATTGATCATCATGGTCACTTTAGGGCACTTTTACACCAATGGGTGTGCTTGCCGAAAAAAAATCGTCTGTTTTTGGTCTGTTTGCTAATTGGTTTGGTTTGGTTTCACAAACAAACAAAAAAAAAACTCTTTGGCTGAGGGGTATTTGGGGCTGCTTTGGGGCATCACGGATCAGTTTACAAGATCTACAGAAATGCTGCCTGTAACCCAAAATACACTGCTTCAAACCTCACTTGGAACTGGACGGAAACCACTTCACTCATACTGTGTCGGACCAGTTGTTTTGGCCTGCACCAAGTGTTATTGCTGTGTTCTCACCTGTCTAAAGAATCTCACCAACAGGGAAAATGCACCAGGGTTCAATTCAAATGTTGCATATGTGAAAACACCCTTCGTGATCTGTCTTGGTACGTTTTACACACAAAATAGCAAAATAGACCTAGTTTCACACTTTGAGGTAGCTATGATCTGATAATGTAACGCACTAGACTCAGGAGAAGGTTTAGGATCCATACGCAGGAAGGTTTTATTGAGCAATACACAATTCAAAATGGTAACACAATCAGGCATCAAACAACAGAATCAGAGGATAATCCAAAGAGTAGTCAAACGAACAGGCAAAGGATCTAAAAATATTCAAGGCTAACAGGCATAAACAGGGCTCAGAAGTTGCAACTAGGTAATTGGCAAGACTTCGCAACTGAAAACTGTGAGCTTATATACGCAAACTGAGGAAGTGGGCAGGAATTGGGGTCAGAGGTCACGTTAGAACTCAGAACGACCTCTGCTGGCGGTCAGGCGTAGCATCTTGAGAGCTAGTGTTACAAATAAGATGTTTATGTACATGTACATAAGATGTTATCATGTACAGGCGGTTACAGTAATTTTATTTTGGAAGGAAGGAATTAGAGCCGTTCTCTATAGAAGTCCCAGCCACAGTTTTGAGGTCTCACACACTCTCATTGAAATGAGTTCCTCCCCTCAGTGGTAAGGGCTCACACTCATGCACTCTCTTCCACCCAAATAAAACATTAAAAAGTATTGTAAACAAACCCTTCTCTGACCAACAAGACGCTTCTAGGCTCGCTCTGCTGCGAAAGCCAGAAAAGTGTTCTACCAGTGCATACATAAAAAAAAAAATCCCTCTCTGAACCTGTGCTGGGACTACACGAGAGGAGCTTCTTCTGGTGGGTTAGTTAAGAAATCACAGCTCTCTCTCTGAAAGCCCCTTCTGCCTGGGTTGAATGGTGTGTGGTTTGGGGGCGTGTTTCAGTTCTGAAAAAAGTGGTACCCAGTGAGCATCAACTGATCAGTTACATTCAATTCATTTCAGTTTATTTGTATGGCACTTTTAATAATGGACATTCTCACAAAGCAGCTTTACAGAAACTCAGGATATACATTTTAAATTTATGAATTTGTCCCTAATGCGCAAGCCAGAGGCGAAGGTGGCAAGGAACAACTCGCTGAGACGATATGAGGAAACCTTGAGAGGAACCAGACTCAAAAGGGAACCCATCACCATCTGGGTGACACCGGATAGTGCGATTATAAATATATCCGTGGGGATCCATTTCTGAGCCACTTTGGTCTGACTTTAAAAGCTGTTCTTGGTCTGTTTTTTGTCTGCTTTGATTTGGCCCCTAAATATGACTTTTTTGGCCCACATTCAGTGTGATAGCTCTTATAGTTTTCTTAGAAATGTATTAAGAGCTTTCACTTTGGCCAAGACCTAGACATCCCATTAACACTGACAAAGACATCTTTTTAGCATTTTTTTTTAATCTGGATAGTAAACAGTCATGTCATGTTCAGGAGAGGGAGACTTGTAAAGGCTGAGACATGAAGTTAGTGTTTCATTCTCTAAGTGAAAAAAGTCTAATGTCAATCTGTTATATTTGTCAGGCCAACTGAGCTCTTTCGGAGTTGCAACATCCAGTCTGACCAGGGCGCCATGAACGACATCAAACTTTGGTCCAATGGAACCATAAAGATGCCTCTGATGAACATCCCAGTGTTGGACATCAGAAAGTGCCGGCCTGAGATGTGGAAGGCTGTGGCCTGCGCACTCCAAATCAAGCCCTGCTACAGCAAATCAAGGAGCAGCGTCATCTGCAAGTGCGTATTCCACTTCCAGTCTCTACTCATTGGTTCTGTCTCTATTTTCTTCCATGTTTAGTTCAGTCTGACTTTAATTTTAACGTATTAACCGAAGAGCTGCTGTATTAAACTGTATTCCCAAAACTAAGCTATTAATAAAGTTAAGTCAAAGTAACACTGACAGGAAATTGCAATATTGTGTTCAATATATTTCATTATAAATGGAGCCACCAGTAAGTGTGGATAATCCATGTCTCTGAACAGAGATGCTATCTTTAGTAAAAAAAAAAAAAAAGTGCTGTGGTTGTATAGTCATTGCAGAACTAATGGCACCCTTTAAAAGAGATTTGGCAATAGTGAGCACTCCATGATCACACATTCGAAGAAATACTTGCTAATAAGATTTTTTTTTTTGTTTAAAACAAATCCTAACAAAAATATAAAGGAATACGTTGGCCGATTGCTGGAGTAATCCAGGCTCTGGGGTTGTTTGAGTTGAAAATCCTTCAAGTGAAAATCCAAGTTCATCTCAGCATGTCACCATACATTCTAATCATCATGCATCAGAGAGGCACGTAGGAGTTGACAGCCATGACCCTGATGAATACAGCACAGTGCTGTCAGGAAGCCTAGAGAGATATTTCACCTGACAGTTTCATCTCACACACACACACACACACACACACACACACACACACACGAGAGCAACACTGGCTGAATTTGTTTGCATTTTATCACACCTGTGTTTACACTCTGAGCCAAAGCTAGTCTCATTTGGCGATCAGCGGCCCGTCCCTCGACACCCACTTGCACTCCAGTACTGTGAGGATTAGTCCTCCTCACGCAACAATTCCGGAGAATGGATTAGAATGTTCTCGCTCATGTTTTTGACAAGAAACACCCTGACTCCAGCAGCTCAGGACAAAAGCCCATGTCAGTGAATGATGGCAGGCTGTGACCTCACCATCATTCATCAGCATCCCTCCTCTTTTGACCTGTTCCAGCACGCATCAGTGTCTCTGTCTGCTAGCAGTCAGCACTTTGACAGTTTGTGGACAAGCACATATTCCTCCATACTGGAGTTTCGCTGAAGTTTGTCAGAGACTTCATGCTAGGAAAATTGTCAGATTTTCCCTTCCCTTATTGACATTTTGCTAAGCCTTGTCCATTTCGTTACTGTTGATACATCTGACAATGTTTCAAACCCAGCTTATCAATTATAGAGTTTCTAGAGACAAGGGTAGAAGGTTTGTCATGTGGAATTCATGGTAATTTTGATGAACAAAACATCTTAAATTTTAGAAAGGAGCAGGCAAAAAAGTCTCCTAGATACTGGAGACTGAAGCTAAAGTGTACAGACTCAGTCAAAAAGTCAGCAGCCTCACAAACTAGTCATCCGTGTAGATAAATGAGCAGCATTGTTCCGGCCATGCAGGGGTATGATTATATGTATTTCAGGATAACATTTGGTGTCCCACGGGGTCTTAATAAATATTTTCACTGTCAGTTAGCAAACAGTGATTAAGCTGCTTCCGTTTTTTCAGTATGTGGTAATTTACTTTCATTCCTTGTTTTAGCTACACATGCCCTTGTCTAGTTATAGAAACCGAGCTGTCCTTATGGAAATATACAGAACGCTTTAGTACCCTTACTACCGTAAAGTGTACTATATGTGCGTTACGTGCATACTGACGGGTGTCAAATTAAAAGAAACAAAGAATTGTCTTAGTAAGGTGAACAACAGCTTCAATGCACCTTAGAACATTGATGAATTGATGAACGCCTTTCTTCCAAAAGATATTTTCTCAGTTCTGTGTTTTGATAATGGTGGTAGTTTAACACGTCTCTCCAGAATCTGCCGTAGGTGTTCGTTTGGGTTGAGATCTGGTTGAGATCGCGTATGATAGACATTATTTCCATCCTCTATCCTTGAAACCGTTCAGTGAGGCCTCATGCCCTGTGGATGGGGGCGGGGTCATCCTGGAAGAGACCACTTGCGTCAGGATAGAAACGTTTCATCTTAGGATAAAGCTGATCAGTCAGAAGAACTTTGTATTGATCTGCAGTGATTCTTCTCTCTGAGGAGATAAGTAGACCCAAATCCGCACACATTTCGCATCAGATAATAAGCTGGACAACGTCCGTTAAAGATGAAACACGATTGCCTCTTACTTTTTTTTCCCTGCATCATGATTGGACCTTATTATTTCTGTGATGCCGTGACTACTAGTTTGGTTCCTGCTGTCCATCACACCACAGGTGCAAGCTTAAAACTTGAATATTTACCCTCCCCGAGTACCCGAAGATCCCAGAATGCCGTCCTGGATCGTTCCGGCTCACTATAACCACTGGGGACAAGTAAAGGTAAATAGGTTACCTGAAGCATGGTGTACTTCTCTTCAAGCGTACTTACACATGCTTGTCTATCGAAGGTACAGTTAAGTATACTTAGTCTGCTTCTCAGTATGTACACAGTAGTAGTACAATTTAAGTATCTTTCTGTAAGGTTTCAGCTGATCAGTGTCTGTTAATGAAGGTCAGCTGAAACTAAAAAGGTGCCAGGATAAGTCAATGGGATTATATTTTTAGTCCTCACCTACGTGGCTCTATTCCATGAATTCCAGATGTGTGTGAAGAATGCAGACATGTGTTGTCTGACACTGGACAAAGAAACAAAGCCCTGCGCATTCTTATGCCAATAAGAATAAGGTGAATAACGAAACAACCGGCAAGTAGCAGGGATTGGAAAAGTCACTGCTGGATGTTGAATTTGTCGAGTCACTCGGGGACAGTCTCATTCACGACGGATGAATGCGGCGCAGAGAAACATCTCCAGTGTGTTACCAAGAATGAGGCTGTTTTATGGTGTATACAGTCAACAGGAAGCGTGCTTTCATCTCCTCTATCTGAACGCAGAGGCCTGTACTGGTGTGTGTGTGTGTGTGTGTGTGTGTGTGTATGTTTGTGTGTACAAGCCAGGCTGGCAGGAGCACAGAGAAGTGGTGTGCTTCCGTTCTCTGCAGCAGACACTTGAAACAAGATTTTATATTACAGTTTTTACCTTTAATAATTATATACTTGTCTTATCCTCTATGGAGACCTTTTTATGTTCTTATTTATACGGTGCTTTCCATATTTACCAGTTGTATCTTCTTCCAAGTTTCAAAATGGCAAATCACTGGTATGCATTTGATCCCAAGGTTAAACAAACTAATCCCACTCTAGGTTTTTTTTCCCCCGCTGATAACGTTGCTCAGATCTCATTTCTGCATGTCTGCCTTCAGGTCGGACTGTGTGGACATCCTGACCCACTGCGGCGACTTCTCACGCTTCCCAGAAGGCCACACCCCAGAGCGGATCTGTGACCTTCTGTCCCCTACCGATGACCCAGAGAGATGCATTCCTCTGCAGAGATACCTCAGTGAGTCTTAAATCCTTCCGCTTCAGCTCTGTTTTTCTCGTTCTAACCATGAAATTCACCTGTACATGCAATTCCTTCGGGTCTCCCACAGCTCCTAGTCCCTTCGAGAACATCGTCGAGGAGGTGATCCATCCCTGTAATCCCAACCCATGTCCCAGCAACCATCTGTGTGAAGTAAACAGGAAGGGCTGTCACCCAGGACAAGACTGCCTGCCTTACTTCTGTGTGCCTGGTACTTGGTTTTTATATCATTTGCCCAACATTCAACACTACTGTGGAATAAACTCTTTAAAAAAAAACGAGATTTCTCTATTACTTCTCGGTTACTTTTTTAACTGGTTGGTCACCAGTGCCTGATTAAGGTATGTCTCTAAATAAAAATGAGAATTCTCTCTGGTGGCAGGCTGCAAACTGGGTGAAGCTTCCGAGTTCCTAGTGCACATGGAGGCTCGGATCCAGGTTCCAGTGCGCAGCGGGCAGGCAGGCTGTTACGAGGTGTGCACCTGCGGGCAAAGCGGCCGGCTGGAAAACTGCGCCGAGATGCCCTGCATCGACACCGCCAAGACCTGCACTGTCGGAGGACAGAGGAAAAGTGAGACGTGAAAGACTTGCTGTATCCGAACTTTTTGTTGTGAAGTTTTTCAATCAATCACGACGCATCGTCCAGCCCAGAAATTTTGTCAAGATGGTGAATGTTTTCAGAAAAATGAGTATGTAATTGTTAACAGAGAGCAATCATGTGATGATTACACAATAATTATCTTGGTTAAAGGAGAAAGGCCTTTGTTCTCTTTGGATTCAAAGGAAAAACAACAAAGGCTAGAGCAAACACAGCCCTCAGCCCTCTCGCTCGTCTGAAAGAATCCCCTAGCAAAACATTACATTAAAGGAGAAGAGTAAAAGCCACCACATGCTGGAATTTCCTTCCTGCGGTCTCCTTTTGGACAGCCTGAAATGTCACTGAGGAGCTTTTAGAGAGACTAGAGTGCCCCTCCTTGGCACGAGCCATAAATGATTGATTCACATATTCGACTGCCTCGAGTAACGTCCTCCTTTTGAGGCTGCCACCTAGTGGTGTAGCGTCACTGACAAACACAGCCGAAATATCTAACCTGCAGGCGCTGATATTTTTAATAAGCACCATTTCTGAGCATTAGTAATGATATTGTGCTGGAAACACAACACTCGTAAACACGTAAAATAAATATTGAGTTTATTATCATGAAAAAAAAACAAGTAATTGCCCTAAGAGAAGTATACAAGCATTGCAATGGTCAGTCTCTTGTAATTGAAGCCAGAGTTTTATTTATGAGCATCTGTGTTGTATTGTACATTTTGTATTGTATTGTAAATGGTGGTCGGTTTGAACCTGAATGACTTCCATGCTTATTTCATACTTGACTTCTAAGTGAATTGGCCATTTTTGGCCTTATTTATGACAGATTTGTTTAATAAAGCACTGCCAGGCTTAGGCACAGGACGGGCCAGGCCTACAAGAGCATTATCTAAGGAAATTGAAATAATGCTGATAACAAAGAGGATTTGTGCGGAGTGCAATTAAATGTATTGCATAGAGTCTGCAGGTAACGCTGGAGCAGGTTTGTGGCACAGATATCCCAACAACTTTACAGAGAGTTAGCGGTTAGCTTTACACGGCCATGCAGTACCTTCGGTGAATGTATCGGTTCCTTTGCTTTCAGCTGCTAAAGCGGTTTTTCTTGTGCAGCTAGTGAATAGGATGAAAATTTTGCACTAGACTAGATAGAATCTTCACTATTGTAAATATTAAACACTACAGGATTTAGATGTTTATGGGTAAAAATAGCAATACAGAACATGAAGCTGCAGGCAAAAAAAAAAAAAAAGCATATGAAGCTTGAACCAGTTTGTATTTTTCAGGTCATGGAGCATCTTTCACGGTGGACTGTAAGTCCTGCTTTTGCTACGCTGGAGAAACCATCTGCTTCCCACCGCAGTGCCCCAGTCTAGACAACGCAGGCGAGCCCCGCCGAGCATTTACAGGTGTGTGTATATGTTTCACTGCTCCTACAGTCTTTCAGTCCTCCGGTTTACTTGCTCTCACTTCTTCTGTTTGTCCTTTTCTCTCTCAGGTCTTCCATGTGGCTGTCCCGATCATTTTGTCCCAGTGTGTGCCCGTAACGGACGCACGTACCCCAGTGCCTGCGTGGCACGCTGCATGGGCTTCCAAGACAATCAATTTGTGTTTGGCTCCTGCAGGAACACAGGACCCTGCTCACCCAACCCCTGTCAGAGAAACCAGAGGTGAGAGCAGAACTGTCCCAGAGCGCTGATGGCACATCTCCCAGTCTGTAATTACATTAGGTATCATTAAAAATTCAGACACAGCATGAAGGCTCGGTGATCCCCGGTTTAAGCCTGAGCTCGGGCTTAATATCTGTTTACCCTGCTTCTGTGTGGATTTTCTCCAGGGAACTTGGTTTCCTCCCGACTCCCAAAAACATGCTAGTAAGTGGACTGGTTGAATAAGCGTGTGTATGATGCCCCGCAATAGCCCACAGTGTGTTCCTGCACCCAGTCGATCGTGTGATAAGCTCTGGACACGCCACGACCACGAACATCATAATGCGCGTACTGAAAACGAATCAATCATTTAAAAAAATTTTTTTTTTAAATGTTATCTTGAATGGGCAAACCCATTATGCCCATTTGCATGATAAATGATTTTAAAGTTAAACATTTGGTGCAAAGTGCATTTTAACATCCGCTCAGCTACTTGTTACTGTGAGTAATGGAGTCGTTCGGGTTACAATTATTGACAGTACGCGCGATTGGGTTATGAAAAATGTATTACAATATTGATATGTCATGTACTTACTCTGATCGGCTCCTCGCTTTTATGTAGTTCAGACCCAGAACAAAAAAAGGCAATAATTTAGAATTAGCCCGTACTTACAACAACGAATCGACAAAAATCGATCAAATTTGGTAATGAAAATAGCTTTTATGTAACAAATTTCATTAGAGATTAGCCAGTGAAGCACGCACTGGCACACTGCTTCATTTGACTTGAAAAGGGATTTGATAGAACATGCAGTGAAGATGTTGAATTAATTAACTTTTAAGTAGTTAAACAATTATTTTTGAGCCAGTAGCATTCAGAGTTGTTGGGAGTCGATTCCCTGATTCCAGACATTCAAAACCAAAGCTTAGGAGTCAGTTCCACACGCTGAAAATGATTCACCTCACGCAAACAGGGCAAACAAAACGAGCATAGAATCCGAGAGATTCTATCCGAGTGCATATTGGCCTGTGTTTTGAATTTGGCTGGTTGGAGTTGAACAGATCAGAGCTTGAAATGCAGTTAAGTCCCTCTTCTGGCGAATTGAGAGCATTGGGAACATGTAGTTAGTGACACTCGCCGTATCCACGTACGGTTGCATTAAAATGTCCCAAGTACTCCACGTAATCAAGTTTTCCTTTTTTTCTTTTTTTTCACCTAGTGATTTTATGGCACTTCCTCCTCCCCAGAGATCTTTTTTTTTTTTTTTTTTTTTTCCCTTCAGGCTTCCCATGCATAGCCGTGTTGTTTATTCAGGTGTGATGTTCAGGCATTCCCCTCCAGCCCAGGCTAATATTTCCTGGAGGTATTTTGTGGCGAGAGTGTGTTGTTGTAATCCTTCCTCCGGATACTCTCGCTGGGCCGTAAAGCCCTTAAGCTTAAGAGTGTCAGACTCCTCTGGGGACGCCATGAGTTCACGTAGGCTATTAGCCATGTGCTAATGTGTCTTCTGCTGTCAGAGTGAGTGATGCAGTGTTAAACTAGTGTGAAATCTAATTGGAGTTGCGAACACTTCAGCATTAAAGAGCACAAGTGAGCGTCACCCGAGATCCTTTATTAACACTTCTCCTTTAGTCCTAATCATGTGGAAAGTAATCAGGAGTGTGGGATGTTTAACCTTGTTAATGAGAGTCCTGTCAACTTCTATGAAGCTTCTTTTGTGCGTTTCCTCCGTGCACGCTTTAGCAAAAGTCCACTTTTCTGCAGTTAACCTACTTAACGAAGTCTTGAACTTGAACTCTTCTGACCAATTTTTCATTGTATCTCCAGACTGCTTGCTTATTATAACAATATTATAACAACTTGAAGAGAGCAAAGTCTTAAAGAGCCCTTGAGCACATTGAATAAGGCTCCTGCTCTGAACTGAATGTCTTGTGGAATCTGTCTTATGTAACACCCAACAGCTTGTTTTATAACATCCCTCCCTGGCCCAGCGTTCAAAGCGAGAGCGTAATTCCATTGTTTGTTCTTTTGTAAACAAGATGATAAAATGGCAAACCCTCGCTGCTAAAAACCCGGTTGCGGTGCTTTTATGGCGCTAACCCTGATGCATTGACGTCCATAAACAGTCTGGTTGCCATGGATCAAGTGCCTTATGTCTGATATGAAGAGCTGCTTGTAGTCCTAAGAATAAACTGAAAGCACGGGTCGCCTCATTCATCCGCTTACCTTCAGGATATGCTTTTTCCTGGCCAGTGGATTCAGTGCCTAGCTCAGGAACACAGGGCACGATGCGGGAATACACCCTGGACGGGACGCCAGTCTATCACAGGGCACAATGCACACACATATTCATACCCAGGGGCAAAAGAATCAGTTTCACTCAGATTCATGATACTATGGACCAATAGATGTGTACTTGCCCCTGAAAGCATTTTATACTTATTCTCCCATTCCAATTTTTACAATGTGGAATAAGACATCCATATATCTATTCCTACTATCCTACCTGTAGTCTGGCTTCTTACCACAGGGCGGCAGAGTTGCCACACTGTTTTGATACACAGGCCAATAAATGATTGATTTGATTATGGGTCGGAGTCTGGCAATGCCTTGCAATGTGGCTGACAGCTTGGGCACTTAAAACAAATGAGTCTGCCACAAAAATCTAATCTCAACTGTTTAAAATGTACTCCACATTTGGCTGCCATTCTTATTATGTTAGACAACTGCTATGTAATATGATCCATCACTACACTGTAACCTCCACCACCTTGCTAAACTCACTTCTACGTCAGAAGAACTCAGTCTTTTTAACATGATACCCAGCCATAACACTAAATAACACTAACCCCACTGGACAGTGGACAAATTCGGACCTCTGCAAGCTCTCATATATTTCTAATATCTGAAATATTTCCAGCAAATTGTTCACATAGCAACCTCAGTACGCCAGGTTTTTTTCACATTACAACCCTTATGTTCCATATGGGAGTATGGGAAAAAATAGTCTTAATTATTATTTTTTTTTCTTTCTATTCGAAATTCTTCTGTGGCTTGTTCAGTATTAAACGTAACGGTTCTTTTCTGCATCCTTCCTATACACCTGGCACAGGAACTAATTTTCTGCCTTTCTGCCTCTGTTTATATCCTGAGCGATCCCTCAGTGTGGCGTTTAGGCTGTGAGTGGAAACTCTGGTAAATATTCTATATTTTCTATAGCTCAGTAATAAAAAGCAAAGCCCTGCAGAAATGAACAGGAAAGGGGATTATATAAGGAGATTCAATAATAACTTCCGTTCACTCTTAAATGCATTGCTGCCTTGTTCTCCTGCACTCTCTCACACTCTGATTCCCTGAAGCACAGCTCAAAGCTCAGGATGAGAGACGTCATGAAAAAGGCAGGAGGAAGGAAAGATACACAAAATAACACAACTTCTCTTCTTTCGCTCACACTTCTAAGTATTGTGTCAGTTCAATCTGCTTCTTATCTGTATGTCTGTCTCCAAAGATCCTGCTCAGTCCTGCAAAATATAGCAGAAGAACGTATTTATAATGAAGACTCCTTAAAGTAAAACATTCCAGACTAAATCTGTTAGCAGTTGCATTCAGTCATTTTCAGTAGCCATTATATCCTGGTCAGGTTTGTGGTTGGATCAGGGCCTTTCCCAGGAACATGGGAGTTGGGAATACACCATAGATGAGGTGCCAGTCCATCGCAGGACACCTTGAACATACATTCAGGCACTCATTCACAGCTTGGGGCCTTTTTTTTTTTGGGAAGTTGGAGGAAGCTGGAGAAACCCACGTGGACACAGGGTTAACGTGCAGAACTTTCCCACTGTGCTACCCATAAGGAGGTTTTATATATTAATAGATTAGAGTTTGAGATGCATATCCTGGGTCTCACGCACATAACCTACAGCAAACCCGACCTCTGTTCTTATAAAATGTCATCTAATACCATACAGTCCCACTTAAAGTGTCATACATACATGCTACAAACAGACAAACGCACTATTTTGTGTAAGTACTCAATCCCCGTTGCAGGCGACGACCTCTGAAAGTATCACAGGGCAAGCGGTAGCTTCTCTCAAACTGACATAGTGACATAAATTAGCCATTCAATCTCTGCTTATTCTATTTGCAGAGCCATTTATCAGTGCAAGCCTATCGCAATGTGCAGTATACTTCAGATGACTCGCATTAGCCGTTGTATGATTTATATCACCTGTGATTAAACAGCAGCACTGTTTCATATTTCCGGTCTCAGGTGCATCCCTAAGCGGCGTGTGTGTCTGACGAATACGACAGACTACCCGTGTCTGCAGTACCAGTGTGTTGGCCGTCCTTCCGGCTGCGACCCGAACCAGCTGGATCCGGCCTGCGACACGGACAGCATGGAGCACACCAACTTGTGTCTGCTGTACCAGAGCGGCAAAACCCTAGCGTACATGGGTCACTGTCAGGTACGCACATCTCCGTTTACCTCCATTACTGCACAAAAACTAATAAAGTTTATTATTTCAGACATGTTTCGAGAACTAGAATAACATCCTTTCAAAGGCGTATTAGACGAGCTACGAGTCACAGTAGTGCCATGCGGCTCACTTTGCTAGTTTCTTCTTCAATTCATTCTCCTGTTTGTATTTTTTTTTTCCGTCCTGGAAATTAGTTCTGCCCTCAGCCAGGACACACCTTCTCAGCGCAGCCTCTTATTGCTTAAAGGCAACTCAGAAGGCGTGCATTATTTCAGCAAAGGAGATGGAGTTGAGGAGAAGGGCAAGATTCCCTGACAGGCAGCTAAAATTACAAGCTGCCCCTTTAATAACTAATGCCTCATATTTACTCAGTCCATTATATGATATTGTGCACTTTTTGACATTACTGCATACTGTAAATATGGACAAGAATATCTAATCCCGTTTGAGTAACATCATTTGAAAGAGTTGTTTTAGTAGTAGCTGAATAAATTATATTAGTTATAGTATTAGCTAAATAAATTTTAAAAAAAGCCTTGTAGATGTAAAGTAGCTATGTGTTTCTGTTTAAATGTCATATTGGTACTGATACTCGATGTGTTTGAGTGGATCTTTTATCCAAACTGCCACAGAGTAACACACGCAGAGCATAATATAGATCCCACTTTCTCCCAGTTTGATCATTTCCCAGGTCCCACCCACTAGCTAGCTCTGTCCTATCACACGACATCAACCAAGCAGGGAAGGCGAAGTCTAGCATGTGCTTCCTCTAAGACTTAAGAAGCTAGGATTACACACTTGGTGGAAAAAAGCGTTATCTGCCTTCTTCCGCATACATGAATTCACAGACACGCCTGATTTTTGGGTGCCCAAAGAGATAATCACGTAAGCAGGATGTAGTAATTTTCTTTCATTCCAGCTCGATCATTAGAGGTCCTTTACTGCACTGCATAATCTGACGCAAACTTATCCCAGCCTGATCCGAATTCTGTCATTTTTCTGTAGCGACACTAGAGGGCACTGTCTTGTACAATAGCAGTGTGTGTTTATGCTCAGAGCTCAGGCTATAGTCTCCAGGAAGCTGGGTCAGAAGACTCCACATTAGCTACTGCCGTCTGCTGAGGCCAAAGCCATTCATTTAGCGGCAGCTATAAACAGCAGCCTGAACACAGGGGCAACCCGGTGCGCTGTGTTTAATGATGAGCATAACTTTCATTACAGGAAGAGTGCAGGGCATTTTTCAATGTCGGCACTGTGTGGTTAGCAGGCGCGGTGAACATTTTTCTGTCTAGCTGTGTGGGTTTGTCTGCATTTATATTAACACGGACACACAAATAACCTATAAACCTATAAACACGCACAGAGAAGGTAAGAGCCAGGGAACCGGAGAGCTCGGTGATATGCAGGCTCAGATTCTGGGTATCGTATTATTAATGATCCTTAGGATGTGTACCTTGGACTGTTTCAGAGGAAAACGTTCACAGACACGCATACCAAACAAACATCCCACACACAGTGCCTCTTTTATATCCTTAAAATTAAAATTACTTACTTACTGTGCTACACTTAGAGAGATAAGGTAGTAGGCTCATGGTCAGCACTTAAGCTTCCTGTGGTGCTCAGGTTTCTCCTGCTAACTCACCCCACGCTTCCTAAGGTCCGATCTCATGGAAAGCAGCTAGATCAATTACCAGCTCATTAAAACGTCACCGCAAGCAAGCAGGCCGGTTAATGAGGATATGTGCATGAGCAAATCTTAGGTATCATGTTTAAAGAGCGAGCCACTCGTTGCATTTAGCCACCACAAGGCTCAGATTTCTGCGTTTGGGTCATCTGGTAAATCCAGCATCTGCCAGACTGTGGGATTTTTCACATTATGTGAATTTCACCATCAATGATTTATTTTGAAAGAAAGCCATGGAAATCATGAAAGAACCTAATTTAATATTAACCGTTATATGATACACAATTACATACGGTAACCTGACGCATGACACGAAACATCTGCTTGCTCTACTTTCTCTTTAACGCTTCAACACAATAGATGAATTCTGTAATAACGCTCCAGATTTTAAACCAATAAAGTCGTTGCATTTAAGCCATAGGTCTATTGCCCTAATGTTGCTTAGCAACCAAATCTCACTGTTAAGAGAATACGTTGCCTAGATGCAGAATTGTTTATTGAGAATATTATTAATAATAAATAAAATTATTCATTGAACACTACTTTGCAAGAGCAATATGTATATTTTGTGTTATGCCGTGTGTGTGTGTATGTGTGTTTTGCACACAGGACGCCTGCAGGGTAACACGGGAAGTGTGTGGACACAACGGTGAGACGTATAACACAGTGTGTGAGGCATTTTCGGACCGTGTGGCTGTGGATTATCAGGGCCGCTGCCACGCTTTGGGTTCTGTGTCAGGTTTCCCGTCTGATTCAGGCTGTAACGCCGTGCCCTGTCCTCCCCTCTCTGCTGCGGGCTGCAACCCCATCACTCCACCCGGTGAGTTCCACTCTGCTTTTCTCAACTTTACACAGCTCACATGTGTCTGCATGCTTAGACCTTTCCCTCTGTGTGTTTATGTGTGTGTGTGTGTGTGTAGGTGCATGTTGCCCTGTGTGTGCAGGGATGTTGCAGATCCTCTGGAATAAACAGCAGATGAATGTCTTTGCCAAGGTAATTATCTTCTCTGTGCTCTTTTTTATTTTTTTTGCACAAAGAAACACACAAAAGCAACTTTCCACAAAGAAACCTTTTCCAAAATGAACTACCAAATAATTATCTGCCAGGAAAGCTCATTTTAAAGAGATTATTATCTGATTCTTGATCTACTCATATAGACAAAGAGGATTTTTATGTACGTAATTTGCAGGTGGATGAAATTAAGTCTGATTTTAGTAGCTATTAGATTATAAAGCGGGTACTGAAGATGAATGTGATATTCAGTAATATACAAGATACGCCGGTGAATGCAAGACTGCAAGGCAAGTCACAGGTCTATATTAATGCACCTGTTCTAATATGTTTCTATAGTAACATCTAATTCACAGGAACGGACGCTCCATATATGACTAATGCTAAACAGATTAAAAGGTGTCGTTATTTAGCAAAGAAAAACATCTAATCGTTGATATGGTGACGTTTTCTGTAACAATTATTTAACATCTATGGAAGGAGTCTCCGGTGTCAACGATTTATAATTAATGATGTAAGTTTTCCGACACAGGAACGTCTTCAGGAGAAGAGTTTGTGCATTGCGGTTTCTCTGTAACATACTGCATTTCTTTGTCTTTTAAAAAAAATGATCTGTTTACAGCTGTTATAATGTAAGGGATAACAGCAACCAGTTCAACGGTATCCATAAATGGATAAAAAGTGTGCGTGTACATTGGCAAATAGTTGTGGGATAACAATATTAAACTACTTCAGGATTGGAAAAATAATCAACTTTAGGTGTGGTAAGAGTAATTCTGCATGTTGTTCCACGTCACACCACTGCATCACTGATTATTTTCCTGTAACAGCACACCCAACTTCTTTTATTCCGTACATAGCACATATCACACTATCTAGTATTCTGAAAGGATAAGCCAAAAAAAAAAAAAAAATCTGTTTTGGTCCAGTTCAGTGCTAGCCTACTACTCTTACTTCATTCATTATATTAATTTTCTTAGAAATATGTAAGCATGAAATTTAAAAAAAAACAACAACATCGTAAGTTCAGCTAATCACAATATTAACCAGCAGCACAGTGTTTTCCTGTCACTGTTTATTTAGCTCTTTCCTGCGCTAACAGGATGCTCGTGTGTATGTGCGTGTGTGTGTGTGTGTGTGTGATATTTTCAGCTGAACCGGAATCAGCCGGTCACGGTGCATGACATCCTGAGAGTCCTGCGTCTGCACATCTCCGTTCCTCAGTGCGATATCTTCGGCTACCTGAGCATCGACTCTGAGATCGTGATCCTCATCGTACCTGTGGACCAGCAGCCCACTCCACTGCAGGTGTGTGTCTGCATGTACACTCTACCCTTTTTTTTAATATATATATATATATATACATTTTACTCCCCTCTTACTAGAGCCTTGAGCTCTTTTGTCAGCATTCACAGTAAATTCAGGCAGAATGCCTGCTGCGCTGTCAAACCCCTTATCTTCACTCAGATGCACGTCATGGAAGAGTGAGTTCCACACACAGGATTTATATATATATATATATATATATATATATATATATATATATATTTACACAGTGTATATGTATAATATTGGAAAGACAAGCACTATGATGCCTTTTGACAGCTTGTCAATCAAGTAAGCCTTGCTGCTAATTAGAGCTTCTTGATGAAATAGGAGTCAGTTTTTGGCTTAGAATTGAGACCATGATTCCTCGGCCAGTTTTGTAAGGAACGATATGTACATTTGTTAAATTCTTAGATCACTGTAGCATCATTTTCCTAGCAGATGTTTAAGAATGACCGTTCATCTGCATTGTGAATTACTGCACTGATTTACTGCAATACTTAATGCTGAGCAAAGGAATTGCCAAAACGACAGTGTGTCATCTCAATCCCAAAGCTGAAAGGAATCTGACGTTATTAATTGCTGGTTCAATAATTAGTCATTGCAATGTTTCTGCTTTTCCGGTGATAGAAATTTCATGCATTTTGTCAACATTTGCTTAGTAATTTGGGAATATACAGTAATATTCATTACATAGTATTAAACCTTTGTTTAGGACAAATTTCTTTCTTCCACAAGGAACCACAAGCTGCCATTTTATTATCATATCATTATCATTATTATTATTATTATATATATTTTTTTTTTTACAAATCCCTCACAACGTTCCAACGTTGTTTTTTTCCCCTTTTTAGTCTTCAACCTCTCTGTGCTTGAGTGAGGTCATGTGGTACATCCATGATGATTGGTGAAAGCGAATCAGGAAGAGTGGCACTGTTTTTTATGCAATAGCTACCAAAATGCAAAAGCTGCAGAATCAGTGAATTGAGATCACAGTTTTAAATACGGTTTTACGCGCAGACCCAGTTCACCCCTAATTCATCATAACGTCCCAATTCTGGATTTAAGAATTTAAGAACTTTTTTTCCAAAGAGATACACTGGTAAAAGAAAATTTACTTTAGATCAAATTAAAATGACTTTTAGCAAAACTGTAATTGAATGTTTCAGTTCGTGGTATTGTTGTTGCTGTTTAAATACTAATCAAACATTCGATAAACAAACAGACAAACCAGACAGATAGTTAAGCCATATGAAACGTAATGTAATAGAGCATGGCTATCTATCCACCAGCACCTACCTCCAGAGGAATTTTCAATTAGGACTTTTTTTTATTTTTATTTTAATGCCTGTGCTGAAATACCTCCGTACTCTTAGACTGACGTTTACTTTCATTAAGGTAAGTTTTTATTAAACTAGTTTCTTTCAGTACTTTAAGCACTGTTATCCCAGAACTTAACTTCGGCTCTAAATTGAAATAAAGTACACACACCACCCTGCTACTGTTCACGCTAACATGTCTCTGGTGAACAATTTCTTTTTCTTGCATCATATTTCATCTGTTGGTTGAATGGACTTACAAATATTACCTCAGATTTGATCATCTAGTCACAGCGTGTGTTGAAATGATAGAAAGCCCTGTATACTGTTGCTAAACACAGTGTGTGTCCGGTGTGTATCCCCAGATTGAAGCCTGCAGCAAAGAAGCCGAGAAGATCGACTCTCTCATTAACTCAGGCAGTCCCACGCTGGTGTCCCACGTCCCCCTGTCTGCCTTCCTGACCTCCGAGCTCAAGCTGTCCACCGTTAGCTCTGCTGCTCCCACCAGCACCTCTTCCCTCTGCGTGTCCACCTGTCTCTCGCTCTGTCTCCTCCTCACATTCCTGCAGTCCTACCTAAACAACCTGAACGGTCGTTGCTGAGCAACAGCGCCCCAGGACTGACCTTTGACCTTCCTCGCCTTGTTCCTAGAAGCCCCAGTCTGCATGGCCTTGACAATCACAGAAACGCCAAGCTGATGAGAACAATCACTCGAAATGTGAAGGGACAATGAAGTTAAGGAACTGTTGAGCTGTATTCCTGTCGAGGGTAAGCTGTATCGAGTCAAGTAGATTTTTTTTTTTTTTTTTTTTTTTTTTACAGTCACAGAGCAGAGAGCCTCAGAAAG
>CM040975.1:6452687-6491556 GCA_022985145.1 Pangasius djambal
GATAAGAACTGAAGAAAATAATCAGTGGAAGTGGAGAAGGCTTTCTACCCCAACATGAAAGGGACCTTTCTTCATTCCTCTCTGTATATAATTTAATAGACCTAAAGGGAGAAACTATAGCCATCCTAAGCCGGTTTTACACTGTGCGATTTCAGCGGTCTTTCACGATTACTAGCGTACCTTAGAGGATTGTTAAAGAAAGATCGTTTAAGACTGCGATCAAAGAAAATTACTATGTTCTGCTTACCAATTAGTGTAATCTGGGCTCGTGCAGAAAAGGGGGACGCATAAACAGAAGCATGCTTGAAAGTGAGCTTGTGGTGATGAGCGTGTTCTGTCTGTCCATTAGCATGGTTCGTTTTACGTTTCGCCATTGCCATCACCGTTACCGAATTTGTAGCTGTCCAGCGAGTTTTGCGCCGTCCACCTCTTGAAGCATTGTAGCAGCGATCACACTCTGAGGCTTTAACCACAGTTGTCTGACACTACCAGAACTTTGTTGTCTTTGGTTGCAGTGGTGCTGAATCAGCCACCAGTGAGAATGTAACATTATGCGTTCAAAAGGATGGATTATACTTGCTTTTAAGTACGCGTTCACATATACACAAGATGGCTGCCGCACATATCCTGCGGTCGTCAGGAGTGTCACTTGTGCACGTCCTCAGAAATTAATGGTACGCATCCACATGGTAAAGGTGGTAAAAAAAAACACACAACAAAACTCTGTTTAACGTAACAGTCATCTGTATTTTCTAGACTAGTAAATACTTTTGAACGTAAGGTTTATGATTTGAGACTCATGACAGCAATCATGAAAGTTTCAACAGAGCTCGTCAGAGTGTTGGAAACAGTTTGACTTGGAAACCAGATGGACAGGGATGTTTTGGCTCTAAAGTACCATGTATTGGCTATGGCTTTTAATCCTCCAGACGTACATAAAGTACACAGGTAAGCATGTGAACAATGCTGCTCATGTTGCCACTGCTTTCGTAAATGTCAAGCATAAGACAGATGATCTCAACTCATGACAATAAAATATTGTACAGCGTGCAAGTTTTGCCCGCTACAGTAAAACCAGGCCGAAAATCATACAGTGTAAACCCGGCTTTAATGAATATGACAATCATATCCACGATTGGGTAATTCCAACAGTATGCCTTGTTTATATAGATTATATATGTATGTAAAGATTTATTATATGAAGTATTGCAAAAAAATAAAAAATAAAGTATGTCGTTAAAAATAGTTAAATGTTTATTTTAAGATGTTTTCTGACCTGGAGGTCAGAGCCACAATGTGCCATTTTGAAATCTTATTCTTGCATGATGACAATTATGAAGTGTTTTTACAGAAAGCTTTGTATCGTTTTTGTCCTGTCCATGTCTTATTACATGTCAAATGAAGGATTTCCTATTTTAACAGTATTATCGTGCTTGGGCAGCTTTGTAGCATTTCCACTCAGTGGAGATTCGTGCTCTTTTACGTTTGTGTGTTTGCAATTCAACTGATGTATTTTTATAAGATAATAATAAAAAGTGTTCATATTGCCAAGTGTAAGTTGTGTCCGGCCGAATGAATGTTAGGTTTTTTCTCTGTAGTCATGCCGTCTCTCTTTTTTATGCATCAGCTTTTTGTGTTTACACACTGCTGTTTTGTCGTCACTCTAACATGGCGATATTGCGTAAGCAGGCTGATTACGCAGACGTTTCAGAATTGTACACTGACACTGACCATCAAAAAGGGGAAGAATATTCTCTCCCACACCAATGCACATCTTTTTTTAAGTAATACTTTCCTAAATTATATCGGTTCCCACACTTAGAACCCATCATATTTCAAAATATTTAGTATGTCACTAAGGAAAGTAACGTAAGCCAAGTTACTATCACTTTTTGAGCCGTTCTGTTATCGTAAAAGTTAAAAATGTCACTAAATCTGCTGTGTCTCTCACCTGTTTCCATCCAGATGGTCTTTTACTGCTAAAATGGTGTGGCGTGATGACATCATGCTTAAAAAAAAAAAATTGTCACGAGTTTTGGTATCGCGAAAGAAATCTGCCCTTGAGCCTTTTCCATACATCATTTTTTATATATCACAAATTGTGTAACTTTTGCGTCCCACATGTCCTCAAATCTTTGTAAAATGGAGGGAGTACTGAGAAAATTCATTGATTTTGGCCAGTGTATTGTCATTTTAATTTCGCAAATAATTACATATCAGAAGACGACGTCAGAATGGAGCATTTGCTCATCTGACAGTGCTCTTTGCGATGAAGCCCATGGAGACCACGCAGTAGTGCGTTCTGGGAGGTAGTGGTGGAGAGACACTTTACAGGAAGTTTCTGGCTGCAACATTGTAGAATGTCACGGCCCACATTGGAGATGCTGTGCCAATTTATTGGTCATGATGTTGGCCCATCACAGGTTGCCACTGACCACTGGCTCCAACCTAAAAGCGGAATGCCAGCTTCCTGTTCAAGCTGGCAACCTGCGCCGAGTGCAGAGTAGAGGGGGAAACTCAGGGTTAGTAAAACCGTCCATCGATGTGTATATGCTGTGTGCACAGCTATTGAAGAAAAATGAATGTGGCGTTATATCAGGCTCCTGAATGTAGCGAGGTCCAATTAAACTGCGTATCGCAATTCCCTGAATTACGCAGATTGTGCCACAGGTTTACGGACATCCCAAATTCTTCCCCCAACAGATGGCTACCGCAATTACATTAATCGCAGAAGGTGGCCATCTATTGTTCTCCAGGCACTTGTTGATTGTCACTTTGTTTTTGTTTTTTTGCGTGAATGCCCTTTTTGTTTCGACAAAAACTGTTTCCAAATGATTTTTTCCGCAACATTTGAAGTATCGACATAGAATTTATGCGCTAAAGTTAAACGAATCCTTCGAAGGAAACGTAGCTATTGGCAAATTGTTGTGTATGAGAGGAATAAAACACAACTGGGTGTGTCGTTACAGGAAAAAATTTAACTTCGGGGCAGTAACAGCTCTCTGCTTCGCATCGCACCACTCTATCCTCGATTAATTTCCGATAACAGCAAAACCCAAACTGCTTTATTATTTCAGATTGCAGCAATTTGCCAATGATTATAATTTTTATATTTTAAAAAATGACAATACTTTTTAATCTGTTCAGTGTTACCTTTAATTTTGTGGACCGTCTGTGAGATGTTAGTTTCTTGTTTCAATTATGCTGTAACAGCTATGAACAATCATCGTTCTCTCATCATTTGAAGTTACGACAAAAAAAAAAAATGCAGCTTGTAATTTTACTGAAAGCGCAAACTCCTCTGTTCTGAAAACTTTCCTGAGAATTTAAGGAACGCCGACACTGGACACTCCTTTAAATATGTTGGGGGGATTAGTAAAAAAAAAAAAAAAAAAAAAGGAGTCTCCTCACAAAAACATTCCATGATCTAGTGATCAGCCTCAAAAACATGGACGTTTTATTTCCTCCTCCGTTGGAAATCAGAAAACAGACAGTACATGGTGAATATCGATATGAAAAATCAGTTGGATAAACTGAGTGACATAATAGATATGTAATGTTCCAGAAACATGTGATCTAAACATGTGCTGTCACCAAAGTACACTCATATTGAGTGGGCAGAGGAGTTAAAACAGCCAGAGAGGAAACGTAGCTGTTCACTTGACACACTTCTCACACTCACAAGATAATGATGACGGAGTTGTTCCTTCTAATGTTATTCATCACAGTAAAGCGCTCAGGTAAGAGAAATATGATTATTCTTTGCATATTTTCGGTGGGGAAATCTTAATTTTGTTTGATCACTGGAAAAACCTTTATTTAAAAAAAACAAAAAAACAATTTAAATAAAATTGTGTTAAAAATGATAAGGTCATATGATGACGAGGTCTTATGACAGCTCGGATGAACTCTATTACTATAGTAATATAAACAGCAAAAGTATCCCATGATGGCAAATTATTAGAAAAATAGTTCATTTTAAGTTTAGAAGTTTAAAGTCTAAGTTTATGCTTTTGGCTTGTCATGAAATGAGGAAATGGGTGGAGACTCCAGTGAAATATCTCACGCTTCTCAGTAGGCTGCTGAAGTGTTATGGTATCGTAACACCTTCCTTTATTCCTGAAGCCCAGGCTTTGTGGCTACACCGAGATTGTGTTGTTTCCTTTCATCAAACACTGCTCGCGCTTTACTTTTATGAAAGTCTTAAAGCAACGGGTGACCTGTTAATGGTGATCGTTGTGCAGGTAGGAAGATTGCAGAGAAATCATCACAGAAAGAAAACATGCTGTAACAATGAGCGCTATACAAAACAAGAAATAATGGTGAAAAAAAGAAAGCACAATACGTGAATCAAAATATGCGCTGTACGTGAAAACCAGCACTGTGGACGTCTGTATTGGCTGTAAATAAATTTTAATTGCTGTGTTTGCCATATGCTTAATAAATAAAGGATAAAAACTGGCCTCAAACTACCTTTTAGTACCTTCAGCCTTTTACCAAAACTACAATCCATTAGAAGTTTTCACCAGCAGAACAGTTTAATGACTAAACTGCAAGGATGGAAAACAGGAAGGCCAGGTACGAAAACACATTTATTCCTTTGGTAGATGCTTTAAGTGACTCAAAAAAAAAGAGGCAGGATACAAAGTACTGCTGAGCATTTTAGGGTTTTGCGTAAGTTCTGAGACTCGAAACCATCTGGTACAAACATACCACCATACCTGTATATAGTATAGAGATGAATCTACACTTTTTTTTACATTTGCACTCACTGGCCACTTTAATAAGAGCAATGGAAAACCCTGAAGATAGGAAAAAAGACAAGGTAACATTTTCCAATCTTCAACAATCCAGTTTGGGTCAGACTGTGCCCACTGTAGCCTCCGATTCCTCTTCTGGACTGACCGAAGTGGGACGTGATGTGGTATTCTACTGTTTTAGCCAAGCTACCTCACGGTTTGACATACTCTGCATTCTGAGATGCTTTTCTGCTCACCATGGTTGTAAAGAGTGCTTATTTGAGGTACTATAGCCTTCCAGTTAGCTTGAACGAGTCTGGTCATTCTCCTCTGACTTCTCTCATCAACAAGGCGTTTTAGCCTGCAGAACTGCTGCTCGCTGGCTGTTTTTTGTTTTCCGCACCATTCTGATTAAACTCTGGAGACTGTTGTGTGTGAAAATTCCAGGAGATCATCAGTTTCTGAAATACTCGAAGCAGCCCTTTCAGCTTCAACAACCATGCTACGGCTAAAGTCACTGAAATCACATTTTTCCCCAATCTGATTATGTACATTAACTGAAGTGCATATTTTTATGTCACATGATCGGCTGATTCGGTGAATTGCAGGTGCACAGGTGTTCTAGTGACCACGTATACGTCATTAAGAAGATGCCCTTATCTAGACCAACTTACATACAGGTTTATATCTTCATCAAAAGCATTTCCTTATGCTAGTACAAATAGGTCAGCATCTAAGAATCAGCTAAATCCCTGTTAGAGAAGAGCTTGTACAATGAAAACAATACTTAGTGAAGAGGTAGGTCTTCAGTCTTGGTTTGAAGATAAGGGAAGTTCATTCTACCACCTGGGTGCCAGGACAGAAAAAAGTATCCATGCATGTCTTTCTTGTATCTTGAGGGATGATGGGTAAAGTACAAATTGTAGAGACTCAGGGGAACATGGTGCAGAGCTGCTTTCAGGTTGTTATGAAAAGGATAAGAATACAGGCCCAGTGTGGCCTGACTGTGAATGCAGGCAATTACAGAGACTAAAGCCCTTCTCTTAATGGCACAGCATACTGAAAAGTGCTGAATGAATGGAACAGACTCCGAATTAGACTGCTCACAGTGAAGTTCATATTTATTTTCTCTGTCCACTTTTCAGCATTCAGTACCTATAATGCACAGAAGCTACGTAATGCACAGATGTTCAAAAGCTTCAGTATCTGGCAAACATTGCATTTGCAGTCCAGCACAATGTAGCCATCCTTGTCTTGTCCTGTCCATAACATGTAGCCACGGTGCAGTATACACAGTACTTTCCATAAGTATTGAACCCTCTTGAACTTCTCTACATTTTATAGTATTACAAATTGGAACTTGGCTGCTCGATTGCTGAAATAATAGATTTAATGGTGCTTTGTTTGTGTTTTTTTTTTTTTTTTAAATCAAGCCCTGAATAAATTTGCTAACTATATCCATCATCCTCTAATCCTTCAACCTACACCCACCCTCACACACACTCTATTCAATATTATGGACTATTTTATGTAGATTCACGGCATAGAATTCCAATTAAGTCCATTTAAATTACAAGGTGTAACACTACAAAATGTGGAAAAGTTCAAATGGGGGTGAATATTTACGCAAGCCACTTTATGGGCAGTGGTAGCTTAGTGGTAATGAGAACAAAATATTATTTTGCATAAGTAGAAGGCTTCTACTTTCTAATATTGGGGAGACAGTCGGTTATAATGGGCAGATGCTGAGAGAAATGGTGTCAAAATTAGCCATGATTCCTTGAAGACAAAACTGAAGGCAGAAAGACCCACACACAAGCAGTAACTGAAGGCGGCTTCAGTAAAGACCTGGCAAAGCATCTCAAGGGAGGAAACTCAGCTTTTGGTGATGTTTATGGGTTCCAGACTTCAGACGGTCATTGAGTGCAGAGGATTTGCATCCAAGTATTAAAAATAATCCTTATATTTAGAATTATGTTAGTTTGTCAAATTACTTTTGAGCCAGTGAAAATGGAGGGACTCTGTCAAAGTGGCTGTAATTCCAAATCGGTTAAAACATTATTTCTGTTAAACTGCTTGAATTAAAACTGGAAGTCTGCACTTCAGTCACATCTTCATTTCAAATCCATTGTGATGATGTACAGATGCAAAATTACAAAAACTCTATCACTGTCCAAATACTTATGGACCCGACTGTAATCAATTACTATATTTTTGGCCCTATAAATTATCCATTGTATCTGTGTGTGATGTGGGGGAAAAGATGCATACTTTCTGTATGAATAGTAACAGATGGGATTAAAAAAAAATGTAAGATTTATTCAAACTTAACCAAAGGAAATCTCTCATTGTGTAATTGATGTACGAACATTTATCATCAGCGGCCCACAATAAATCTGTTTACATGTATTAATTCTGCGCTACAGATTTATGTTATAAAATTCTGTTGTTTTTTTTCTTTCTTGCTCCTGCAGTTACTCAGGCTGTCGTCACAGTGGATAATGTGACTGTACAACAAGGAAAGTCCATCATCATTCCTTGTTTATATAATGCAGAATATATTAATAATCCAAAGTACCTATGTTCTGGAAGTATATGGACTTTTTGCAAAACTGTTACACAAATGAAACACGGGATGCTGTCCATCTCGGATGACCAAACCCAGCATATATTCACTGTGACTATGAAGAATGTAACAACTAGTGATACTGATCGTTACTGGTGTTCTGTTGAAACCCCTGGCCTTGATGTAAAGAAACGCTTTCAACTAAAAGTCACAAAAGGTGAGATTACCATGCACCATCCATTTGTGTTCTTGAAATATGAACTTGGGTATTTTCACACTTGAGGTTTTTTTCCCATAGAAAAAGGTGAGGGAGAAAATAAATTAAATTAAAACCAACCTGCGATGATGACCAGCCAAGAACTGATCTTAGGTCTGGACTTTTTAATTTAAAAAAGTTCTATTAAATTTTTTTTTTTTTAAATGTAAAAAATAAAAAAAAAATGTAATAAAAAATATTTAAATTACTTTTTTTTATTAAAAATTTACAAATTAAAAAAACTAATAATAATAATTAAAAATTAAAAATTATTACAAAATTATTTAATTAAAAAAAGGTCTGGACTATTCTTAATTAATATATAGACTTAAGTATTTGGGTCAAATGTGAAAATGTCCTAAATCTACATTTTGGTACAGGAGTGGACAAATCATAAACTCATTTGCTAGCAACTGAACGCTCAAATGTCCCAGTTGTTTGTTTTGGTTGCCTGGAAATCTAATTGACCAGGTTAATATGTAGTAGCTATTGTAAAGTATTTGGCCAAAAGCATGTGGACACCTGACCATCGCACCCATATGTGCAGGTTGAACATCCCATTCCAGATTTATTCCCCCATTGCTGTTATAATAACCTCCACTCTTCTGGGAAGGCTTTCCACTAGAGTTTGGAGCGTGGCTGTGGGGATTTGTACTCATTCAGCCACAACAGCATTAGTGAGATCAGACACTGATGTTGGCTGAGGAGGCCTGGCGCCCAGTTGGCATTTCGAATAATCCCAAAGGTGTTCAGTGGGGTTGAGATCAGGGCTGTGCAGGACACTCGAGTTCTCAAAACCAAACTTGGCAAACCATGTCTTCATGGAGCTTGCTTTGTGTACAGGAGCATTGTCATGGTGGAACAGGTTTGAGCCTCTTAGTCCCAGGGAAGAGAAATTTTAAAGCTACAAACTACAAAGACATTCTAGACAATTGTATGCCTGCAACTTTGTGGCAACAGTTTGTGGAAGGTTCACATATGGGTGTTATGTCCACAAACCTTTGACCATAAAGCATACAGCAAGCTAGTTAACTAGTGAAGCCTTTTCTAAGAAACTGAGGCACATCATGTTTGCACCTTCCACAAACAGTCACCAAGTCGTTTGCGAACACTTGGCTACGAGCTGTGGGTTTTTTTTCTCTTTATATCACACATAAACGACATTATTCGAGCCTTTCACTGTGAGGTGCTGTGCTAGCGGAAGAGTTATATGGAGTATTAGCACCTCACTTTATTTTGTTCCTGATGCTGAAATTCAAGTAGTGCGCTATAGTTATGGAATCAAAGTAAACCTGTTGAACCTACACTTATCCACTGGGCGACGATGAATCCAAAATAAGAAATTACAACACATAATCTGTAGTGCTAATCATGTCTCTCTTTTTTCATTTTTATTGACAAAGGCAGCATGTAAGCAAGAAGAAATTGTAAAAATCTGATCCTTTCTGTATTCCTCTCAGCTACTCCTGAGCTGTATGTGGATGATCAGATGGTAACTGGATATGAAGGCGGCCATGTGGTGATTTCCTGCCATCATCAAAACAAGAAACCAATAGCATGGTGTAAGATGAATGGCGCATGTGTGAATACTACTGGAACCATGAGTGGTGCCTTGGTTCAGCTCAGCAGTACGGACAGGGGTTTTAGTGTGACCATGAGCAAGCTGACAATGAACAACACAGGATGGTACTGGTGCTCAGCAGGAAATAAACAGATACCTGTTCACATCACTGTGCAGAGCAGTACACCCAACTGGGAGAGGTAAAATCCTACTTCTCTGAATCCCTGAAAGAGTTTAAATACACTTTTTAACTACCTCTCCTCTCTGTATACTATTAGAAAAAAGGGTTCTTCAAGGTTTCTTCAAGGTTCTTGTTTTGCACCACTGAATATTTGTAGGATGTGACTATATTGTACTGTGCTGTATATAAACCCAATGTGTTTTATTATTTCCATTGAAACTTTCTGCCCCACAGCAGAAGCTCATTTGCGTGGCTGATATTTTTGGGAGCGCTGCTTGCATTAGCTTGTATGGCTGTGAATGCGTTCAGGCAACAGAAACAAAGTAAGTCATTCAGTGAATATTTCCAGTTTATTGAATTTGCACAAGGAGTAAATGATGACTGATCTGATGAATGATGCTAGTTCTGATACCACGATATCAAGCTTACAGATAATGGCATTCTGTGAAATTGCATAACTTCCGTTTTTTTTTAGAATGTGAAAGGTTCTCATTGCGCAGGAGGTCCGAAGGTCCTTATGTAAGCATGAAAAAACCAAATATACAAGTAAGTATAGCACTAACTTGCATTCTCATATATACCTACATATATATATATATATATACTGTATATCAGTCACAGATCTTTTTTATTCATTTGTCTACGAAGCAACATGAAGACAAAGACGTTGAAGCTCAGGATTATGAAATTATGTCCAGTCCTGAGCAAAGACTGGAGGTAACACACTACAACCAAACATGCTTTTTCTTGTTATAGTTTATACACTTTTAAGTTGTGAATAACGATCATTTAGTTCTACTGTGATACACTATTTATATTTATTTAGTTATACACTATTTATACATTTTATACACTATTTATACACTTGTGGGTTATGAATAATGATCACTTGGGTCTATTAGGTGCTTACAACATCATATTACTCAAAAGAAATAAACTATTATTATTCACATCTTAAGAATACACATTTATACTCTGCACGCTATACTATTTATACAGTAGAGTTTATACACAATTTATACTTCTTATACACTGTATATATGTACACTTTTTGGTTATGAATCATGATCTTTTAGGTCTATAAAGTGCTTACAACATATTACTCAAAAGAAAATAAATGATCACTACTCACAACCTAAACATACAAATTTATACCCTATTTATATCATTTATATAGTAGGGTTTATATGCTATTTATAGTATTTATACACTATTTATACACTTTTATGTCGTGAGTAATGATTATTTAGCACTGTGGTGTAATAGGATGTTGTATGCACAGACATACTTTTAGCTAATGTCTTTGTCTACCTCTTGCAAGGTTCAAGAAAGCTGAAGGCAATGAATCACCAAAGAGAGGTATGTATTTTTGTTTTATTATATAAATAAAACTTAAAGTTAATGGCTGAGGATTAACAGTAGGTCTGTCTCAGCTGAATGAAGGTGCTCAGGATGGGCTAGACTGCTTTAGGATATCAGCAATATACACCAGATCTAAACCATTCAGAAATTTAAACTTCATGAGCAGGACTTTTTAGTTAATGTGGAGCTTAATAGGCAGCCAGGGTAGCTAGTGGTAATAATGTGGATTGCTGCATTTTGAACAAGCTGTAGATTAATTAAAGAAGAAGAAGAGCAGCCAGACAGCTATTTATTTTACAGTAATGCAATGTGGAGGTTTTGCAACAGCATGGATACGATTCAAGCATGCTTATGCTGGGCTCTGACGATGACTTGCAGACAGACTGGAAATCAGGGTTTCCTTTTTCTCTGAATTTAAAAGATGATGCTGTCTCTTCATTCAAAATTTCCTCTGTTTTGTACTGACACTGACTTTGTCATTCTTAGAATCTGTTGGCGCCCCTCCTCTACTTTTGCCATCATAAAGCCATGTGCTCCTGTAATTCGAGGGGAAGAACATCTTTGTTTTGACATGCACAAGAACTTTAGTTCCTCTTTCTTGCACAAGCTTTTGGCTTTATTGCTACAGATACTGACATCACTTAAGATTGCTACATTGATCACCACTGCCACCATTATTATACTTATATTATTGATCTTAATCTCTTATAATGCTTTATCTCTCATTCATTCTTAACCCAGATGGAAGCTTGTAACACTAAAGTCACTAACTGCATCAGATTGATTCGCTATAAATTAAATATAGATACTCATGTGAGTTTTATTTTTACTATTTTAAGACATTAAAGCTATACTATATGGCCAAAAGTACTACTTGGCCAAGCATGTTGAACATTCCATTTCAAAACCAAGGGCAATAATATAGTTGGGTTGCTGCTAGTGTATAACAGCTTCCAATCTTCTGGGAAGATTTTCCACTAGATTTTGGAGTGTGGTTATGAGCATTAGTGAGGTCAGACACTGATGTTGGGTGAGGAGGCCTGGCACACAGTTGGCTTTTCAGTTAATCTCAAAGGTGTTCAGTGCGGTTGAGGTCAGGGCTCTGTGCGGGACACTTGAGTTCTACCACTCCAATCTTGGCAAACCATGTCATCATGGAGCTCGCTTTGTGCACAGAGGCATTGTCATGACGGAACAGGTTTATGCCCCTTAGTTCCAGTGAAGGGAAATCCTAATGCTCCAGCATACAAAGACATTCTAAACAATTAATAATAATAATAATACATTTTATTTATAAAGCACTTTACATTTTAAAGAAAATCTAAATTATGTGCTTTCAGCTTTGAGGCAATAGTTTGGGGAACCGAACCACATATGGGTCCGATGGTCAGGTGTCTGCATACTTTCAACCTAAATAGTATAACAAATATAACAAAATCTTTTTAGGAAAATCAAGTAGTTAATAGTAACCTTCATGGCAATTTTGCTTGCACTTAGTATTCTCATAACCAGCTTGATAAGGAGTCAGCTGGCATGCTGGTCTTCCAAAAGTCTCGAAGTAGTTGTATGTGTATATATAGATGGGTGACATTAAAAGAAAAAAACAATGGCTGTGTTATGCTGTGGGAAGCATTGTGTCCATGCTGGTTTCCTTTGGAAACTCTAGATTGCCCTATTCATGAGGGAGTATGCAAATGTTTGTGCATAGTGCCCTGAGATGAACTGGTGTGTTATCCAGCATGTATTCCTGCCTCACGCCCAGGATAGGCTCTTGATCCACTGTGACCCTGAAAGGATAAAGTGGTTATTGATGATTATTTGGGTCCACTTGTTCCCTTCGATGGAAGCATCACTGCAAATCAATGAGACACGTATTCTGACTGATCACCTGTATCCTATAATGAAACATTTCTATCTTGTGCTATAATTGACGGTCTTCACAGTCACCAGATCTCAACTTGACTGAACACCACCCGAGAGAGATTTTGGAGTGATGTGTTAGATGTTTTAGAACTGAAGGAAAGAATTTTTGGATAACTTATGTTGGACTGTCCTTTAACGTCCTTTAATTTACCTTTAATTTCTCATCGGTCTGTGTGCATATATTATTTCCTGCCCTATTGTTACTCTCAGTGGCTACTTTATTCAGTACACCTAGGCAGCTTATCAACTGTACAATTATTATTCGATGAATTCTCATATTGTTTCGCACTTTCTGCACAATAGTCAAGTTAAGTGGGTTTTTACTGTCGTTCCTCTGTATAACTTGTATACATTGGAATGAAATGTCGTTTGTCCAGGACCACGGTGCAACAGTGTGAGATGAGTGCAGGACAAAAAATGCACAAAACAATAAATACACAAGACAATAAATACACAGGAGCATAAATCCACAGAACATGGGCTGTAAACTGTAAACTATTGAGGTGTAGTGTAGTATAGCAGCAATATGGTCTGATATCATGGTCTTCCTTTGTGGTTTACTTTTCTGGTATTGTAATAATTTCTTTAGTGAACTAGACAATCCCGTCAAATCAATATAATAATAATAATAATAATAATAATGATATTTCAAATGACACAGGTCAGAAATCCTGAATAATTCCAGTTCTTACGAAGATGCTATGCATGTTTTACATGCAGTGGCACTACTGTTAGTGTACAACACAACGGCTTAGCATTTCTTCCAAGATTTGATGTCTTTTAGTGCTGTGTGTACGTAACTTGAGTTTCTAACTTGAGATTTTTGTTTCAGATGGCGGTCACATTACACACTAAGACGACTTTGTTCTTAAAGGACCTTACTGCACCTGCTGAATGTGATTTGCATTACATATAAGGGGAGAATATGAAGTCGAAATAAATAAGCTACGTACGATTTTCCAAAAGTGGAAAAGAAGAAACACGTGGCGCTGTCCATTATGAGACTCACCAAAATTTCGTGTGTATTTTTCAAATACCTTCCAAAGAATAAACACATCGACAGAATGAATATTTTATAACGCACTAAAATCTAGCCATTGCACAGAGTACTGCTGCTTCATAACTAATTTAAAATGTTTTTATCTTTGCCTCTAATCTTATGGCACAAGGCAAGGGCCTCTGTGTTTAGTGTGTAAGAGACCTCTATGAAACAGGGAGCTGTTCTTTAATACTGCATGTGATGACTCACTTTTCCTCCTGAATGTTCAGGAAAACATTGCACTGAGCTTCATTAAATGCCATCATGCATTGTTCACAGCATGTAATTGTGCAAAATCTTTGATTTAGCAATTTGCACTTGGTCCTCAAGGGGGCCTCAGTGATATTTGTTTAGCTTAAATAGAGTAGGGTATGTAATTGTTTGGTATGTATATATGTGTAGCATTAGTCTACTGTCTTTTAGGTTATGATATTACATATTCTCTAAGTACTTTGTATCATTTCATGTTTTCTGCATTGGTCTGGATAAATGTGTCTGCCAAATGATGTAAATAAACATGTATAGGAATAATGTAATAATGCAAGTAAACATGTATGGGGGAAAAAAAGATATTATACTTCGTTATACACCACTGTGTGTGTACTGCATTGTACATGTGCTATATTGGATGTTGTACCACAATGTCATTGGATTCTCAAATCGGACTGAATTTTCTATAAAAGCAGCTCTGACAGTATTTCCGGCTGTAATTCAAAACACAGGTTTATTTTAAAGCATTCTTTCTAATGCGGTAGCATTTGTACACTAACAGCTCATTCACAGAGACTTGTATAGTGGATGCTCCACATAATCTAACAGGACAGAGGAAAGATTAATGACACAGAAAAAAAAAAGAGGTGCTGTTTATAGCTGCTTGAACATAACTAACTTGTCTCGCAGCCGTTCCACAATATTAAATGTAACGCTAAACGGTTAAAAAGCACAATGCGTCATTCATTAATAAAATAATCCTTGTCAAATTGCCGTGGTATAAGAGGAATAAAACATGGCAGGACATGCTATTATGGGAAAATAATCAACTTTGGGGTGGTAACTGTGCTTCATATCAAGATCGAATGTGCATCACATCACATCATAGTTGTTTATTTTCTATTTTATTACTTGTAATAATACTTTTTAAATACCCATCCTTAAATAAAACACTTTTCGATTGGCTGATTAGATAACTGCATGAATGTGTAGGTGTACGGGTGTTCCTAATAAAGAGGACAGTGAGTGTATGCTTAAATGATTACAGATAAAATAGTAATGGTACTTCTACTAAAGCTCCTGCTTTACAGAGACTGTCTTCTGGTTCATAGGGGCATTGTTTAGATAAAGGTAATGAAGATAATTGACATAAAATACAGTCAAAATGAGATTTAACTAACACAACCAAGTGAAAGATGCTTTTATGGACCAGCTCAGCCTTTTGCTGCATGCTATGGTGACGCCGAGGTAAATTCTCGGTCGATACTAAAAGGCCTAATTTCTAATTCACTTGAGTCCTTCTAAGTCAATTAAGTAATAAATCTGCGTATAATTTCAGGCCAGATATGAAAGACTTACAAATGGAATAAAGGAGCTCATTTGCCCGGATGGTTTCATTGTGAGGCTGATGAAGTAGCGTAAAGTACTACCCTGTGTGTAGTTCCCTTTAATGAGGCACTAGTGAAAGCATGTTAACGGTGACCACACTATATTTCACTAGCTTGTTAATGAGTGAGGATATAACGCTTTAAATGAGACCGCAGTGATGGACAGACTCAGATGTGAGACAACACTGGTGTGTTTTGATGACACTAACTACGTACTGCTGATATATGTATTCTCAGTTGTTGAATGGAAATTGCTTAGAATGGGCTGTTGACAACGTGACAAGATCTGGTTTAATGAAACTGTTGAAAAGTAGTCACAGTGGAATTTCCAGCTTCTGTATTTATGTGCTTGGGATGAGAGTGTTTCCAACGGGACTCTACTCATTAAAACGTGATAAACAGCTGACCACTGACATCCGCGATGTGCCACACATCAGCCTTGCCATGAAATGACCAATCTTTGTAAGGAAAGGAAAGCGGCGTCCTTCCTTACCCCAGTGGAGGTGAAACATACCATCTACTCACTGCTATAGTTCTAGGGTGATTCAAGTGCCTAATCCATTTTTGCAATTTCATAACATCACAGAGCACAAAACTCAGTGCATTGCATAATTATTTGCTTTTAGGGGAAAAACAGGCTACAAAAATCTAAAAGCTACAACTAAAACAAAATAAAGATATTATTTTAAGACATTAGATACCAGCTCACTGCTACAGTTGTATTTCAGTTACACAACCTTTGGAGTTATGAATCCAGTTAACAATTTCTATTCATTAATCAACTGCCGTTTATGTAAGTCTGTAACGTTCAGTTGCTAGCTAGCTTAAAAAATGATCTGCTCCTATATTAGTGTTCTTTGGCACAAAGTGTCTCTTTGCTTAGCATACAGAATGTGTTGACTAAACTGGCCATGCAAAATCACCAATCAGCATAGTTCTGAAGGCAGCTCTGTCCGGGAGGCTGGATGAAATTGATTGGTTTCCACTCGGAGGAGCAGGCAGCAAACAAAACCACTATTTATTAACACAACTTTGCATTTCTCCATCAGAATATCTACAGTACCAACAAGATGTATATCCGGAAAGGTATTAGCTAACACTAACTAGAATGTCATCTACCTAACAAGCTAACAATCAACTAAAACAAACAGAGTTTATGGTTTGTGTACCTTACGAAGCTGGAGAGTCTGGGCAATTAGTTAACGTTGGTGATAAGAAGAGTTCGTCTCGTATGTTTTGTGTTTATTTCTGCAGTTTTCTAGTTTAACACCTTCAACCTGGGGGCAATGGTGGGTCAGTGGTTAAAGGCACTGTCTTACTGATCAGCTCGACAAGAGTTCAATTCCCGGTACTGCCAAGCTGCCACTGTTGGGCCCTTGGGTAAGGCCTTTAACCTTATCTGATCATGGCTGACCTTGTGCTCTGATCCCAGCTTCTTGACGTGCAACAAAGGGAATTTTACTGTACTATAAGGTATACATGACAAATAAAGGCTTTTTCCTTTTCAAATAGTAATGAAAAAACATTTCACTATTTGCTAACACCATATCATTATTGTGGACACAACCTTGATTTAATAATGATATTTGAATTAAATATAGAAAACAAAAAAAGTCACACTACCCCAGTCTGAAGCTATCTAAGATCACTACCTCATTTAATTTAAAATTTGTCTTAAGCATAATATATGCACTTCGCCAGGTTACTGCATCAAGCCTACAAGCAAGTCAGCTTCTGTATACAGTTTTCAAAAATCTCCCAGATTTATCATCTTTGGTTCTTCATCTTTGGACTCCACAGAACTTGATCAGGTGACTGAATGCTTAGTGAACATTCCACTACCCCATACGTAATGTAGCCCCACTTTAAAGAAAAATAATAAAAACTAGCATCCTGGTATACGGATCATATTCGCACCTTAAAACAGACCATTCAAAAGTTAGAATGTAAATGGAGTCACAAAAAAAATCAGTTGAATTGGTAGTGTTCGAAATAGCATGGTAGGAGAGCCTTCTTAACTATAGAATATCTACTGGTGCTAGATCAGCATGTCTCTCCACCCTAATAGAAGACAACAAAAATAAGCTGGTAATACCTGATCCAGACTGGCATCTCTGGTGGTCTAGAGGCTAAGGATCCTGTGTGCTCACCAACATTGCCCAGGTTTGATTCCTGGGCAGGGAACCATCCCAGCCACTAGTTGTACTCTCAGTGCCAGTCCCAAGCCCAGATAAATTGGAAGGGTTGTGTTTGGAAGGGCATCCGGCATAAAACCTGTGCCAAATCAAACATGCGGACCAATGATCCGCTGTGGTGACCCCTAAAGGGAGCAGCCAAAAGAACAACAACAACAATACCTTACTCTGACTCCTGCCCTGCAGACCTGCCAGGCCAATCCTGATGGTCTAGCTCTGCCTGGAGAATCACTCGCTGCTGCCATGATGGCCCCATATAGATAGTCTAAAGATTGTTGTGAGGTTGCTGTGGATGGTAAAACACAGATACCTGGATAGCCTAAAGATTTTACTTACAGAAAATAGTTTATATTCAACTCTCATCCAGGGGCGCTGAAATTTCTACTCTGGGCCCCACGCACACAACCCCTTAAATGAAAGATTTAAAGCTAAAACCTCAAATAAAAAGGACCTGATGCTCATACTGAAGATCCTTTCAACACATTCAGTAGTGTTTGACTTTATACAATACAGTTGTGGAAGAGGAATGATGCATAATCGCACTATCCAGTGTTACCTAGAAGAGGATGGGTTCCCTTTTGAGATTGCTTCCTCTTAAAGTGTCTTCCTCATATTGTCTCAGGGAGTTTTTCCTCACAACTGTCGCCTCTGACTCATTAGGGAAGTAAAACTATGTCTGGATATCTGTAAAGCTGCTTTATGACAATATCCATTGTTAAAAGCCCTATACATCCAATTTTTAGAACCAACTATTTTTTACAGTACATCAAAATGTTAAAAAATTTGAATGAGCACTAACATGACTGAATGGTTACCTTTCAATGCTATAAATAAGACAATTCAAAATGGTTCTGTTTTGTTATTTAGTATCGCTTCTACTTACCACTTCTGACTAGTGCCACAGACACAATAGACGAGACATGAGTTTTGAAATTGACGTGGGGAGAATAAACACATATTTCCCTGCCTATTCTGTTTTCATCATGGACTTTTTTTTCCCAAACAAGACCAGAGATGGTAAATAAAATGAAGAATCTACGACTGTCTGTTAAAACTCTTCCCATTCTGACCTACTGTCTCTTGCCTTATAGTTAGTCTCTGGTCTGATGAGTTGCCTTCAGATAAATAATATACATACAGTAAATGCATGCGATTAGATTAGCAACAACAGATGATCTGCTACAGAGTCCTAGAACTAGAGTTGCTTGGTCTACATCCGGACCGTGGGCAACCAGTTAACGCCCGCTGAGCTAGACAATCAGGATGATATTTGAAAAGTGAGCTCCACTCATTGGCGGTTTGGACCAATCATTTGTCTCCTATCTCCAATGCAGAGTTGCCCTCATAGCAATTTTCCTTAGCAGTTTTCTTAGCGATATTGCACATGAGTGAATAAACAGCACTATTGCTCTGTTGGAGCACGTGGGCTCACCCTGGACCCCCTCCGCCAGAGAGTCTAGAAACACCACTAGCTAGCTATTTGTATGTGTGTACACACATGAGCACTGAGAGGCTGATGTTCTCCTCTGAATCACGGTAAGGTTAACCCCATGTTGCCAGCGTTAAAAGATCTGCTGCTGGCACTGAATTCAGTGAAGACCTGACCTGAACTGTTCAAGGTTCAAGGTTCTTTATTTGTCACATACATATTGCATACGTGATGTGTTAATGCAGTGAAATGTTTTTCCTTAGGGCCTCGTCCCACAGTGCAACAGTGATACATAATAAAACAGAATATAATAAAAGCAGAATGTAATGAATAAAATAGAAAAATAAACTAGAATAGAATCTAGTAGACAAATGTACTGTAGCTGTTAAACTGACCCTGAATTCAATGAAATTCTTGGATGGAAACATAAGTATTTATAGTATAGTATGCCATTACAATTTTATATAAGTCTAAATGCTATCTAAAACACATAATTCCCTTTTCATGAAATCTGATCTTCATCTTTGGTGCTTACTATAACAGAATCTACAGATTTAGCTTTTATGTTTAGAACAGACTGACTACTGATTCAGCTTAGCTGTTCTGTCAATAACGGTTCCGCGTGAGACTTAACATACAGAGCTCATGTTGCTCCACCCCACTGATGAGAAGCAGTCACATGACTAAGGCCAGGGGCGGCCCTCCCTGGGTGGGGTTTGATGTGGAGTGTGGGAAAGATGTCCAGGTGGTGGGTGGTGGTCCTTAGGGATGCAACTGACAGCTGGGGTGTATTTCACATGCTGGGGTCATCAAAGTCCTTCTCATTCCCTCTCCTTCCTTTCCTCTCTCTGTTTATTCCTCTTTGTGGTTCTATCGCTCTGTATCTGCATTCCGCTCCTTTATCGTCCCGTTTCCATTTCTTTCTAAATCTGTCTTGTTTTCCCTAACCCTTTTTCCCTTTTTACTCGCTTCTCTCAGCGCTCCTCAGCCAGTAATGGCGGATAGACAGATGGCTGGAGGCAGGGCTCTGGATCTACCTGCGAGGACAGCTGGTGGCTTCCCATTAACGCTTAAACACAGGGTTGCCTTCGTGTCCCCAACTGTCACCTGAGCACCACGAGAGCCCTTGACAGGCTCTGTCGAAACAGCAATTTAGAAAATGAGGGTGAAAACAAAAAGCCTACATTCTGTTCCTTGAACATATTGAACATACTGTTTTGATATGTGTATCCTGATTTTCTGTAGCAAATGTAGCTTTGCTTATGCGAATATTAGTACTGCCCACTCCTAATCTGATCCCAAGTTTAAACAGGATGCTGTAGTTCAAACAGGCAAATATCTTTATGAAAGCTTTAATCCGTTACTTATAATTTCTGAGGAGGGTTTAACAGGAGCATTAGTCAGTAATGTGCTTCAATTCATTTATATTCCTTCCATGTCCTTTTTCGTTAACAGCCTTAGACACCACATGAGTATAAAAGCTAATTAAAGATAAATGCTGTATGTCCTTTGGCAACCTTTAGGAAACGCTGAATCATTTGGGCAGACGGACATTAGAGGCATGTGAGAGTGCGTGTGACGACGTCTGCGCCTCAAGTCCCGCCGTTTACTGTCCTCGTCTGCACGTCTGAGTGAAGTCTACTTCCTAAAATTTTAGACAAGTTTCTCGTTCAGAGCTGGAGAGGTTTCATTGGGTGGACACTTTCTTCGCCTGATGTCTATGGGCAGCCACACCAGGAACTGTTAGATAAACTTATCTCTCCTCTGCACCTCCGTAGCCCGGTGACTCGTGCAGACACAGTGAGCGTAAAACGAGACTCTCGGATGCCTGTTGGGAGGAAGGGTTACACAAGGACTTCTCGTTAACCACAAGCAAGATACGTTTAACATAATCAGTTGCTGGAGACACTTCAGTAACAGGAGCGATGCTATCAGTATCAGTTAATGGCCTACGTGAGCGAGGACAGTTAAGTGGAAAGCCTGAGCTTTTTTTTTTGTCCTAACAGGAAAGTGGCAGAGCTTCAGGACAACAGCTAGTCAGAGAGGATGTTACGCGGGCCAAACTCACCCCAGAAATTCTTCATGATTTAACATAATACATCAACATAACTGAAGAACCTAGAAGTATAGATCATGGGTAATGGGACATATGGAACTTTGTAATGCTTTACAACAAATGATATGCTTCTGGAATTGAGGCTGTGTGTGCGTGCATGTGTGTGTGTGTGTGTGTGTGTGTGTGTGCTTTTTTAAATTATTCTCATTATCTAACCTTACATTCACACTAGCAAGTAGGCGAACATTCATTTTTTATGTATGTGCATGACACAGAGCTGTCATTTCAGTGACAGCATGACAAGCGACATGTGATTTGAGATTTTCTCAATTCTATTAAAATTAGACATCTCTTCAGTTCCCCACTCACAACTTTAATTACCTGCAATTAGTTCCCATTTACTGGTTGATGCACAAAAAAAGGGAGAAAAACGTATAACTGTGGTTTCATCTTACTGTGTCATATACGACCTCTCATTAAATGTGTATAGACACATTATGAAGAAATGTAAAGATTAGAATAAAGCTGCAGAGATCACTGATGCCGCTGATGAGTGTATACTGTAGCTAGTATAGTTAGCTTGCTTTGCTTAGACTTACAATCTAATACCTTTTGTACAATGCACGCCCATAAGCGACAATTTCTAAGCGACTTGTTGCTTGCTAGTGTGAACGTAAGGTTAGTTTATCTAAACTCTCATTCTCTCATACTCTGTTTATGAGATACGCCCTTCTTTTTGACACAATATTTATTTATACGGTCTTACAATGGAAATTCCAGGACATGCTCAGTTGCTGATATGTTTGATGAACTGTAAAATCTTCCTTCATCTTCACAAAACATACAAATGCCTTGTAGAAGTCTGGGTCCTGAAGCTCACAAAGATAAGTCCTCTCAGCTCCGCACTGTTATTCAGGATGTAACACGGTGTATTTATGTAAGTAGCAAGCAAATACTGTTATCTCTTTGGTCTGTGTACTATCATTGCTTCAGAGCAAAGTATTCCTCTAATCTTAGACACGATCTAATAAACCCACAACCCTCTTTAACACTTAATATCAGTAGTTTCTTTTTTTTGGAGTCTAACTGTGTTGTACAGTAGAAATAGCTGTTTTTTTTGTTTGTTTGTTTGTTTTTAATGTAAGCAGGGAAATACACAAAGTTATGTCAATTCTTTTTTTAAGTGCATGTCAGGATTTTGTAATTTTTTTCTACAGCATTTGCTGTTCGACAGCTTGTCCTTCACTTTTGTCACAAAAGCCATTGCAAAACATTTAAAGAAGGGTTTGCGCTCAATTTCATGCTCTGGCCTTATGCTTTATTGCTACTCAGTAGTGGTTATTAGGTTTAAATAAAAGAAATCTTGATAAAGTATTGCTAAGCATAGCTCTGCTTTTTAGTAATGCCACAGAAGCACGGGTGTCCTCATCTGAGTGTTTGGGTTACGTAAACAACTAGGCATGAAGACGGGTGACACTCTTTATCATGCATGAACATCCCTTAGGACAGCAACATGAACACAGTAGATGTCTCACAGGAGATGGTGCCACCATGGTTGTGAAAATAGATATAGAAAATATCACAAGCAGCACTCCATGACCTCCAGTAATCAGTAATCCACTGGCCTGGCTCTGCTGTTTGTGTTCTTGTTGCCATTCGGTGCACAGTCCACAGATAGACAAACTCAAGCTGTCGCAATATGTACAGGACACTGCTTCCCCATGATGTCCCCTTCCCCCTTCCCCCTCGTTAATCAATACGCTATGCTTTAGGCACAAGTCTTAGGGCAGAATTGGATGAGGCTGCTGCTCAGTGTGTAAACCATGTGAGCCTGAGACCGAGCCCGAACAATAGACCTTCATCAATCTCTGTCACCGCAGATGGGTGTTGGGGAGCTTGAAGTTTCAGGAGGTCATGTCCTTTGTCCAATCCTGATGAATATATGCAAAAGGGACGGGAGCAATGGTTGAGAGACACATAAAGGACCACACTCGACTAACCCTGGGCAAATGCTATTGTGTCCATGAGTAATGGACTCATGGACTAATATTGCATGGGTCAACTTAAACCATTTGCTCTTAGATAATATCTTTTTGGTTTATACTGTATGTCTATTTTGATATTTTGCTGTCCATAAAACACCAGCCATTTTTTTTTTCATGTTCTACTAGAGAAGCTACCTCAACCTTCATTATCCTGTTTTTCTTTTCCCCTATTAGTCCTTGTTTTTCGAGTAGAAAATGAAAGTTTATCGTATACTTTTTTCATGCATGACTAGTCACGGGCTACTACAAAACAAGATTAATCCATACAATCTTAGATTATATTATTTTGGTATTGTAGATCCATCTTAAAATCTTGACATCCATCATCCAGAAGACATTGTGTTCTTCTTTCTTTCTTTCTTTCTTTCTTTTTTTTTACTACTGGAACTGCTACTTCAACACATTCACATTTTATAACATCTCAAATTATATCTTCCCACTATTTGTCTGATCCTTTCAACATTAAAATTGGTGTTTAGCCAATTCTCTGCATGCATCACCATAATTAAGCTACTACAGCAGTGGTTCTCAAAGTGTGTGTTCAGAATGCAGCAGCCCGTGTCCTTACCAGGAAAAGAAAGATACACTGGCTAGCTCTGAATGGCTTAGCGTCGTATCGTATTGATCTCATAAAGCAGTATAGCCCATCCCTAAAACTTTGCTCAGCTGAAGAAGGACTACTGTTAATCCAGAGCTTTAAACTTTAATATATAAAGCACTTTGATTTATTGGACTCAAAATAATAATTGGGGTGGATCCGTAGCCTATCCCACGATAGGTGGAAGTACACCCCAGATCCATCACAAGGCCTCATGCACACACACACGCACACACACGCACACATACACACACATTCATTCACTAATAATAATTCATATTATTATTATTATTATTATTAATACTACTAGTAGTAATAGTAGTATTTATATAGCTACATAGTCATAAGCAAACATACTAGTTATAAGATAAATCGAATGAACATTTAATGGTGACTAAATGGCTTTAAAATTTAGCCAGCCACACTAATGCGTTTTTGTATAGAATGTTGTTAATTTCTTAGACTAAAGCCAGTCACTTAAAACCACTCACATGTCTAATATCAAATCTAAAAGCTGATTCCGAATGTGTTGGATCATTTAACACAATGGTTTGGGCAATAAGTTCAGCAATAATAAGCTTGAACTCCATTATATAAACATGGTAGCACATATTTGGTTAATATGCTTATTAGTTTTATTTTATATCATATAAAATCTGTGTTATGAGCTGTGTTATGCTGCACACTTTGATAACCCCTTTACAACACCCTACTACAGTGATTGCTAAAAAGTGGGGTCCAGGGAAGCATAGCCAGTTCTGTTACAGTGGTGGAAATCACAATTCAAAGCTACTTTATTTAGTAATGAATTACTATATTTATTAATCTGTTTGACTGGCCACTTGAATTGAAGAGGTTTAATCCAAACGCCAATATCTCAAAAACAAATAGGCTTGGATGTAATGTGTTCTTCTGGTGGAAAGTTCAAGAGTAAATGCTCTATGGCCAAATTAAATAGCCAGAATATATTTGTACATGGGTGGCACGATGATAGAGTGGGTAGCGTAGCCGTCTCACAGCTCCAGGGTCCTGGTTATCTCTGTGTCCACACGGGGTTCTTCCTGGTTCTCCGGTTTCCTCCAACCTCTCCAAAATTGGATTGGATTGGATTGATAATGCTAAATTGCTTGTAGGTGTGAATGCCTGGGTGCATTACTGCCCTGTGATGGACTGTCCCACAATCCCATTCAGGCTGTATTCCCGGCTCGCGTTCAGTGTTCCCGGAATAGACTCTGGATCCACCGTGACCTCGATAAAACAGTTACTGAAGATGAATGAATGATATTGTACACATTTGAACAATGAGCCTGATATACAGTCATGCCCATAAGTATTTGGACAGCGACAGAATTTTCATAGTTTTGCCTCTGTACACCACCACAATGGATTTGAATTGAAGCCATTAAGCTGTGATTGAAGTGTAGACTTTCACCTTTAATTCAAGGGGTTTAACAAAAAATATTGCTTTAACCATTTAGGAATTACAACCATTTTTACATATTACCTCCATTTTCCCAGGCTTAAAAGTGATTGGACAATTGACTGATAAGCAGTTTCATGGCCAGGTATGGCCTGTTTCCTCATTAGTTCATGACAAATTAATGAGATAAAAGGTCTGCTGTTGATTCCAAGTGTTGAAATTGCATTTGGTAGCTGTTCATTGGAACTCTCAGTATGCGGTCCAAAGAGTTGTCGATGCAAGTGAATGAGGTCATCATTAGGCTGAAAAAACATATCTATCAGAGAGATAGCACAAACGTTAGGAGTTGCCAATTCAATAATTTGGTACATTGTTAAAAGAAGGAATGCATTGGCGAACTCAGCAATACCGAAAGGCCTGGAAGACCACGAAAGACAACTAAAGTGGATGATCACAGAATGCTTTTCTTGGTGAAGAAAAACCCATTCAGAACATCTAGCCAAGTCAAGAGCACTATATCTTATAGGAAGAGAACATTATGGAGAAAAGGAAGGGCTCATGATCCAAAGCATACCACATCATCTGTCATATGGGTTTTCATAGACGTATGTCTATGAGGATTTTGAGGATTTTCCATCATGTAGGCATCATGTAGTAATAATGGCAGTAGGTATCTGATATGATTCTGATTTGAGACATTCGATTGGCTGGATTATACATGTCCAGATTATACAGTAATTCAAATCCAAACCCTTCCTTCCTTCTTCACTTTTCTCATTTTTTAAGCAAGGGCCTCAAATACAGGAAAGAACTGCATGGAAACAGTCTATTTAGTCTATTTAGAAGTAAATGTTTTTAGCTGGAGAAGGATCTGGGTTCAGCCCAGGATGATTAACACACATTTTAGGCAGGAACAGTTTTTAACATAAGATTACCCAGTGTTTTAAGAGACCTGGATGAAAATAACTTCAGTTGTGTGTAAAATTTCGTCACTCTCACTAGACAACATTAATCGTGAGCAGGGGCGGACAGCAGAGAGACAGTGTGTGTGTGTGTGTGTGTGTGTGTGTCTGGGCGGGGAGTGGCGTTCCCAGCCAATCACACGTGCTTCACTCCTCTATAACACTGAGCTGGAGAAGTTCAGTGTGTGTGTGTGTGTATGTGTATATATATGGATGTGTGAGTGAGTGTGTATGTGAGAGTGAGTGAGTGTGTGTGAAGGGGAGAGAGAGAGAGAGATATCCAGCAGCTAGTGTAGAGTAAAGTGTGATTCGAGGATGGATGCAATACCGTGTTGTCTCGTTTTCCTGCTTCTGTTCTTTAACGCTTGGATTCACCGATCTGAAGGTAAGACGCTGCTCTGTGTGTGTGTGTGTGTGGTTGGTGCTGTGTTATTTATTTCCCGTTTCTCGGTGAAGTTGTGTGGCGGAAGCTGCTGTGTGTGTGTGTGTGTGTGTGTGTGTGTGTGTTGCTCTTTGTTTGGAGGAGCGAAGCTGTGTAGACCCCGAGACTCTTTTCAAAGATGGCGCAGGTCAGAGAGAGAAAGAGCCGTGCTTTCTACAGGAATGTTTATTGTTTTGGGGGGAGAGAGAGAGAGAGAGAGAGGGGGGGGGGGGAAGGGGGGATGTGTCTGTTCCTCTGTCTGTGCCTGGTGTAGAGAAATAGAGAGAAAGAGAAAGAAAGAAAAGCAGGCAAAGACCGGACAGTCACTCAGGCGTGTTTTAGCGGAGTGCCTTTTCATCACACGTTACACACTTCACACTTCCTAATAAACACAATACCCACTTAATGTGTTTTAATAAGCAAAAGCTACGCATTTGAGAATGAGTTTAGGAGTTTATTCCTAATCATTCTGCCTCTGTGTCCTAAATGTGTCCTGGAAGCCTGTGCTGTTTGTGTTGTTGTCGTTACTACAACACTACTCAGGCGACGTTGAGACTCAAACCAGTAACAGTGTAACAAATGGAATAAGTACATTTCCTTGCCAAGTCATACACACTGTATATCCTGGATATTAGACATTATTATTATTATTATTAGATATGAAATATTATTTCGTGATATTAAGTGAGTTGAACTACTAACCGTTCATTCCTCACTAACCAGGCAACTCACTGTTTTAGTGTTGCAGCTTTTACAGCGTTACTACAGTTGGCTAGCTGGCTAAGCGGCTGGTGGTTTAACATTTTTTTTTTCACTTAGCTTTGTGTTTAGCTAGCGTGTTTTTCTTCAAGTTACTTTCAGTATCTAGTTAGGCTTTTGTACAAACGTGAGTAGTTATAAACTAGTTATAGTCAGGTTGAATAACGGGTTAGTAGCGAGCTAAGCTATTTGCTCAGTCGAGTAAACCGTTAATTGGCTTGTGTTTATAGCCGTGCTACCTGTTAGCTTTAAAAAGAAAAAACTTCCCGGAACACACACACACGCCCCTAACTTCACCCGTTTTACCTAAACAGATAATTACTAGCAGAAATAACAAGCAATTTAGTAATATTTAACATTTAATTTAGTGACTGACTCATAGGTAGATGTTGCTAGCTAAACCTTAAGGAGTCACGTAGCCTTCTGTTTTTTCCTCAACACACTGACTGAGTTGTGTCTCTGAAGTAAAAGGGTTTGTTGGTTAACTAAAGAGTTATTTATTCGGTTAAAACACTAAATACAACCTTTTAATACTCCAAAAGCTTTATTCTTGGTGATAAATGTAGCTTTTAAGCATGCCATAAACCCTACCTGAGCTTGACAAGTTTATTCTGGTCCAAACTATAACCAGCAACTGTTTAGGATGAGAAATGTACTCACTTTATACAGAGATGAATGAGTATATGCTTTTAAGCTCTCAGCACTGCAATGTGACCGATATTCAACACAATACTGATATTTTGTACTGAATTTTTAGTACTGATTATCCGAGATCTGAGTATCTGTGTATACTGGATATTTATGTGATGCATATAGAGGTGTGATGTGTGGCGAGCGTTGAAGGTGAGCTGTGTCCTACAGTCTATTGAAAATCTGTGTTTTGTCAGTCGACATTACATGTTGACACTATAAAATGCCCGTGCAGCCTATCAGAAAACACAATATTGCAACACCAACAACAAAAAAGTGGAGGACTAAGGAGGACTGAGTGAGGGTCAATACTGTCATTTACTAAAAAATACGTCTGTGGACGTATTTCTCAGATCGGTCCGATAATGAGAATGAGTCCTGGTGTCAGGATCAGTGCTCGCAAAAATTGCTGGATCAGAATCAGATCAATCGGACATGTTTTCCGATCTGATCCGGAGGCTTTAAGGCGAGCCCTGTCGCACGCTCAATAGAAGATTTGTGCTTCGGCGTCACACGTCCGCACCATGAAACGTCTGTGGAGCAGATCAGAAAACGTGTCGGACTGATCTGATACTGATCTATCCCAGTATTGACCCTGATGCCAAGGTCCATAATCAGATCTGAGCCAGAGTTTGGTTTGTCCTCCTTTCTGCTCTTCAGCACTGTTGATTTATTTATTTTTTTGGCAATATCATGTTTAGATTGAGTATCATGCACATCAATGCAGCGATTGTGCCTTAACCTTATCTTACACGCAGAGGACACAGAAACCCTTGGTACGGCATTTTAAACACAATTTAGCAGCTGGTTTGCTGGCACAATTTGTCTTTGTATGTAGGAAATTGGATTTAGAACCAGCGGCTTTAGAAATGTGACAAAGGCCAGTTACACTGTGCAAATATGATGTGTTAATTAACAACACACTTTTTTGTAAGTCATTATTTCATATTGTGCTGAAATGAGGGTCCGACACATCATTGTCCAGTCACTGTGGAGATTGCAGTGAACATTTCTTTTTTATTTCTCCTCGCACAAATGAGGTTAGGGTGATTTTAGACATGTAAGTTAAAGAAAAACTAACTTAGATATATTTTAACACACATTCATGTTCTGCATGGTGCGTTATTATTAAACAAAGCGTGTTCTTAGTGTGTACACGAGCTAAACTCGCATCGAACACCGACTCATAGGCAGAATCAAAAAGCGCCTTTTTTTAGGCGCACCCTAATAAGAAAATTATTCTTCAACTACTCCAGGAGCTGTGGAGATGGACTGGTCGTTAATTTCTGATGCACAGCTAGTTCAGTTGTTTTACTCTGTTACTCTAGGTGAGCTATAATTTCAGTCATGTACTGAGATGTTCCAGTACGGAGCGAAAGAACACACTGTTCCAGCCATAACGCTGCATTTCGCTTTACAAGTACTGCAGGAGTGAGCTGGACTATAGCCTATTGATTACTTTTTTGAACGTGCAGTTTCCAAATAAGCCTTTTGAGCCCAAGAGTGCTGATCATATGCAAGGCTTATGGGCTTAATCTAGCTTTCAGGGAGTTGTTTTTAAAGTTTACGTCAGAAAAGCAAGCAGAATTTAGGATAATCAAGAGTCGCTGAACTGAGGGTTCTCGCACATTGAACTCCACAGATTTTTATGTATTTTGAAGAAATCATTAATAATTTTTTGAAGCTAAGTTTGTCTAGATGTGGTACAAAGTATAATACCTTCATCAAGTGCTCAATACTAATTGGTTGGTTGATTAATTTCCTATAACAGCAGCTCTGGCGATAGTAGCGACTGTCCGTCAAATCACAGGTTTATAGTAATGCACTCGTTCTAATATGTTATTGTTTCTATAGCAACAAGTTACACATGGACTTGTTCGGTGGACGCGCCACATAAACTGCTTTAAAAATGCGTAATTGTTGATATGGTGACGTTTCCTGTGAGGAGATGTTTATTTGGCGTTTTATGGAAGGAGCCTCCAGTGTTAAAGCTTTGTAACATTCAAGGTAAAGTTTTTTCCGACATGGATGGAGGGCCTCCGTCAAGCTGCGTTTTTTTTTTAAAATTTTGTCTTATGAATTGAAACGAGAGAGGACAGGAAAGACTGTTTATAGCTGTGATAAGAGGAACTAACTTGTTTTTGTGTGCCTGTATAAAAAGTATGAAGTGTCTGCTAGCTACATTAGCTAGGGTACTGTACTAGCTACGCTGCAAATTTAACCGTAAACAGCTGTAAATCATGTTTACAGTAAAGTGCTGTAATGTTTTGCATAGTATGAAATAACACATAACCTAGGATATTCGCTTGTTGCAGGATACCGCTGAGCTGAAGGTTAAGAGACCTACTCAAGGACCCGAGCAAGGCAGTTTGTTGCTGCTGGGATTTGAATACACTAGCTTGTGATCTGTGACTCGACACAAATTGAGCATAGCTCACTACCAGCACAACTAGCTTGCATTGTTTCAATGCAGTCTTTGAGTGGAGTTAATTCAGTGGTAGAAGCGGATGAATCAATGCAAGCTAGTTGTGGCGTCGATGCGGCATAGTTGTGGTCTTTCAGTAGGCGAGGCTACGAGTCGGAACAAACATCAATCATGAAATATTGTGATCTGCCCTGCAGCACTTGTTTGAACATCTCCGTTAGGAAGCGTTATTGACAGATCATGATAAATCTGTAAAAAAAAAAAAGGTGTAAATTGCATCAGAAATGGAAAGGCATCTTTGTCTGTTGCAAATGCCAGCACAAGTATAGTTGGGAATGATGGCTAATTAGGGCAGGAGGATGCAAGTGTTTTCATTAGGCTAAGCAATCACAGCTCAACGAGTTAGCATTAACAGCAGTGGGCTTATTTTCTTATATTTTGACTTATTTTCGTAAGACTCAAAATCTGATTAAACTACGAAAACAGTCGTCTTGTTGAAATCGAAGTTTTAAGTTGGATTAGTAGCTGAAAAAGTATTTACGTGATTTCTGATTTGATAGTTAACGCAGAGTTAGCTGGCCAGCAGCAGTGTGTTCGCCAGCAATAGTGTGTATGTGTGTGTGTGTGTGTGTGTGTGTGTGTGAAACTCTATGTCCTTGACTTTCCTGTGCAGACGTGTTGTTTTTTTAACAGACTAGAAATGAAGTTAACATGCAAGAGCCAAAGTTTTAAGCCAGTTTAAGCTCCTGTTTTTTTTTTTAAACACTTTTTTTACGTGTCTCCCAAGTACCCTGAATAAATGCAGCGCTTTAGAAGGGTGTGCGAGTGTGTGTTAATGCTTCAACAGCTGAACACATTAGCTAAAGGCATACAGCTTGGTATCCTGCTGGGGATGTATGCTGCACTCATATCCACGCACACTGGGGAGCGCGATGTTAGCCAGCGTTCGCAACGAGGCCCTAAGAAAGGGCTCCAGAGCGAGCCTTTTGAGACGCAGCAAGTACAGTCATTTTGTCTTTTTCTGACGGAGGAATCCCAAGCATTTTTATGACCCCGATCTACCCGTTGTCACGGCTTAAGGGAGCACACTTACTCCAGGAACTCGTGTTTGTGCCAGCTGTGGATGGATTCAAGAGCAGCGATGAGTTCAGACAGTATGACAAAACTGTGCCGTGCTTGCGACAGTTGGAAGGAACAGGAGCGATGCCTCGAGGAGGTTTTACATGAAGGTTTTTTTCAGCGCCACCCTAAAATATGAAGTCGCTAGTATTAATATGTGGCTTAGGGGTGGACCAAAAAAACAGTGTGGCTCCATATCACTGCACTATAACTTTTGCAATATGTTAATGTTATTATTATTATTATTATTATTACCTCTCGGGCCTGTTGCCTTTTTAACTTGGCAACAGTGTGCGTCACATCTCCTCATGGAGGTGTTTATGAAATTGATAAGGGAACGCAACAACACAAACGAATTACCTCATGACTAGCTGCGTGCACACACTGCGCCCGTCGCTTACGAGCAAACATACCAATCCCGAAATCATAAATTTCAAACTAATTTTCTTATCAATCGCTCCAACTTTATTCTAAAACAATTCTTTTTATATAAATAACCAGTTTGCTATGTACAATATCATAATGTTACTGATAGTATGTGTATTTATACCTGAGCGCAAATGTTTGCTCCATGGTTCTGAAATGCAACGAGGGAAATGTACAGCGGAGTCCAAAAGTCTGAGACCACATCGAAAGTTTTCTCATTTAAAATCGGAAATAAACAGACTTCGAATTTTGAAATATTTACAGCAAAGAAATGTTCAATGTCGTGAATATTTAATATTCAAGATTCTGCACTATTTCCAGGACCCTATTTAGCTGCTTTGGACGACAGGTCCGATTTTCGTCATTCCTGATCTCTTGTACGGAAGCACGCGTTCAAACGACACATGGATCATAAGATTTTACACAAACTTTCGGGGTCCGTGCCAGCTCGAGCGTACACGGTCATTACAGCAAAAAAGGAGAACAAACCAAATACTCAGAGACTCTGAAATTCATGCAAATAGTTCAAAGATTCCAGTTTTCACTCAAGTTATTGTCAATAGTATAAATTAGAAAATAGAAAAGACTGCACTATAGAAGCGTTTTCACTAGTGGGCTCAGACGTTTGGACCGCATTGTGTGTATACAATTTAACTACAAATAAAGAGAATTCTTAGAAGTGCAAAATGTGAATCCTGTAACAAGACGGCAGTATAAGAAGTCAAAGTTATGTTTAGACCCTCAGCTTTTGGGGACTTGGATACAGGATACAGAGATCAGGATTAGAGGTCAGTATTAAGGCAAACGCTAGCTATACAAGCTATTAGAGAATTTTTTATATAACGCAAAGGCAGTTGCGGGCTTTGGAGCTGATGTTTTACTATTAATTTCCTAACATAAGCTGTTTGATTATTTTTATCACACTCCGTAATGAAGGAACATGAATGAAATCCAGCGCATGGAACGTCTCAATGAAATTTCTTTGTTTTCTTTGTTTATCTTAAGGGTGTGCAAACTTTTGTACTCGTGCACAGTAATGCCAAAGGCTTATTTTGCACTTGACTGCAATGCCCTGGCTTCGTGCTAAGAAATAGCTTTAACTCCATCTTGCATCAGAGGAGGAAGAGGGTAGTGGCAGCTGTAGCATGTGCACATCTGTGTTAAAACCTCTCTGTGTTAGATTTTGAGTCGATCATCTTACACGCGCGTTGCGGCACACGCAGTCGGTGTTTTATTTTAGCGGTGGAAATGCCCCGAACAAATGTGTTATCGATTCCTGGTGTGTAATAAGTTATTTAGCCTTGCGAGGGATGACACAGATGACGGATTCCATGTTGTGTTGTGAGTACCTCCGTCATCTTCTACCCTGCACTTAGATACAGTCTATTGTGCTTTAAAAACCCTCGCAGTCAGCCTTGGCAGGGAAACATTATTCCTTTTTAACAGTTAATCATCAAATTTGCATCACATTATAACACTATATGTATGCACGCGCTCTAATTAAGGCGGGGCGCTTTAATGACTTTCTTAAAGCGTTTTCAACATGGCGGAACTCGGGCAAGCCTTTCTTGTAGTCGATTCGATGCTAAAGTGAGCCAGGTTGAGTGCCTGTTTCCTGTGTAGAAAGCTCTCTCGCTTCCCAGCCACGCGCGTCATTAAAGCATAGATCTGAGAGCCCTTGCTTTTTTCATCCCCCCCCCACGCCCCTCCCCCACCATTGCACGTTTGCCATGGGAAGAAGATGTTTCCTGTATGTCAGGACGAAGCAGAGGTCCAGACGAGGACGTCTCGTAAACCCTGCTATCAGATTTCCATCTTGGTACCTAGACGAGTCGTACCTGTTTGAGGAGCTTTCGGCACGGTTCATAAGACACAGACTACACCCAGACTGTGGCGTCTGCGGTTTTGGAGACAAGAGACAGCACTGTGATTAATGGGCTGTGTGTCTGGATGGGTGCCAACTCCAGATTGCAGTTTACACACTTGACATGGTGGCATGAAAAATACACACAAGCACTGAGCTAGTAGTTTGGAAGCGCGCGCGCGCGCGCGTGTGCGCGTGTGTGTGTTCTTTCACCGTTCCGCAGTGTGGATTTCTGTGTAACGTGTATAACTGTTACGCTATTTGTTTGGCAGCTTTAAAAGGAAGTGCGATAGGTATTACTATCTTTTCCTTCTCTTCTCTTTTTAGAACGGGCTGCATCAAAGAAAACGTGCTTCTCCGTTCAGGAAACGCGAACAGGAGCTTTACGATTTTCCCTCTCAGCTCTAGAGGCTCTGTAAACCGCTCTGGCTCTGTAGCATTTAGCAGCACTTAAGCATTTAGTGGAACGTGCTACGTGACTCTTATTGCTCCTTTCCTCTCTCAGGGCTCATTAGCCTGTCAGGTTGTTGCACACTGCACTCTGTCGATCTGACGAGTGCGTCTTAAAGTGTCCTGGACACTATACTTAAACCAAACGAATGTTTTTAAAAAGCTTTCCTAAGGTTACCCTTTTCATTAAAAGAGGTGCACCGAGACATTTGAGTGCGGAGGCGAGCAACAAAACACTGACCTTGGTATCAAGGATGGGAGAAAAAAACCGAAATAAGAAATCACAGTGTCATCCTCGTTGGCAGCGGTTCACCTGCTTTACATATGACAGCACTGTTGCCCGCTGAAAACGTGTCCTGGTTTGACTCGGTCATAGCTACGCGTACCTGTCAGGCCCACTTCCCAGTCCATTATTATTAATAATGTGAAAAATGTAGGGTATGATAATCACGGTCTACTGTCTATATCTACTCGCAACTTCATATTTTCAAAGCGGATAACGTTAAGTAATATCGATGAACCTGAAGTTGTTGGGCTTTTTTTTTTTTTTTTTTGGATATCCTAAAAAGGAAATGTAAAATATGAAATCGGCGTGCGTGTACATCAGGCCAGCCTTCATTTCAAAGAGGAAAGTACATTTTTTTTTTGCGATTTCAGAAGGGAACATCTTAAGAAATCGTTTTTTAGCAATTTTATAAAGCCTTGTTTGGACTGGATTCGTTTTACGCAGGAGCGTGTGTGTGTGTGTGTGTACGGGGGAGGATTTGGGGTTGGTGGGGTTGGATGAGATGATGATGATGATGATGACCGCAATCCGCTAGGGATTGTGGCCACTCAGTTTGCTCTTGATCATTAGTAGGTCACATGACTAACGTGTGTAGTAGGGCTGGGCGATATAGACAAAATCTTATATCACGACTGACAATTTCATAAGTTGTAACAATATATATCATATCGTATCATGATATATTACGTTTTCTCTAAAATGGATGAAAAAAAAATATATATACATACATATACAAAATGAATCAGCAGACTTAACTGGTTAATTAACTGGTGTTTTGAAAACGTTAACCATAAGTCGACCAATCCGATCGTATGACTAAAACTGAAACTGTGACAAACTGCTAACAAACAGGCTTTTTACGATGTTTCCTTATGAAGTTTGTCCGGAGAAGTTGAATCAGTCGAATCAATACAATTCTGCAATTCTGCAATTCTGCAATCAATCAAATCTGCAATTTTATTGCAGATTTCATTGTTGGGGTATTGAACCGTGCCGACATTCCTTCACGCCTTTAACCACGAAGCTTTCACAAAATATATCATCAGACATATCCGAGATGCTGTCTGATTATAAAGGTCTCTGACTAAACCGGTTCCTCTTGTTCAGTTGACTTTTTTTTTTCTGCTCTTACCAACTTTCTAACGCTGAGCCGTCAGTGCAGTTGGCAACGATGGTCTTGCTGTTTTGCTAATTTCATTAAGGTTTAGTCCTGCATAAATATGTTTTCTTTAATAGAGGACATTTATCGAATGCCGGAAAATAATGAATGCAGCAGGTTTCTTTATAGCATCCGAAAGGTCAGAGAGAGCGCAAGGGGTGAAGGCTTGTGCTTAGGGACAGAAAAAGCAGAGACGGAAAATTAGCCGTTGTTTCTGCGATTAATGCAAAAAGTCTTTTGCATCATGTTGTTTTTTTTTTTTTTAGTAATGGCATATAAATATTTTAATAAAGAAGCATGAGTTTACTACATATGCGTGTCAGCTGGAATATTTTCTCTGAAATCTTTGCCAGAACAGATGTACACATAAACAGATCAGCGATTCATCAATAACATCAGAGAAGTAGAGTTGTCAGGAAGTCCGCCTTAAAACGCTGGCGTGTCAGCTGTCATCAAACCCGGAGAACGAGACGTGTTAACGATAAAGCTGCTACGGAGCGGTAATGTTTTAATAGTGAAAATAACACTACGAATATCTTAAACATGTAGCACAGGTTGACAAGTTCATCGTTAGGTTGGTTATTGGATCAGGAATTGATTTATTATTGGACCGGGGTCAATTGAAATAGCTTGTGGGATTGTCCTCTTAGTTTTTAAGCCCCTCCTCATGTATTCCTAACGTGGGTTAAAGTCAAACCTATTACCTTTTATATCAGCTTGCGTCCTTAGATGACACTAGAGTTCGCACCTACATAGTGAAAGTATTTGTCTAGACAATTAGCCAGGTAAATTAAAGTGCCTATTCTGTGGTTAGTGCTAGCTTGCTTTTTCCCCATCAGCGAGATGTGGAAGAACAAATTGTTCTATCGTGTCTGAGATTTTCATATAAGAGGGAGTGCCTCAGGTCTCAAACGCTCGACATTTGCATGCAAAACGCTGTGTCATTGATTGCGGTTTGGCAAAACTAGAATTGCTCACTTTGCTTATTTGGCTGATGGTTTTATTCACGGCGGCTTGCAAGTGAAAGTTGAGTTCCAGCCTATAGCTGCGGAGCTCAGACTGACCTTCTGGAAGTGTGGAAATGTGGGGTTCTCACTAGACGTACTTAAATGAACCAAAAAGCCAAAAAGTCTTTTGGTGGATGGATCTGTGGTGGATGTAGAGCTGAGATTGTACCGGTAGAACCCTTTGGTTTTGGTTTTGGTTTGGTTTTTGATCGGTCGTGGACAAAATGGCAATGGAAAAAGGGTAAATCTCAAAAATCAGAGAAGTGAGAGAGACGTTCTCCCAGAGAATGGAGAATATGAAGCTGGCGCCGATTAGATTAGATTAGATTAGATGATTAGATACTTAAAAACATTTTGTGTGTTGGATTCAGTCTTTATTTTCTCTTTTTGTTTGTCGGTCCACATTTCCAGAGCACATGGCATTCCTGCGTCGCTACAGCTCTGTCCGTTGGCTCAGTTTGGGCGCAGTTCAGCAGCATCTACAAAAAAAATGATGCTGCAAATCCAAACCCGAGGCATGTTTGTTTCACTTCCTGCAGTCGGGTCGATTCAGAGCTGAATTGCTTTCTCATTGCAATCGAGCAGTACTAGAGTTCGATGAGAACCGGACTGAGACCACCTCGCTCAAACTGTCTCTGACAGATTGTTTTCATCGAGTGTGATTGCAGCGTCCTTTCTCATCTCCTTATAGAACTGCACCGGCGGGGGAAAACACAGCAGGGTTCGATTCAAACGGACTAAGCGCTGAATATGTGAAATCATCCTTAAACTCCTGTCCAACACTTGACCATAATCTCGAAGCTGCTTGCACAAAGTAAATAACATATTCATACTTTGTCATGATTGTGAAGAAATCTCGAAGGCAACGCTAGGCTTCCTGCACGCACACTCCGTCTCGGTGATGCTTTATGTAACCAAACAGTCCTGACCCCCGGTACGCAGGCAGATACTCAGATCAGAAATGAACAGTCGTGACTTGTTGGTGAAGTCTCACATCGTGGAGGACGGCATGTGTAGGATCTTACACAAAAACCACGGCACGACCCACGAGGGAGTTTACCATCGAGCAAGCACAAAGAGTGTTGGAGTGGTCTGTGATGCCGTGTGGGGGAGGTTGGGATGGTTTCTTCCATCTGATTCCCCACATCCGAACCCACGTCCGTCACAGACAAAAGATGTGCAGTAATGGCCGAGATGGGGGAAGGGGCCAGGGCACTGACCTATGGAAATGACTCTGGGCACCCTCGCCGGATAAATAGGGGGTTCAAATGGTTATTTTTGGAGCGATAAAAGGGAGCGGGGGAAGGGAATCGAGCAAAACCCTCTCGCGCATATGCAGCCTCCGAGTACCAACATAACGTCTTCCCTCCATCACCCATTCCGTACACAGTATGCAGCGCCATATCACGCTATTTCTCCTCCTCTATAAGTGTACATGGTGTTCAAGGAGTCAGTCGAGGGAGCTGCGTTTCTGGCTGCCAGGAGACGTGCGATACATAATTCAGCTGCACACAAATGTAAACGCAAAGGCTTGTGGGAAGTGGCATTGCACTGACGAGGAAGCCACTTGATATACACCATGGCATCTCCCCTTATTTAAGCGTCCTGTTCACACAGCGGATATCCGGGCTGCATCTAATCGAAGCTGATTTCAAAGCGATGCGTTTAAAAACGTCTCCATATAGCGTGTCTTTAGATTATATATCAACGATATCAACATGCGTGGACACAAAGACTCTCCCCCTTCTTGTGGATCATCCTAATGGCTTGTGTGTGTGTGTGTGCGTGTGTGTGTGTGTGTGTGTGCGTGCGCGCGCATAAGTAAGTGATGAACAGAATGTGCCTGGGATTGAAATCACCTTTTTAGTTCATGTTCATAGAAACGTTTTGCCAAGCGTCCTGCCAAAAAGACTTTCTGGTTGAAGGACGTTAATTTTTTTAAAATAATTATTTTTCATGTTCAATACAAAATCAGTAGAAGCAAGTTCATAAACTTTCATTTTGGGATTTTTTTTTGTTGCACTGTTTATTATTTTTTTTTAAAGTAAAAATGACACATTCTAGCCGTGAATTCCAATGTATTACTCAGTTATTATTTCAGTAACTAATATGCTTGATTCAGTAGCTGCAGTGAAAATAATATGAAATGCTGTGTAATAATGAGAGTGAGGAACGCAAGTCCCGACCAGCTGATCCAGCTAACCGCATCTTTTCGCACTGCTGCACATGCCGCGTTACAGGGATAACAGCATAACACACTTGCCGGGTTTTCCCTAAATTTTCAGAGGGATTAGATGCTGTCTGGGTTCCCGGCGCAGGGGGTGGAGTGGGGG
>CM040975.1:6491656-6515893 GCA_022985145.1 Pangasius djambal
TATGTGGATTACTTTAACTTGTACACATAGGAAGAATAAACATGCTGAAATACATATGAAATTATTTGGGAAATGCAGCCAAAGGGCAGAAAGGCGACAGACGGAGAATTTCAACATTTCAGCATTTCTTTCAACCATGAATAACACAGCCCTCTTTTGAACACTTCACTTTCCTAGCTGACAAAGGCTTACCCATTCAAAATATGTATCACCTTTACATAATGTTTCAACCAAATTTTACACACACACACACACACACACACACACATATATATATATACATAGTCAGGTCCGGAAGTATTTGGACAACGACAGAGTTTGTGTGATTTTGCCTTTATACACCACCACAATGGATTTGAAATAAAACAGTCAAGATGTGATCGAAGTGTAGACTTTCAGCTTTATTTTAAGAGGCTCCACAAAAATATGGCATTTCCCATTTTCAGCAAAGTACTTCCATTTTCAGGGGCTCAGAGTTATTTGGACAATTGACTGACAAGAAGTTAATTGGCCAGGTGCGGTCCATTCCCTCATTACAAGACAAGACGAATGAAGCAGATAAAAGGTCTGGAGGTGATATCAGGTATTGAGTTGGCATTTGGCAGCTGTTCGACTGGAGCTACCAATATGAAGTCCAAGGAGATCTCAATGCAAGTGAACGAGGCCATCATTAGGGTGAAAAAACAACATAAATCTATAAGAGAGATAGCAAAAACCTTAGGTGTGGCCAAATCAACAGTTGAGTACATTCTTAAAAAGAAAGAAAGCACTGGTGAGCTCAACAACATCGAAAGGCCTGGAAGACCACGGAAAACAACTAAAGTGGATGATCGCAGAATCCTTTCCTTGGTGAAGAAAAACCCCTTCAAAACATCAACAGAAGTCAAGAATACTCTGGAGAAGGTAGGCGCATCATTGTCAAAATCTACAATCAAGAGACGCCTTCATGAATGTAAATACAGAGGGTTTACAACAAGGTGCAAACCACTGGTAACATTCAAGAACAGGAAAACCACAAACAAGCAGCAACTGAAGGTGTCTGCAGTGAAGCCCTGGCAAAGCATCTCCAGGGAGGAAACTCAGAATTTGAGTTTTGAGAACATAGGCTCCAGACTTCAGGCAGTCATTGAGTGCAAAGGATTTTCATCCAAGTATTAAAATGATGGTTATATTTACAATTATGTCACTTTGTCCAAATACCTTTGAGCCCCTGAAAATGGAGGTATTTTGCTGAAAATGGTAAATGCCATATTTTTGTGGAACCTCTTAAAATAAAGCTGAAAGTCTACACTTTGATCACTTGATTGTTTTATTTCAAATCCGTTGTGGTGGTGTATAAAGGCAAAACCACAAAAACTGTCATTGTCCAAATACTTCCGGACCTGACTGTGTGTCTGTGTATGTATGTGTATATATATATATATATATATATATATATATATATATATATATATATATATATATATATATATTAGTACAGTAAGTAAGTAATGAATTAATGCATGATTCAAAAGTTATGGCGAAATATGCTACTTATTTTACAGAAATGAAATGTGGCAGTAAGTGAAATAAGGCAGGCAAGGCAACTCACACTACATGACTGTCTAGATGAGGACTACACTGCAGGAACGGGGAGAAAACCTCCGTTCCTGACAGTCATGGGAAATGCCGCAAAACCTGCAAGTGTTTGGCGAAGAAGCTACCTCAGGCTATGTTCGCACGTAACATTTTAAAAAAAAATTTCAGCACCTGTTTTACATCATAATCGTACAGAGTAGACAGTGTTTATAAAACGCCCTGAGCTCCTTTTGGGACGTAACTGCATTTTAGAAAAACAATTTTTTTTAATGAAAAAAGTCTTTGACCAGCTGTTTTCATCAGAAAAAAACTTTGTTTAGCTACCAAGCCACATTAGATATTAACAAGGTATCTTTCTATAATGTCAACTAACTAGCTCCGCTGGCTAACATAACTTAATTCAGTACATGGATCTCTGTGTAAGGTAGCTAGGTTAGCAATTCCTTTAGTTGTAAAATGGGCTACGTTAGTTATATCTTTTCTCTATCCACTATCACTGTTGTTATCATCCACAAGAATTACTCCCTAACAAAAAAAAGTTTATACTTTATTTGTTCTTTATCGAGGCTTACCTTATCGATGGCTTGCAACTTGCTTATTCGAGTCGATAGTTGTAACTACCATCCCGAGAAATATCCAGTCAGCTGTTTGATTAGCTTGGTGACGAGCATCTGTCACACACCGGTCACACAAACGTTCGTCCAAACACTGATTGTTGATCGGCAGGTCATTCCTGTTGCCAGCTTACCTTTCCATTTGCGATCAAGCCACCTCTTTGTTTTTTTTTTTTTTTGGTCAGTGCATCAGAACTCTCACTGTTGTTTTTACGTTCATTCTGATATATCGATTAAATGCCTCAATACGTTCATTCGGCATAAGGGGCTCCGCAAAAACACTTAGATAGGGAAACCCTGCACTCGGAGGTGAGCGCTTTCTGCCCTCTTCTGCATACGTGAGCTCGCAAAATGCTCACAATTAGCTAGTGGGGCTATGAGAAGACACAAGACAAGGATGCACCAATAGACAGTGTTTGCTGCTAATGAGCTGCTTCTCTAGAGCAAGACTTGCCCCTGGGGGCAGGGCATAAACGTCCTAGAGAGCGTTTCATTGGTCGAACACAAAACTAGCTCAGGAACGTGTCATCAAAAATGTTTATTTTCAACATTTCTACAATACTATCATATTGATCTCCATAAGAATCAAGTACAGAAAGCTCTGAAACACACATTTTTTTCAGGGGCACTTTAAACCCATTAGCTAAACTATTGTTGTACATATTTCAGTAGAATTAATTATTTAAGTAGTTTGTGTGTAAAATAACTTTGTACTTTTGGTTGAGGGCTTAAAGTGTTAAGAGTTAAGACAGCTTCACTTGGATCCAGAGTGTGTGAAAGGACATCTTCTTTCAGCTTGGTGAAGATGGCAGTGATGATAGGACGTAAAATAGATCTGTATCAGTCGTGTGCGTTGGGCGAGATGTAGATGTAGTCACCGATGATTCAGTTAATATTTCTTGTCGGACTGAAAGGGTAGCACAAAACATGTGAACGGAATTTTGCTACATGCACTGAACGGAAAAATGTGTGCATGTCAGTGTGGCAGTTTTTCATAATAAAAATGACGTTACCCCATTGAGCTTTACAAGCTATATATGGAGTTCAACATCAGTCCCACGTCTCTTTTAAGCTTACTAGCAGCGTGACTCAATCTTCTCTGAATCAGTTGCACAGCCATATGCTTATGGCACGTCGTTCTATAGGCCTACATTAAAAATGAAAAATAACAGGGCTGTTTTTGTAATTATGGGACTGCAGAATGCAGCATGTCTGCTTGAGAGTTTGGTGCAACAATCATCCATCCATCCATCCATTTTCTGTACCGCTTATCCTAGACAGGGTCCAGGAGCCTGGAGCCTATCCCAGGGGACTTGGGGCACGGGGGACACCCTGGACGGGGTGCCAACCCATCACAGCGCACAATCGCACACACACACACACACACACCCACAGACAATTTAGAGACGCTACAGCACGCCTTTGGACTGGGGGAGGAAACCGGAGTACCCCGGAGGAAACCCCCACAGCATGGCGAGAACATGCAAACTCCGCTCACAATCATGTTGTTGTCTGAAAATGATATTTTAAAAATATCGTTAAGGCACGTCGCTTTTGGTCATGAACACGTAACATTGAGTTCATTCCAGCAATTCCGGTTTTTACTGGCGTTAAGCCAGGTTTAACCATGTTTAGATAAAAGTTGGGTTAGGGTCAGGGTCGTGCAGTCGATCAGTATTGGCCTCACAGAACGCCGATCCATCTTTAGTTTAAAATGTAAATACGTACAGCTGTAAGACGCTGGAATAAGACGCTTTTTTCTTAACCCAAAGCCAACCAATCAAATTCAGAGTATTGTCAAGCATTACTTTTTCATCTCTGGCATCTTGAGAGGCTTGTTAGCTCCTCCAGGGCACCAGGAGATGTTCTCCAAGAGCTTAATTGCAGAAAGTATAGCATCATCATGTCTTTATGTTTGAATTATGTACGTATTATTACCTAGAGAAGTGACAGACTCTGAATATGTTCACCTCAGAGGCACAGTTGAGCAAGAAGCCAAGTGTAATATTACAAAGCGATTGTTGGTATAGATTAGGAATCTGCTCTTGTAACACAAAGCATCTAAAATGGCTCTAGGTAACAGTTTTAGAAGCATCACTGATAAAAAGGACAGCTGTTTGGCAAGCTAATGCAAGTTTGTTTTGTTTAGTCTGTTTGACAGCAGGGCTTTTTTTTTTCTTCTCTTCTTATTTTTAAATGCTAGATTATTAACGCAGAGTGGGTATTACGGTTTTACTGTTACAGGGACCCGATGATAATCTCATTAAAAAAAAAAAGCCTACTCAAATCAAACGAGTGATTCACATAGAGCGAGACGCAGATTGGATAATGAACACAGGAAATAAACTAATAAAAGCAGATTGAGATTAATGAAAACAAAATTTATTTCAGTAATCAAAAGATTTTTTTTTTTGGTTTTCGTTTTTTTTGTTTTTTTTTGCAAAGAAATATCCATCATAAGAGTAAAAGCACTTCTTAAGGATTAAGAAGTAAGGATTTTTCCCTCAAACCGAACCTGAAAATGGAGCACTATTGACGTGTTTTCTGTCTTCTGTGTATGTCTAAATGTTGCATCAGAGATTGGTTAAGAGTAGGAACACCCAAAAAATATGAAGTCATGGCCCATGTGCGTAATAGTAACAGTCAAATAAATAACAGAACTGGCATCTATTCCATCTTAAAAGTGCGCTGTGTGCATTTTTTAAAAAAATGATTACGTTCAAGGGGCAAGATGTACAGAAAGCAAACATGCTAGAAAGAGAGGAAAACAGTAAGCTAGCTGGAAAGAAATGGAGCTAAAATGGAAGACCAACATAAACGTTAACATGAATACATTAACAGAACGTCACGGCATAAAAACATGAGCAAAAAAAAATAAATAAAGCGAAATGGCTTCTGCTTAGTCATTATTTTACTTATCGTAACATTTGTTCTGGTAGAATTGTTTCAAGCAGGACTGCGATTGTCGATATGCAATATTAAACCCGTACCTTCCATGGATTTAGCTCATTGCCAGGGGCACAACATGGGGGACGGGGTGCCAACCCATCACAGCGCACAATCGCACACACACAAACACACCTCCGTTCACACACTACGGACAATTTAGAGACGCTACCGCACGCCTTTGGACTGGGGGAGGAAACCGGAGGAAGCCCCCGCAGCACGGCGAGAACATGCGAACTCTGCGCACGTTTCATACACACATCATTTAATATCCTGTTGTTGTCTGAAAATGATATTTTAAAAATATCTTTAAGGCATGTCGCTTTTGGGCATGAAAACGCAACATTGAGTTCATTCCAGCAATTCCAGTTTTTATTGGCATTAAGCCAGGTTTAACCATGTTTCGTTAAAAATTGGGTTAGGGTCAGGGTCGTGCAGTCGATCAGTAGACACTGTTTTCTATCTTCTTAACGCAGGGCAATTTTTTTCCTGACGGCACTCAATGTTGTTCGTAGCTAAGAACCTAAAACAAAATCAAGACAGTCAGCGAAACCTCATGAGAGCACTGAGTTTGTGGATACGGCAACATTTAGTGTAGTGTATGCAGCCATGAATTATCACAACAGCATACGGTTTCACACAAAAACACCTGGCGAGGAAACATCGCAGCGCTAATGCCTGTGGTACTTCCTCAAGGCGAGTCGACGTGCGTCAAAGTAGCCATCAGTCAAACAACGTTTAATCGTATTTTAATTGATACTTTTACGTACTGTACATGTAGCTATTTTCAAGTCTTAATGTCAGGTACAGTCTGGATGAGTTTGACGTACTGCTCAGGTCTAGCTAGCATTGCTGAGAGGTAGGGCTGCACAGTATGTCGAAATTATCGAAATATCGCAAATGTAAATATCGCGAGATGCACATCGCGATAACCGAACGATTTTAAGACTTCAAAAAGTTCTGAAAAGTCAGAGTTTTAGGGCAACGCACATAGCAGAGAATGCTTTCTTTTCCTCAAAACAACATGAAACGTATGCTGGTTATGTCATTTTCAGTTTATATATATATATATATATATATATATATACATCAGTTATAGTTAATATTAAGATTCCCTGATGAACATGTAAGATAATTACCTCTTAAGGGTGGAAGTAACAAATGGTTGAAATAAAAACTCAGAATTCTATATGATTTATAAACAAGAAAAGAGCAATGAGAGCAGAGAGGTATATAAAAAAATACATCTGTGTAAACAATTTATTAAGTAGGTTTTAAGTATAAGATGTTTATTCAGATTTTATTTAAGTAATTTCATGATTTGTATTTTATTCAGTCCATTGTTTTTGCGGAATATATAACTGATAGTTTTATACAACCACCTGGTTAATGTTATGTACGTTAAAAAAAAAAGGTTTAAAGCTATGGTGTAAAAGTCTGCCATTTACAACAGTCATGCAGAATGCAGAGGGCTTGCTCTCCCCGTCTGCGTAACCACTGCTTCTCTTTTGAATGCCGGATGATTTGATTAAGCCATTAGATGATGCAGCTACAGGCTCCAAAAATGTGAAATTAAATTGCCATTGATTCGTGGAAATTTTTTCCTGCCGTGGTGCCGCTTATTATATTAAACATCCTCCATCCTTTTCATTCCCGTGTCCCCGGGGAAGCCTCGGTGTTCGGAGGACAGTCTAGCCACAACCTTGACAGCCTATTGAACTCCATCACATGGACTTTATTTTTTTTTTGTTTTTAGAAAAATGTACATTATTTGTTAATGTTAAGATTATGGACTGTGCATTCTAAACTCTAAATGCATTAACTAAATGAAGGCTTTTAGAATTTCAGTGGCTCCAAATTAAATGCCTCAGAAATACCAAGGCAATTTAGCAAAGGTCAGGGAGAGTGTTTTCTTTTTTTTTTTAGGGCTTGAAACTAATTCGGGTAAAGCTGAACATTACAAAACAGCAACGTGAAACTAACGTAAATACAGGGGGGGGGGATGTGACATTTAGGAAAGACCTTGCTGTTTGTTTCCACAGAATGTTTCAGACTTTTTAAGACACTCACAATAGAGGATTATATAAAGGCTTACAGATCTGATCAGTCTTGCCGAGCCAGTAAAAACAGAGCTTTTCCTGTTTTGATGTTCCTAATATTATGAATTTTCAGCAACTCTGAGAAAACGCCGTTCCAAATCGCACACTTTCTGTCTGACAAGCGAGAGGTTTATCGGAATAGCTCTGTCTGCGATCGGCTGAAATTAATAAGCGTGCCCCAAATATTTCTGTATAGCTTTCCGAACAAGTACACGCACTGAGATGCTGACTTCGTTGAAGAGGTTACTAACAAATAATGAACAAAAAGCAAGATAAGAAACACTAATAATGAACGTTTAGGATCTGCTTTGTAAGGAATAAACTGGAGCGGAAGTCCTGCTCTAGGAAAGTAAATCATGATGGGGTGGTGCGAAGCGAAGTCACTGCCAGCATCGCAAAGTTGATTATTTTCCAATAACAGCACGTCCCAGAATGTGTTTCATTCCTGTTATACCACAGTATGTTGTGGAACGTAAATGAATAGTTTCTGATATCATTCACACTTTCTTGTTTTCTCCCTCTTGGAAATGCAGCTTGTCGTATTACTGAAAAAGCAAAAAGTAATGTTTTGAAGACTTTCCTGTGGTGGAAAAACAGAAGACTTTCCTGTGGTGGAAAAACAGAAGACTTTCCTGTGGTGGAAAAATGGAAGACTTTCCTGTGGTGGAAAAAAGGAAGACTTTCCTGTGGTGGAAAAACGGAAGACTTTCCTGTGGTGGAAAAAAAGGAAGACTTTCCTGTGGTGGAAAAAAAGGAAGACTTTCCTTTGTTGGAAAAACGGAAGACTTTCCTGTGGTGGAAAAAAACGGAAGAGTTTCCTGTGGTGGAAAAAAGGAAGACTTTCATGTGGTGGAAAAAAGGAAGACTTTCCTGTGGTGGAAAAAAACGGAAGACTTTCCTGTGGTGGAAAAAAGGAAGACTTTCATGTGGTGGAAAACGGAAGACTTTCCTGTGGTGGAAAAAAGGAAGACTTTCCTGTGGTGGAAAAAAGGAAGACTTTCCTGTGTTGGAAAAACGGAAGACTTTCCTGTGGTGGAAAAACGGAAGACTTTCCTGTGGTGGAAAAAAGGAAGACTTTCCTGTGGTGGAAAAAAGGAAGACTTTCCTGTGGTGGAAAAAAAGGAAGACTTTCCTGTGGTGGAAAAACGGAAGACTCTCCTGTGCACATTGTGTCCTATAGAAACATATTAGAATGAGTGCATTAATATAAACCAGTTGAGTGGATTACAGCTGGCATTATGTTTAAAGAAATGATGATGATGTTAAAGAAAATAGAATCAACGCCGTCTAACCAATCAGAATTCAGCAGAGCTGTGGTATACGTGTTTTTTTTTTCTCTCTTTGATTCCCCCCCCCCGATTTTCTCCCTAATTTAGCCTTAGTCTCTCCTACCCTCCGGTCAGCTCTCTATCACGAAGGCTGTCACGTGCTTCCTCCGAGACGTGTGTAGCCAGCTCCATCTTTTCTGCTCATGCTGCGTCACGGGGCGGTGTAACACACTCAGAGGAAAGTGCTATTCGCTCCTTTCTGCATGCCGGACTTCACCGATGACCGCGATTGGCTAGCGGCGCTGTGACTGACAGGAGGGAGAGAGAGAGAGAATGTCAACCCTCACACCCAGAGAGCACGGCTAATTTTTCTCTCCTGGACTCGTGAGGCCGACGGCCACGGATGGCGGTGGCATCGGCAGGATTCAAATGCGCGATAGGGAAAACTCTTTTCCGTTGCACCACTCACTCATGAGCCCAGAGGTATAACTGAATATTAATGATAAGTGGGCTCTGTCAGAGAAAACAGGCTGTGAGTTGGAGAGGCTCTGTAAAAGGTTTTTAAAGTGTATAGGTGTTATTTTTAGAGTACAAATCACTGAAGATGTGACATGTACAAGAGGGAAAAAAAAAAAAGAGCAAAAAAGAAAAGAGCAAGATCCTGCCTCTTTAGCTGTCCATGTAATGTTTCAGTCTGTTTTTTTTTTTTTTTTACTTGCAAAAGATGGTTTAAGCAAAACAAGGCAAATATAAACTCCTGTGATGTACAAATATGCACATATTTGAACATTTTTGCTCATTCCGTTTTCATCCATGCCTACTGTCGTGTTCAGCGCACAATTCTTTGCGTTGTGCCTCTCGGGTTAAAACGTGTTAAGTGTAAAAAAGAAATTTAGTTAGCAAACAAGTGGGAGCATGGTAATGTATCAGAGCTTCCCGTCAGCCACATGTTTGTGTTCAACAATACCCCATGGCAAGGTCTTTCCTATTAGAGTGACGTCCATAAATAGCCGAGGATCAGTTATCTGTTCACAGGGACTGCGATCGGCCCTAGAGCTCCAGTGTCTTCACTCCCACTCCATGTAGAGCTCATGTGTCTGAAGTCTGATGCCTCGAGACTGGTCTTTTAATAGTGTGTTTTTACAGATGGAGGGAAAAAGAAAGGCGTTGACGGAAAAACGGCAGGGGCATCACACCGAGGATGCGACTGCCATCCTGCAGCACTGAGCACTTGAAGTGTAGAGTTGTGTGAGCAAGACGTAAATCTTTCCCTTGAACATTCCTGCTTTGTCATTTGTGTCTGCATTAGGGATGGGCGATACAGACTTAAAACTATATCTTGATATTTCATGTTTTTTTTTTTTTTTTTTTTGCAGTAACTATATAAATGACGATATGAAAATAGTAACATTCGACACTATCTTTTTGGCCACAAGTCACATCAGCGTACAGTCTCGAGAGCCGTCTGATTCACATCTGATCTTCCGTATCCGAACCACGTCCATATTACGGAGGAAGCTCCTTTTTTTGGGGATTAATTCCTCTTCCTTGTCTAGGGCTGGAACTCCGCCCTCCGCCACGCGTGTTCTCGCGTAAACACGTCATCCGTTATATCGTCAAAATGGCGGAATGACAAATTCTTACCGCGGGGAGGAATTGTGCCGGTTTATCGTGGACAATACGATATGGCTCAGCCCTCATATGTATGGTTTAAAGATAAATCCACCCTGAATGACTTGCACATTAATCTTGGTAATGTTTAACCAAGTTTAAAATCATGTTTAACCAACATGGTGTTATCAGTGGTGTCCAAGATCTAGGCCTGTTTTTGTAAAAATTCTGAGTTGACTTTTTTTTTTTACTGTAAACCTTTTTCATGGAAGTATCCATTCTATTTGTTTATTTATTGGTTAACGGTTTCGGACTGTAATCCCTCTCATGGCGTGTCACTGCCTCACGTCCAGTATTCCCAGAATAGGCTCCGGATCCACCGCGACTCTGAGCTGTATAAAGTGGTCACTGGATATGAAAGACTAAATATACAGTTTCTTCCATTGTCCACACAGCGAGCGCTGCAGCAGCGCTTTACTCCTTCACCCTGTCCAGCGCACTCACCTCCTCATCTGTACGCTTTCGCTGAACAGATTCTAAAGCTTCGGCTTTCATAGTAATACCGTTGTCAAGACCATCGTCCCGTAGATCACTAACTAGCCGAGTCGACTCTCTGCCAATGACTCGGCACAACTGCAGGGTTTAGCTGAATTGCATTCTGGGACTTAGAGTCCAACGTTAACCGTCTCCATTACCCCATGCTGGATTTCTCATTAATATGATATTAAACATCGCTGGAAAAACATATCTAATGTCAACACACTCTCCCTCTCTCTCTCTCTCTCTCTCTCTCTCTCTCTCTCTCTATCGCTCACTCTCTCTGCTTTCACTTTTTCATAAACCAGTATTAATGCAGTGAGATGTAAATTAAAGTCATGTAAATTAAAACAAATTTGATGGCATACAATTAGGAAAATGACTCTGTCCTGAATTTGAGCAATTTCTTTTCGAAAACATTTATTTGTCTGCATAAAATTAAAGCATCAGATTATAAGCCTATTAACATACGAATGCCAGAGTGACGCAGCTATCTGGAATTATTCAGTTTGCAATGAAGCATTATGATTTTTTTTTAATGTCTCCAGCGAAGTCCACGTTATTATTGAGCTGTGACGTTTTTAGACCGAGACGACGTCTGCGGCTGTGGAAAACACTCGCGGTCTCGTCACTAATGTGCCCGGAGTAGAGGAACACCGCTGGTTTGGAAGGCTTTAGGAAGGATGGAGTCGCCTTCCTAACACTCCATAGAAGCACGTTTCCTTTCCTGTGTCCGTCCGTTTCTCGTGTTACAGCTCAGGGTCCACAACGCGAAGGTTCTCTACTATTCGACTGCACCTTTCCTGTCTCGTGCTGCGTTTTCCAGGCCGCCATCAATGCACATTTATCTTCATGTCGCGTGACATCATACGCTGAATTCCATGCATCATTGTGTGACTTTGCTTTTGTCATTGTAGGACGAACGAACAGGACAGAAAAACAAATAAACACATTGTAATGAAATGATTGAAAAGAACTGTGGATTGTTTTCCCAGACTTGTTGTGGATTTTCTGATATTTATTAGATATTAAAATAAGATTTCCTATTTTGTTAACATAGAAATCTATTCAATTGCTTTTCCGTGTCACTTTACTTGCAGCTATATGAGTTCGTCTGTGTGAAGAGGCTTTTAGCCGATCAAGTTTAGTTCACTGAAATCTTTCGATTTCATTTTTAATTTTGATACTCGGGGTCAAAATTCAGACTTTCAAGTGTATCTCTGGTTTAACGAAACAGGAAGTTTATCTATCTATCTATAAACATATATATAAAAACATATATATATATATATATAATGTATACACACACAATGTATTGTGCAAAAGTCTTGGGGACCCTATGTTTAGTACCAACTTTGTTATAGATGTTTATTTGATGACTTCTACATTTTAGAGTCAGTACAAAAACATTTTAGATTTCGTGACATTAACATAACCACAAAAATAAGACGCGAGTGCGGCAGTCAAAGCCTCCAGAAGAGCCGTGGCTGCTTCTGCAAGATGCTCAGTAACACTTCCAGCTCATTTCCTTATTAAACCGCACACACTGCACCTGAGACTACTATTTTTTAAAGCAGAGCTGTCACACCAAATATTGACTTGGTTTCATTTATTACCGTTTACTGCTCTTTATAGTATTTTTTTTTTAATGTAGAAACATTTAATTTCATTATTTTTGAAGGCATCTTTGCTCTACGGCGTTTCTTTGCATGTGCCTAAGACTTTGCACAGTACTGTGTATATATATATATACACACACACACACACACACACACACACACACACACACACACACACATATATACTTTTAAGATACTTTTGGCCATATAGTGTATACATTAATGGCGTACCATAGTGTGCTGTAGACTAATCATATTGTAGACTTTAAGAAAAATCGTTAATGTTTTGCAAAAAAGGAAACGATGAGGAGACTGGAAGCGGAGACATTTTTAGATTTGGTTTTACAGGACTGCGTAAAAAAAAAGGTGACAGATTTGTATCAACTTTGAATGATCGCTCACATTTAATAACTATAATATTATAGCTGACCTTCCTCTGTAGTCACTCATGAACATGAGGGCGTGAGTGTGTGTGCGTGTTTTTGTGTGTGCGTGTTCGCGCTCTTCCGGTGTAGAGGTATTCACACCTGCTATAACTAGGCTTAGACTTTTACATACGCAGCAGGCCACACACACACTCACACACACACACACACACGCAAATGTCGCAGCTCTGTTTTCTGTTCGGTATTTGAGAACGCATGTCACTGTGGCACAAAATCAAAACAACAAAACCATCAGAGAAAATTATTGGCGTCGGACACGTTTAGTGCTAAGCAGAAACCCGGCGTATACACACACACACACACACACACACACACACAGTATAAATATACATATAAACTCAGTCACTGTTAATGTATGCGCTGTAGCGTTTTATTTATGGAATGGTGTTACATGGATTTATAATAAATACTATTTTCAGCATTATTTTGGATGTAATACTAAAAGGTTAAAAATGGGCAGAAAAAAGTTTTCAGCAGGGTTTAGTAAAAATTCCTAGGCCCTAATGTTTTGCTCTGACACACACACACACACACACACACACAGCGTTTTTAATAAACACTTCTAAGTCCCAGACATTTGGTGCAAGAGTTTAATAGATGAAACCGTATAGGATTTACATCAGCACGCGAGCAAATAGCTCGTGCTATTAATCTTGAGAAACCGTGCGATCGCCACTGCGGCGGGACGAGATGGATCGTTTCGTAATTTTCGACTCCTGGCCTCGCCAGGGGTTTGTGCTCGTGCGGCAGCTTTTTTTTTTTCCCCGCACCTCGCTATTTCCCATCACACATGCATCTGTCTGCTGTTATTGTTACGTAGCTTTTGTTCAATCCCCATGCATCTGTTGTCAAAGCAATTAAATCTTCATCAGTAATGCCATTTTCTGTTGTACTCTGGAACAGAGTACAGGCTGGAATGAGCTCTAGATGGGATTGCATTTATTGGCTCAAATGCTTGGACGAGGTCTTTGAAGTGCCGGGTTTTGTGCAGTTGAAAGCAGCCGTAATGGAGCGATGTACCAGGCAAAATGATTAATAATAGCATACTGAAGAACGAAGGACTTCGAAAGTTTCAGTTAGAAAAGTTTTAAGTGTTCTTTGGGTTTAATTGGATGAGCCGAAGCAATTAACGGACGTCTTCCTCATCTCGCTGCGGATAATACAGAAGGAATAAAATGAACCGGGGAGCTTTCATTCATTTATACTTACATTTACATCCTGTCCTCACAAATTCCTCCGTCCCGAAGACTCGCACGGAGCCGGAAACTGTTCCTGTGACCGTTTCCAAAAGTGCTGACGCTGGAGACTCGTTCCATAAACGTCAAATACCGAAAGCTTCTCCTTACCTAACGCTTCACCATATCGACACTCGCGCATCTTTCTTTGTTACGTCTGTTTATTGTAAGTCTTAGATTCTTACACAGCTCCCTGTGTAGGTTGTTGCTATAGAACTAGAACAGGTTAATGTGACCTGCATGGAAGATGGAACTGTATGGAAATTAATTAGCACCTTCTGAGCACCAGTCAGATTTGAGGATGCGATAGGTTATGTGGTACGTTATGTTGTGCTATGTAATAGGTGGTAAAATTGATGATTTGGTGGAAAATTTGAATCGTGAAAACTGCAAAATGTTAAACATATTACAGATTTTTAAAACGTTTTTGTAGACAAAAGTATCCTCAAACTCCGTCTTTTACAGATTCACATGTTGTTGTTTTTTTTTGGCTTAGTAAACCTATACATCATGTTGCATATTGTTTATCACAGAAATATCAAGTATCACGATATGATAGTTTTGCCATATTGCCCAACCCTGCTGTACAGATTGGTATAATTAGTACAGTGTATTAAAAGGCTTTTGCCATTAGCAGGTTTATTGTGCTTTATTGGATCTGAGGTAGCATGTACTGTATATCACGTTTTCCGTAGTAGAAGCCATTTGTCGAACAGTTTTGTGTTTGTCTCATTAGGAGCAACACTCGTGAAGTGAGTAATTTCGGTCTCTCGTACGCCCGGAGCTCCTGGATGTGTTAAATGGTGACCTTTTGATTGTGCAAGTCTTCCACTCTGTTTCATGACAGCACCTAAAGGACATCTATCCCAAAATAGTTCTGGCTTTAGGGCACAGTTCTGGGCGGAGAAGTCACACCTACTCTGCCATGTCCATAACACACACGGTGCCAGCCAAACAGTGAGTCAGTATTTACACACATCTCGTGTCTGTCTCGGCCACGTCCTGCAGGGCAGTTAATGGTCCAAAGACATGTTCCAACTGCCATGCTAAAACTGGAGAGATAAGAAAAACGGCTAAGGGCTTAGCTTTTCAGGTCGGATTTTTACCTGTGACCCTGAGGAAGTTGTTAGCAAGCCTGTGACATGATACGCTTTTGGAAACGAGGCCAGTCAGTGCTGGACTTTGCTTTAATCTGTTAATGGACAATGTTTTAAAAGCAACGGTAATGGGTCAAATTATGCTTTTTTTCCCCCTCTTATTTTGAAGAAGACATACGCAGTGTAATTTATTGCAATTTTATAAGTCCGGTTGTTTCTTACCCTGTAAAAATATACGACATAAATACATAAATACTATACATAAATGCAGAAAGGACATTGTTCATATCACACTCTCCAGTGTCACCCAAATGAGGATGGGTTCCCTTTTGAGTCTGGTTCCTCTCAAGGTTTCTTCCGCATATCATCTAAGGGAGTTTTTCCTTGCCTCAGTCGCCTCAGTCGCCTCAGGCGCGCTCACTAGGGACCATTCTGTCTAACATCTAGGACTGTTTGCATGTTTTTCTGTTTCTTATGTTCTGTAAAGCTGAATTGTTCATTGTTAAAAAGCGCTATACAAATAAAATTGAATCGAAAATTGAATAACGCAGCGAGATTTTAAGCTATCGTTTTTCAGCGTATCGCGTCCGCTGAGATGCTTTTCTGCTCACCACGGTTGTAAAGAGTGCTTATTTGAGTTACTGTAGCCTTCCAGTCAGCTCGAACCAGTCTGGTCATTCTCCATTCTCCTCTGACCTCTCTCTTAAACAAGGTGTTTCTGCCTGCAGGACTGCCACTCACTGAATGTTTTTTGTTTTTCGCACCATCCTGTGTAAACTCTATAGACTGTTGTGCGTGAAAAATCCCAGGAGATCAGCAGTTTCTGAAATAATCATATCGTCTGGCCCCAACAACCATAATTATTATTAAAGCTTTTGTGGACTCATATAGCTCAATATTACATTTTTTTATTAGGTTAGATGTTACATTATATCCTACTCCTAAAATTCTTTTTTTTTCCCCACTGGATGATAATTTGTGTAGTTTTCTGCAGGCAGGCTTCTGTTGACAGGTTTTTTTTTTAAATGAAAATTGGCTGTCCGAACCATTCAGCCTATCCTGAATAATGGTGTTTTTTGTGTTTTAGTTGTAGCTAATAATCTGATGTTAATGCAGTTTTTTTTTTAAATTCTGAAGAAACTTGGTACAAGGCCAGCTGACTGGGAGAATAATGTGCCTTAAATGCCATGTAATATAAGCACCAGGAGACGCTATAGCATTCAGATAACTTGATCTTAGCAACGACTGATTCTGTGGCTAAATCATATTTTAATAGGAATTATACAGACCTATCACTGGCCAGTTATTCAAATTTTGGTCAGCTTAATCAGCATAGACCTGCTATGGGAACGTAGGCAAGACTTCGCAATGTGCTAATGGAAAATTGGAGAATATAAAAATGTCAATCAATTAAGAACTCAGATGACCTGGAAGGTGGTCAGTATGACAGTAGCCTCTTCTTTTGTTGAGCCAAGTTTAGATTTCATGTTTTTATTATTATTATTATTATTATTATTATTATTATTATTATATCAAAATTCTGATAAAAAGAAATTAGCTTATAATAACTAGCTGGTGTTGTTTGAGCACATCTTTTGTCTAGGGCTGTCACTGTTGATTATATTGGTAATCGAATCATCTGATGATTATTTTGACGATTAATTGAGCAATCAGATTTAAAAAAAAAAAATTCACAATAAAAATAGACTTAAGTTAGACTTAATTAGACTTAAGTTCACTTAAGATAATTATTTAATCTCGTCAAGCTATATATACTTTGAAAGGTTCGATCACTCAATATTTGATATTTGACCACTGTTTTATGATACAAATGCTACAGTGATTATAATTCCTCGATTTGTGTGATGAGAAACCATGGAACTATAAACTCAAAGCAAGGGTTGTGACCTCATTATGAAGCATCCGATGAGCACGCGGCGCACATTTTGGAAAAATATTGATGTATTCACCTTTACTTCACATTTTGGCCAGAGATAATTACCACTTCTCTCTACTTTCTATTAAATTGTGTGCACTCTGACGGGCGTTTAAATGGTGAAAAAAGGTTCATAATGCGATGCAAATGTATCATACACATCACACACATCATGCATCTCACACACCTCATTTTCAGGCTTGCGCTTAAAACGGGTGTGCAAGTTAAGATTATTCAAAATTATTCAAAGCTATCTAGCAGTGAACTTACCGTGCTGTCTGGCAGCGGATCTGTGAAAGCTGGATCTCACCTTTTCAGGTGCTGCAGCATTGAAGATGTTCCGCTATGGTGTTTGAGTTCATTGGTGTGTTCGACTTTTGTCACTACTATTTCTGGGATTAAAACAGTACATTTTAAAACGCTGTATTTAGCCTTAAAAGGCATTTTTACTCTTGCAGCCAAAAAACCGAACCTGGTCTTCGGCAGGTTCCGGCCAAGAAAATATTGCGTGATCAAGAAATTTCAGTGCATCCCTATTGCATTACGTTGCACCCAAGCCAACCTTCAGTGGGAGCAAAGCACTGTCTCTTCAGCTGAGACTGGATGTGATGCATGCTTGTACATTTTGCCCTTGTGCATAGAACATCAGGAGCTGTGAAGTACATGACCCCGGAGGTGAGTGTTGTGTTAGGAAGCAGTCATGGATTTTGTCGAGGCAGCGGAAGCAAGTCCAGACTTTATTGAAGGAGGTGCAACACAAACAACCCAAAACAGAGAAAACAAGAACTACGAACACGAACAATGGCTACAAGGCGAAAACAGGCAGACTGTGATCAAGGCTGTGGAAAACACACAGACCAGCACATACACACGACATCGACAAAAGCACACGACATCGACAAAAGCACAGAACCCAGAGCTTAAGTACGGATGCTTGTTAGGGTTAACACAAAACAAGGGTGGATGATCAGTGGGACAAAGTGCTACAGCTCAGCACTTTGGATCACTTGTTGCCTAATGGCACAGTCACACAGCTCACATACGCATGATCGTGTGAAGTGCTGGGGCTGACGGGTGATGTCGTTCGGCGCCGATTTCGGCATAACCCTGACAAGCCTTGAGCCTTCAGCTCTGTTGTTTTTCGCAGTATACCGGCTTTTTAAAAGAGTTTTTCATTCTTTCTTTCTTACTTTCTTTCTTTTTCATGGCACATCACACTATTCAAACCTGAATATTTCAGTCGTCATACAGCGTTACTACCCAGTAACTAGGCTGGGGGCTGCACAACCTTGTTTGCCTAAAGCCTGGCCAGAATTCCTCTCGTCGAAATTACAACAGAGGCAGTGTGCTGCGTGACCATGACACTTTGCCCGTTGCAGCATTTAATTACGGGATTTAATGCTGTTGCTGCATGACTGACATGTAAGCATGTATGCTTGATGGAAGTGCGGTGGTGTGACTGCTCGACGAGCAGCAAGATGCCGTTAACAAAAGAGCTCTAGCCAAACACACATTCACTCCGCTACTGGAACATTTTTGCAGAATTTTTTTTATAAAAATAAAATCCATTCAAAACGTTTCACCTTGGTGCTTTGTAACCATTTTTTTGTTGAACTAGCTTTAAATGGTGAAAGGCTATACTTCACGCTCTCAACACCAAGTCGCTGGGAGTAATGTCGGCACTTTTATAACTCTTGCTAATTTCATTTTGTACTTTGGTTCTTTCCTCATTAAATACTCCAAAAGAAATTTTTTTTTTGTGAATGCTAATAAATGTCTTTTTGCTCTTTGATATGATTTAGTGTCACACTGCGTATAATGAGATGAACCAGATGAGCTTATCAATTGGTCAGAAAAATGGAAAACAGTAGAATCACCTGAGCCAAGAACATGAGGCTGATGCTCAATAAACTGCAACCTAATCATATAAATAACTAATTCTAAACATTTTTGTGTATCAGCCGCTATTTCTTTTCTCTTTCGCTTCATCAGTACAAATATCCAGAACCTAAGGCGCTGCTTCAGTGCTACAGCTCAGCACTTTGGTTCAATTGTTGCCTCATGGCACAATTTAACAGCTCACATACACACACACACACACACACACACACACACACACACACACACACACACACACACACACACACACAAGCATCCTGGAAAATAAACAGGACATTTGGTTCACTTCTGTCATTGGGTTGACTCTCTCAGACCTGTGTGTGTGTGTGTGTGTGTGTGTGTGTGTGTGTGTGTGTGTGTGTGATTTTTGTGTTCTCACCTGCCTAATTTTTTTATTCTGATGATATATGTCCCGTCTCATCAAACTGTCCTGCTGCAGGACACTGTTCTAGGTCTTCACAAAACAGTACCACATGTATTTTTCTACTTTATTACCAAGACCTTGTCAGAAAATTCTTCCAGCATGAAATAATAGGAAGCACATTTTGATAGTCTGCCCTTATTGTCAGAAAATGCCTCTAGCATTAAAATATATGAAGAAGCATGAACCTCGCACCTGGTCCTCCATGTTGGTTTTTCTCGCCTCTCCCCCGAGTTGCCTGACAGGTTGAATGATAAAATATGAATGACATCATTCGACGTTTTTTTTTTTTTTCATTCCCTGAAAAGGAAAATTTTGGTTTGACTTTAGCACTCCACTGCGACCAGACAAAGCCATCAGCACTTTTTTTTTAATCTACCGCCCGGTGCTTCCCACAGGCTCGTAAAATGCGTGCTGGCAGTTGAGGGGGGGGGGAGAAAAAAAAAGTGTGAAAGCAGCTTAGTTACCCTTGAGAAAAACTTTTGTTTCTTCTTCGTCAGTCCAGACAGCGCAAAAGAGTCCTCAGCGGCCATAGAGCTGTGAAACATTCAAAATCTATTAAAAAAAATTTCTTTAACTTTTTTTTTTTTTTTTTTGCATTTGCATTTGTATGTCTATCCTGAGACGAACTTTTCCAAAATTGGATTTCTGGCTTTTTAAAATTTTTTAATGTAATTTATTTATTTTTTTTAATGAAAGATCTGGATCGAAAACCTCAGTCCCTTTTTAAAAAAAATTTTTTTTAAAAAAATGAATAGAAAAATGATGAGAACCTCAAACTGGCGGTGTGCTTTTTGAGAAAGCCCGTATTATTCCATGAGCTGTAGGCGCCTGCGACAAAAGCCTCACATACACACATGCCTAGCCTTGAGACGTGTAGAAGTGGAGCGTGCTCTCGCCGTGGTGCTCTCGGCGGCCGTCTGGATGAACTCCATACCATTGCTGATGCATACACATTGTCACATGTTGCCTAGCTACAGCTCGGAGCGAGGAAACGCTGTGGGGTTCATGTGGTACAGCGTTATTCTCTTCTCCTCTGCTGACAGAAACCGCTATATTACTCTCAGCACAACTGCCATTTCGGTAATCTTCCTCCTTGTAGTATTGCTTGTTGAGAGTCAATTTTTTTTATTTGCTATTTGCTTTAATTCTACTTTAGCTGATTTATGACCCGGTATAATTTATCCCACTATCATCCCTCTCCACTGTCTCCATTTCTTCTGACATACGTTAATAAATGACTACCAGCGAAGTGCTTTTTAATCATTTATTTCCCCGTAGTGTTCCTCATTATTATTCTCTCTTTCTTTCTTATTTATTTATTTATTTCCCTGCACACTTTTGCGTTTATTCATCATCATAAATCTTGAACATCTATTGGCTGTAGTTCCCAAACCTGAAAACCTTGTACTTTTCTTAGATGTTCGATCATTTGTTCCCAGTTTGCTTTAATCCTTTTATCAGTGTTTGTGGGGGAAAAAAAAAAAAAAAAAAAAGACTTCAGAAGTAAGCATCAGCCACCACGGCACGTTTTTGCCATTTCCGCACTCATCTGTAGTTTCTCTCGTCTCATGACCGACAAGGAGTGTTAAAGTGCCGGAGAGAATGAAATACAGATCACATATTGACATATTACGCCTGTCTTTAAGCAGTAGTTTTGAAAACAGGTTCGTTTTACGATGGCCGAACCTTAGAAGTCTGATGTAACTTAGAATCGAATCGGATTTTATTTTCTGGAGGAAACCAGACACTCGTTACAGGTCAGCACTGGAACGCTGGTGTTGGATGAAATGGCGAATTATGTATGTAGTAGAAAAATGATATACTTTTGTGACACCCATTTGCAATAAACAATGCAATTTATATATATATATATATATATATAAAACGAAGGTTTTCATTTGCCTCGCCCTCATGCATTTTGCTCTTTTTCGTGGCTGAAGTGTAGAGATTGGTGACATGGCAAAAATATCGTAAAACTATCTTTTCTGATGTATGATATTTATCATTGTATAATAAGCTGTCAAATTTAAAATCGGTAAAAGCTGTAAAATGTTTACTTTTTTACTTTTCATTTTTAAATCTTTTTTTTTTTTTTTTTTTTGCACACATTAAATAAAGTTTAATTGATTCGAAACTTTATTTAATGTGTGCAAAAACAAATGATTTAAAACTGAAAAGTAAAAAAAAGGAAACATTTTACAGTTTTAAAGATTATACATTTTAACGTCAGTTCACTCATTAATTCTTGGCTTCCAGAGTTATTAAAAACAATAAAAAAAAAAAAGTGATAGATCTCACTTGGGGAAAAAATGTACTGAGACATTAATTGTTTATGACAATATGGATATAACGTTTTTGAACTTTTTTTGGTGTAAGTTTCAAGAAGATGAATATGTCTTTTTATTTTAAAATCTGCGTAAAATACAGATGTGATGAGATGTGTGTTTTATGACTTTTTTTGGTTTGATCTCATTTAAACTCTCATTACAATCTGAGAGAGACGTTCTTAAGTATTTAATTAAAAAAAAGGGAGGGGGGGAATATCAAAGAGATTTTAATGACCTTTCACTTGCTGTATAAAATAGTATTAATCAGAAAAGCATGTCCCGATATTAATCTGTTGTAGTGTCTAGGTTGTTAGTTGTTCTTTATAGCCTTCTCATATGAATGGGGGCATGATAAATATACACACACACACACACACACACACACAGCCATGTGAATGCATTTCACACCCAGCAGGCCGACTCCTGAAGGGGGAAGAAGAGCGACAGGGGAAAAATTGGGCGAGATGTTAAAAGAGCTCCGGCATGTAAATAGGGCAGGGAGAGCAGGAAATGCAAGAGGACGGGAGATGCTGCATGACGAGAGGAGAGCGATTGAGAGGACAGGGCATTGTGGGAGAGGTGAGAAGCCGGGCACTGATCTCTGGTGTGTAAAGCTCACTCAGCCGTGCAGGATTTCTCTCCAGGCGCTGGGAAGAGAATCGCCTGACTTTATCCTTTATCTCGAATGCTCTGGAGCGAAACTGTTGGTTATGGCCGCTTCTGTGTTTATTTTTAATACGGCCCGGGCCGTGTTCAACGACTTTCTCTTTAATTGGCTCGAGGTTCTTCTGCGCTCTATAGCGACTACATTTCGCTTGCTCACCAAGGCCCAGACTAGCACCCAGCATGACCGAACGTCGATAAAGAATTAAATCTCAACCGTTAATGATTATTTCCTCAGGTCAGTTCAAGGCGGTTATGTTTTCGAGACGAGATGTCAGTCTTAAATTTGACCAGGGGAGAATCGACACATACTTCTCTGTCTGATTGTCTTTAAATATTCTGTTTTCTGTCTTTCCCTTTAAATAATCGATAGCGTCAGTTCTCTAATCAGCCCGGGGAAGGTAAATGAAATCTGTGAGAACGCTTTCCATTGAGTTAACGTCTCCAGTCCTGTAGCTAGTCTCTGCTATGATGAGTTTCCTTCAGCTAGATGACTGACACAAATGGATGTGATTTGATAAGTGACAACAAAAGAATCTGCTACGGAAGTCATGATCTATACACACACACACACACACACATATACACGCACACACTCCTGGGCAAAAAAAAAAAAAGGGCCAACCTTTTAATGGTCTTAACAAGAAATCATTGGTCAGGAAATTGGCAAGAATTGAACAAATAGATAAAGGAAGTTAGTATGAGAGAGCTTTTCCTTTGATTTCTGTAAATGTTTAAGTCTTGTGGTCCTTGATGGGCTGCATCAGGTGTGGCAGAAAACCAAATAACGACTAATCTTTTAAGAAAAAAAAAATCCCAGAAGATATTTTTGGAAACATTTTACACACCCAGACGTGTGTTAGTCTGAATTCTACATCAAACATTTTAATCCTGATCATGATTTTTACCTTTGTGTACGAAAAGACCATATAAGTGAATTTCCCTGTTTCTAGCTTTTCCCCAACCGTTCACTTCAGCAGAAGTAGATGAGCAAATGGTTTCACAAGAGCTCTCAGGAGTGCGTTTCTTTCATTCTTACTAATTTTCTGACTAATGATATGTTGTTAAAGCCATTAAAAGCTTCGTATTTGCCGTTTTCGGCTTGGCCCATTTTTTTAGACCGTACACATTCCTGAATTGAAATACATTTCTCTTTTCCATGTATCTCAACTAGAATTAAAGTTCTAGCATTTTGAAATCTGCTCACCCCCAAAAAGTGAAAAGGGAGAAATTCACTTTTAAAGCTTTAATTCCTTGGTATCTGATTACAAGCCGAAATGATTAGACTTATGTCCGTTGCACTACAGCACGCAGTAGCTTGATCAAAGCCTGACGTTCACATGACCTTTATAGGAAGAAAGCCTAGACAAGGATAGAAAGTAGATCAGAACATTTGCACACCAGTCTGGCGGAATATACGTATTTATGATTTCTTATACTCGAGGTGGGAAAGATATGTTACAGGCAGAAAAGCACCATTTTGGACAAAACCTGATTTTGTGACGTCGGACAGATTCTCGCAGACCGCTCCACATACATGGACGTTTATTTGACAAAAGAGAAATGGCTGTGATCTCATTCGGAGTCTCGGAATCAGGCCTGGCTATGAATAGACCTGCAGAGTGAATCCCATGGGTAGCATTTCTCCCGTCTTTTACCTGTGTTTGTATGGGACTTGCCTCATCTTGGACTCTTCACTAGTACCGTGTCTGATGCAACAGGCCTGCAAATCGAATCCACCAGTGACTGCAATTATTTTCAGCTTTGGTTAATTCACTAGACTTTCTCGAATGTCTGACTCACTGAAGCACTCCCATGTTCCTGACACTCGCCAAACCTTCATTAATCATATATCGCAAGCAGCTTTATTGAATTTTCAGCCATGTCACATTCAGTAGGGTACAATTTATTTTTTTTTTACTGTTTCCCCCCCCCCCC
>CM040975.1:6519183-6531290 GCA_022985145.1 Pangasius djambal
TTTTTTTTTTTTTTTTTTTTTTTGTTTTTTTTTTTTCCCCAAATGTGTTTGTGTTTGTAATTCGAATGCAGAAAGGCATTTTATCAGCAGTGCTAATGAGATAAGAGAGTCTCGTGCGTTTGTGTAGGATGTGTTGCAAGTTTTTAAAGTCAGCTGAATGTATGTTTGTGCCTTTGCAGCCTTACAATGCTACTGTCACCGCTGCCCGAACTCGACGTGCACCACGGACGGTCTGTGCTACTTCGCCATCACCAGGTCAGCCAGTGGGATTAAGAAGGAAAGCTGGTGCATCAGCGACAATGATCTGATCCCCCGCGACCGGCCCTTCGTCTGCGCACCGTCCACCAGGGACAACACGGGCGTCTACCCCATGTGCTGCAACACGGACTGGTGCAACAAGAACCCCAACCACAGCATCGTTCCAGGTCAGGACACACAACAAGTATCACACACTGCCAGCCCTAATGAGTCCACCAGTCATTATCTTCAGCGGTCCAAGCGCATAGTGCTGGAACCCTATTGTGTTTGTTAGGATTTTCCTTCTTCTTATTATTATTATTATTCTGATTCTCTACTGAAACCAATCATACAGGCCAAACCGTAAGTCCAACGGATGTGAAATGTGGTGGAAAGGTAGTACTTTGTGCCCCTACCCAGGCAAGAGAGATATGCCTAATAGTGGCCCCGCCCAATAATTTCCGCCGTGATGGATTTTTTTTTGCTAATTTGCATAATATGCGAACCATACTTCTGCAAAATAGTCCTAGGATTTTTGGCCAATCTTCACAACTTTGCCGTCAAGCTAATCTTTAAAGTGTAAAACGCAATACTTGCCAAAACATGTTGGCATTTGTAAACAATATAGCTGTCATTTGTCAATCAATACTATGGAGGCGGAGCTGGTGTACTCAAATAGCTATAATCCGTGACTGGTAATATGGATTTGAATCAACCGTGATAGACATGTTCAGTACATGTTTCTGAGAACCTCTGCAAAGGTTGGGGCGTGGCCATTGAAAGGAGGTAGAGGTGAATTAATAGCTGTTCCTCAGGAACCGAAAATCCGATTGAGCTGAAATCTGGTGTGCTGCATCATTCTGTGAATCTATAACTGGATTTTTAATCTGCGATGAATTACTTGGCTGCCTTCAGCCAACCAGCTTTCACGCAATTATCACTGAGCTATTATCACTTGATAAGTATATTCTTAGGTTATCTTATAGTTCTGTGTAACTTGGCAAGAACTAGCCGCTGGGGATGAAGAGTGCTTGGACCCTGCTGAGCGCCGCTTGCAGCCAGATTTATGATTTGTTATTATTCAAACTGCCCTGTGCAGCAATTCCAGCAAGTAAACTTTCGGTCACAGTGAATTAACTCTAACCATTAACCCAAACCCTAACCCGGGTTATGCAGTGGGAAGTCAAAGTGGGCACATTTAAAATTGAGTATTTTTTGCGTTCACTTTTGTTAAACAAATCTAATTACCAGGCTTTTAATCGCTTGGAGGAGTGTGGGTAGAATTTTTTTGCATGCTTCTTTCTCTCTTACTTGGTAAAGGTCAGAACTATAAGTGCATAGTTTTTTTGTTTTTTTTTAATCAGTCTTTTATTTCAGTAAACAACTGACCTGAGTCACCGGCGTGTTCTCTGGTCTATAGCCTACTGTGGCAGCTGAAAGAAAAAAGCATATGCATCACATGGGGTGTTAACTGAACTCGCTGCCTACACACACACACGCACACACACACACGCACACACTCTCTCTCTCACTCTCTCATTCTCTCTCTCTTCTGCAGGAACTCTGTTATTAACTTATTACTGTGATCACATGCTGAAAAAAGGACTTCATTATAGCGTTTACATTTCCAGCATTTTATAGAAGAGCATTGTAGTCTCCATCAAAATCATATCATAGCTCAGGGTCTAAGAATACTATCGGCTAAAACCCGGTACGAGAGCAAAACATTACAAGTGGAGGGTTTTTTTTTTTTTTAAGAGCTTATTTAAGTGCTTAGTGAAGAGGGAGGACTTTCGTCTTCGTTCGAAGGCAGACAGTGACTCAGCTTTTCAAACAGCCAGGGGAAGTTCACTTCGCCACCTCAGTTTCAGGACACAGAAGCAGAAGAGACTTCACGCACGTCTTCCTGAGAGACACGATGCATGAAGTACAGACGCAAAGGTTTGAAGGGAATGTGGTACAAAAGCAATTTTGCATACTTGCATACAAGACTTTGCATGTTTTGGCTCCTCCCCGGTATCCGGCTGAGGTTTTGACTCGTTACGCCCCAAACCGTGATCTCCGCTCCTCCAATTCTGGACTTTTACCTGTCCCTCAGCCTCGTCTACGTGCTATGGGCGATGGGGCATTTTCTTCTTATGCTCCAAACCTGTGGCACTCACTAGCATCTGATCTTAGAGAAGTCCAGTCTTTTAGTGTATTTAAAATCTTATATCAAAACTTATTTCTTTAGGATAGCTCTTACTCGATGAGTTTTTTTTTTTTTTTATTATTCCTTTTTATGATAATAATAATTGTTATTATTGTTTTGAATTGTATTTTATGATTAACTGTCTTTGGAGCATGCTTATGTACTTTGTTTTATGCTATGTCCTTCTGTGTCTTCTTCCTTGAGAGGTCTTTTTAAAGGTCCTATATAAAATAAAGTTTTTTTTATTATTATTATTATAATTTTGACCTCATGCTACTGCGATACGGGAAACTTGAAAACTGTACTTTTCTGCTTTCTCAGCTATATCAGTGAGAAAACCAAGTGTGGATAAAATTTACATAAAAAAAAAAACAATTCACTGAAATAGAAAGGGATGGAGGACCATTTCTTGCTGATGGTGGTTACTTTTGCCGTGTAGTTGAACGCTGCATATGAATCTCAAACCTCACTCACGTGTGCCAGTAGAAAACAAGAGCGCGGGCGCACTGGGCTTTTGTTTTGTGGAAAATGGAGGAGCAGCTAACTGACTTTTGCGGTTTAATCCTCACTGAATAAAAAGCCTTTATGGAAACGGCGTATCAGATGTAATATAGTTAACAGTTTCAAAAGGTCGAATCTGCATGCTCTGAAGTTTGTAGACAACGCACGTTCGAGCAACCTCGCACAATTCTCCAGAAAAAGTCGACACACAGAGGTTGTGCTACAAAATCCGTATAATCCGTATGGAATTGAATAGTTATTATTAGCGTTACGGCGAAAGACATTTTCATTGTCTATTTTGTAATATGTTTTTGTATTAAGGTGTATTTATGATCATGGCTATCAAAGCAATAATGTGTAATTACAGATTCAAATGTTTAATTATGAAGACTTTGTGATCAAAAAAAAAAAAACGTTCCCCCAAATAGTGAAATTCAGAAAGAATTTTCAACCCAGTTGAATAAGTTTATAAAGCTATTATTACATAATATTATTCCGTGTGTGCGATCGAGCCATGACACACTGACCGACATGGCGGCTACAGAGCTGCTCCTCTGTGGAAACGGAGTGTTACAGATATTTTGTAGCGTAAACATTGTTCTTCTTTCCTCCATGTAATAAGACATGTTGCTGCTTTAAGATGATTAAAAACGTAGCTAACATTTGTACCCGATGCTAGCTTCATCCCGAATCTGTAATCCAATAAAAAATCTCGTTCACGTAAGCTCCGCTGCTGACTCATTGCTAGTAAACGCGAAAAGAGTTCGAGTTCCATCAAGATACGGGAACTTGGAGTGAACACATCTCTGCGACATGCTCAGGCAAATCTGTAAACACGGAGACGGTATTTGGTACACATGGCGACCATCTGCGCCGTGCTGGGATTCGCTTCCTCATAACTCTGGCTTGTTTGTTTTTCAGAAGTGGAGTCCTCATGACTTTCGCAGAAAGCGACCATTTCCGGTCATGTATTATCTATCACCCAAAACACTTTTTAATCCTGCTGCCTCAGAGTCTAGACTGCCGTCTGTAAGATCACGTTTCAGATATCTGGAAATTCATCCCTAATCGCAGAAGTAACATTCACAGCGAAAGACAGTCAGGCATGACTCATGACTCGAGTCACATTCTTCGGTGAACATTTACAGGATCTTCTTTGGTTGTTTTTTTTTTTTGGTATAGGAACAATTTCTTGTGTTTTTTCTTTTTTTCTTATTAAAACTAGGAAATACATGATTCAAAAGACATTTTATCTGATTTAGATTATGAGGATTTTAACACTGAAACTCTTAGGGTCATTGTCTCACAGCGCTTCATTTTATTACAAGTGACAGAAGTGACACATCGCTTTGAGCTTTATAAGAAAAGTACGTTGGCCTTCACTAATCATCCCTAAGTCAATTTTGTACAAAGGTTTTATTGTGGAAAGTGCAAACATGTCCTTGTCACCGAATTGCAGAAATAGTGTATGTCATTCTGCGTAGATGATTGGGTAATTCTACAGGCTCCAGCATGTTGAGCTAACTTAGACATTTTCTTTTTTTTTTTTCTTCTTCTTTTCCTTTTCATCCGTCTCAGAATGACACCGAACACATTGAAGCTCCTGATGTTCACTCATGTCGGCGGCACATGATTTATTTTAGTTCATTTTTAAATAATGCGTGTTTTCTTTAATATGTGTTGGGAATGGAATCAGTTCAGTTTCTTCTTCTTCTTCTATTTTATCTCTCTGAAAATCAGACTTGAGTCTTATTAACAGTGAATGGATGAGTGAATCAAACCTGTGAATCAAATGTTTACTTCCGCATCTTTAAACGCTTCATTACATCACGCATGCATCATGCTGAAGATGGCCCCACATGGATAGCCACCTGGAAGATCACCATGAGATTACTGCGGATGGTACCACAGAGATACCTTAAGGATGCCTGTGGATGTTCCTTCTTGGATAGCCTTCCATCATTGAAGAGTTTAATATGATAGACTGGGAGCTAAAACTCTAATGATGCTCATACTCAAGTTCCTGTTAACCCATTTGGCACTTTTTGACTTTATAGTATACAGTTATAGAAGGGAATTATTTATAGTCGCACTATCCGGTGTCACCCAGATGAGGATGGGTTCCCTTTTTGAGTCTGGTTCCTCTCATGGTTTCTTCCTCATGTCGCCTCAGGGAGTTTTTCCGTCTATGATTTAGACTTAGCATTTACTATTTTTGACCCCCTTGCGACAGCAGTGCAGGAGGCACCTGTAAAACTGCACCTTTCAATCTCCCGACAGGAAACGTATTTCACTGAAGACGGGTATTTGCTTCTGGTAGCAGCTCCTTTCGATTTGTGCCACTTTATTTAGGTGAACTTTGACTTGGGAATCCATGGGCTTTGGTGTAGTGAGACAATATAAAACAAGTGGGCTCTTTGGTTGAAAAAAAATAAAGGATCGCCTTATTTTTTATTGTCGCTTGGCAGCCATCTTAAATAAAAACCACTGATAGGTGCTAGGTAAAATGTGGCAAAATTCTGGGTTTTTTTTCTTCGGTTTGATCTTTTTTCCCGTCTCTGCCTGCAGATTTTCTTTTAGCAATGTAGGCACCAATGCTCTCAGTGACGGGTGATTGGATTGACTGTAACAAATACAATATTGCCAAATCATTTTTAATGAAAAAGTTTTTATTTGAGCAGCTAGTAATAACTCAAGTAATAATAAAAATGGTAACCTTTTCTGTATTTCTCTCTCTCTCTCTCTCTCTTTCTCTCTCGCTCTCGCTTTCTCTCAGGTCCGACAGAGAAGCCTTCCTCGCTGGGTCCCGTGGCTCTAGCGGCTGTGATCGCTGGGCCTGTGTGCCTGCTCTGCTTCGTGCTGGTCACCGTGTTCTACGTGTGCCACAGCCGCTCGGTCATCCACCACCGCGTGCCTAATGAGGAAGACCCATCCATGGACCACCCGTTCATCACCGTGGGCACCACGCTCAAAGACCTCATCTACGACATGACCACGTCCGGATCGGGTTCTGGTGTGCACCCTTCACACACTTGTCTCTTCACACTCTCAGCATCCCTTTCCTCCTGAGGCTGAGCGTCTCAGAGACACGGCTTTTTGTTGTCTGATAATCTCTCCTGTAATTACCTGCTGACATGACTGACTACCCACCATTCTGTCACGCTTTTGTTTACAGGGCTAGTATTTCTGTCTGTGTCTCTGCCTGCCTGTGGGTTTCTTTGAACTCGCTGTTTTGTGCGCGTCTCTCTCTCTCTGTGTGAGAGTGCAAGTGTGCTGTTGTATTGTGTTTGACTGAATATTTTGGAACGTCCCCAAGAGGATCCTTTTCACCCACAAAATACTGCTTTTGTTTGTAAAACTGAAAGAACCAAAAGATTTCCTTAGGTTAGGATTAGATAGATAAATGTAGTAATCCATCATGCATAATACAGCAATGAAAGATTTTAGTGGAAAGTACAATAGTGTGTTGTGTGTGTGTGTGTGTGTGTGTGTGTGGGGCTTGCTGTGCTCAGCACCTTCACTTGTCGCTCTGTGTCTCAGGCGGTATTGTAGTGAGCAGTGAGAGTGAAAGAGGTAGCATTTCCCGAGCAAGCGTTCACACGGCACCACGTTAACCTCTCATCTCGATATCTTATCAGATGTGAGAACTAAGGCGGTGTATGATTAATAACGCACTCTAATTCTGTAGTCAGCTCAGCCCAGTACAGCATGATCCTGATTTACACAGCAAAATCTCCTTTTCTTCTGTTTGTTTGCCTTTGTGTTGTGTCTGGCTTTTACTGTGTGCGTGTGTGTTTTGTCTGCATTGATGTTTTCAGACACAACGCACACTGTTCCATGCCGGTCCTATAATGCTGAACAGCATGGCTCAGCAACAAAAGCGCACCCAGGACTATCTGAATCCCGGTCTACTGTGTGTGTGTCGCGTTCAGATCACATAAAGCTTTCCGTGAAATTGGGAGGCTTTTTTCTGGAGGTGACTTGATAGGCACAAGTAGTAAAATAGTACTCGAAATTCAAATAAACTATTTTTAAATGAAACCAGGCATATCTCAACATCATTGGATGTTAAAGTATGGGGCACCTGGAGGACTAGTGGTTAGGCCACGGCGCTCTTGCCGATGCGGCCCACATTCGATTCCCAGCCAGGGAACCAACCCCAACCAACCAACAGTGCACTCTCAGTGCCGGTCCCAAGCGCCGATAAAATGCGGTTTTGGGTTTGCGTCAGGAAGGGCATCCGGCGTAAAAACTGTGCTAAATGAAATACGCCGACCAATGATCCACTGTGGCGACCCCTAATGGGAGCAGCCGAAAAAGGAACAACAGCAATATTAGATGTTAAAGTGTGCACAACTATGAAGATTTTTGTGTCAGTAGGGAACGAGTTCAAGCATGAGACGTTAATCAGGACTGTGTTTGATCGATGGTCTATAATCGATCTATTTTTCGCTGTACCGGCGTATGTGTACCTGAGTATGAAAAGTACCAAAATTCAGCACAGGAATCGAGAATTCAGTGGCACTCTGGTCTGTAAATGCCTACCACAGCGCTGTTGAATTCTCAAATTGGTCAGAAGGTGTTGATTAGTTTTCTATAACAGCAGCTCTGGCAGTAGTGTGTAACCTGTGTAATTCAAATGATAGGATTATAGTAGTGCAACACAGGGCATCCCAGAGCTCTCCATACATAGGGGACTGTGTTTGCCAGCACCGTGTCGGTTGTGCCTTCATCAGTGGCTGTTCGTAGACGCCCGCCCCCCTTCTCGGTTGGTCCGCAACACTCCCAGTCTTTTTGAATTTGTTAATAAGTTTGGCAGCAGTGTTGTGCGTGATGTGCTTGCCATGTTTCCTTTTAAAGTCCATCACAACCTTGCGACAGCTTCCCGATCCAGCCATGAGAATACTTCAATACGTTCTTCTTTTGCCAAAGGCGTTCTTAAAGGATATCTGTAAAAAAAAAAAATAATAATAATGATAATACAAACAGTATGAAACATTTCGGAAGACATCTTGCTGTGTTAAATGTTAATTTCCACTTTTGTGTGGAGACTTTTGGGGCACCCTGTAGTTTTAATACCTTATTGTTTCTGTAGTAATGGTTTATTCTTATGGACTTGCATGCTGGAAGCTCCACATAAGCTAAAGCTAATAATAAACGTTATTATTTCAACAGAAAAGGAAAACATGTGCTCTTTGATATGGTGAAGTTTCTATGAGCAGACATTTTAGAACAGTCTTCAGTGCCATCGCTTTGTAACAGACAGAGCGTTTTTTTGGCCCCAGGAAAGCCTTCAGGACAGAGGATGTGTTCCGGTTTCTTGGAAACAAGTCAAGCTGCATTTTTTTTTTTTTTTTTTTTTTTGGCTGGTGAGAGAATGACTGGTTTTTAGCTGCCATAACATCACATTAACTAACTTGCCGCAGGAACGTTTCATAACATTAAACATAACTATTAATGGTTAAAAAGCATGACATATTTTCCATTAATAAATAATAAATTGTAATAGTAATAGTCACCGTGGTAAAGGAGTGATAAAAACACTTACTGTTATAGGAAAATAGTCCACTTTGCGGTAGCAATAGTAACTCTACATCGCGTCAGTCTGCATCACATCACTCTGCCGTCGATTGTTTCCCTATTACAACACACCCCATCTGGTTTAGTCAAGTCAAATGGTTTTAATGTCATTCCTCTATATAGCTTGTATACATTGGAATGAAATGTTGTTCTCCAGGATCATGGTGCAACGCAGAACAGTAGGCAAGACAACGTAAGGTGCAATACACAATTGTGAGTGAGAGACGAGTGCAGGACAATAAATACACCGAACAGAACAATAAATACACAGAACAATAAATACACCGAACAGAACAATAAATACACAGAACATGGGCTGTAAACTGTAACAATAAGTATAGCAGCAGCATTGGCAGCCAAAAAACGAGTTCCGTAATAAAAGTGTCTGATGCAGCTTTGTAAGGTGCGGGTGTGCAGTGTTTTTGAGTCCTGCTGGGTTTGGTGTTTGACTAACCCAGGTGAGCATTGGGAGGCAGCAGGGTGTTGAGTAATCTGACTGCCTCGGGGAAGAAGCTGTTGCGGAGTCTGCTGGAGGTGGCACCCGCAGAATCCTATACCTTCTGCCAGAGGCAGGAGAGTGAAGAGTCTATGAGAGGGGTGAGGGGGTCATCCGCAATACTGGTGGCTTTTTGCGGTTGTTGTATGAGGCGTCGATGGTGAGTAGAGAGACTCCGATGATCTTTTCAGCTGTTCTCACAATTCGCCTTAGGTCTTGTGCTGGAGACTGTGCAGTTCCCCTAGCACATGGTGAGACAGCTGGTCAGGACGCTCTCTATCGTCCTAGAAGGTAGTGAGGATTGGGAGGGGGGAGTTTGGCTCTCTTCAGCATCTGTAGGAAGTGGAGGTGCTGCTGGGCCTTCTTGGCTAGGCAGGTGGCGTTGAGAGTCCAGGAGAGTTCCTCCGTCATGTGCACACCAAGAAAATTGGGGCTTTTGACTCTCTCCACGATAGTTCCATTGATGCGCAGTGGTGACTGGTCTTCTCGGGTCCTGCTGAAATCAACAATCATCTCTTTAGTCTTATCAACATTAAGAGATAGATTGTTGTCTCTACACCATTCTGCGAGCACCTCTTCTCTGTACGCTGACTCATCATTGTTGCTGATGAGGCCCGCAGCTGTAGTGTCCTCAGCAATCTTGATGTGATCTGAGCTGTATTTTGCAGCACAGTCATGATACAGCAGGTCAAACAGCAGTGGACTGAGCACATAGCCCTGGGGAGCGCCGGTGTTCAGTATGGTGGTGCAGGAGTTGCCGATCCTGACAGAATCCAGTTGCAGACGGATATGGTTAGACCCAGCAGGCTCAGCTTTGTTATCAGTTTCTGTGGGATGATTGTGTTGAATGCTGAACTGAAGTCTATGAACAGCATCCTTACGTAGTTGTACGTACTTTTTTTTTTGTCCAGCTGTGCATATGGGCTTAAATAAGGTACTTTGTTTTTCTCCACAGAACCAGCTGTTCTGCCAGTAGGCCCATCAATTCTATGAGAAATGTCTCATGAGCACGTTTGTGTTCGTCATTGTGCAGGGCTGCAGCCTCTGGAGACCGTAATCACTCTCAACTTCAAGGCCAATTTTCCGTTTTGGAGGAACTGACTCACCTCATATATCTATTCTATCTATGTATACCGCCATTCACCTACTCTTTTCATTCTGTCCTTCCTCATGTTCATACTCCAAGTACCTGTAAGAAGGTCACAGGCTGAAAAGGAGATGCTCCTGTTTCCATCTGCTAAGAAAAATGGAAAAACGGAACAATGTTTGGGATTTAAACTGATAGAATACAGAATGGCATTAGCTGAATGGCATTAGCTGAGTTACTTATTTATGTCCTTGTTCCAGTGTACAGTTTCACTGGGTGAAATATGATCGATTTTGCCAGAACCATCATTTTTAAATTTGACACAACATGCAAACCAAAGGAGGAGTCTTAAATTACAAGGAAACCTAGTTCTCAGAGAATCGGCAGATTCTTGGCAAATATGTTCTCAACTTTACTGTTAAGGTATGTCTACAATTTCTGCCAGCAAAGTAACGTTTGCAGCCCGGTATCCATCGCAACACAGGCGCTATTGTATTCTACATTCCAAACCCCCGAAAGAAACGACTGCACACATTCTGAATAGTTGCACCTATTACAAAGGACAGAGGACAGTACAGCTCTAGACATCCATGTGTAGGTGACTTGGTTTCAGATGGAAATAAGCAAATACAGGAAAAGGTAACCAGAGTGTACAAGCACACTACAAAAACTTTGGGCTGGTTTGAACAACACTGCATAGAAAACCCTGTTTTAATATTTCAAATACTCCGGATAAGTTTTGAGAATGGTCATAAAACAAATCAGTGCTCATCATCGAAATGGGCTGCTCATTTGATTTGAACAGCCAAATTGGACACAGTTTACAGCCAGAGTGCTTAAATATCAGCCCTTGGTGGATACTATTAAAAGTTGAGGTTTTGATTGACAGCTGTTTCAGTGTTTGGGAGTTTGTGGCACGTTCATAAGCTTGTGCAGTGTAGATTGCAGGAATGGAGACAAAATGTTGCTCAGTTTCTATTGCAGCCTCTCTGTTGGGAGATGTTTTGCATATCCTTGATAACTTAATGAATTGTTAGCTAGTACTCATTACAACGTTTAAGAGATAGTGGTAAACACTAAATCCCTATAATGTGTACGTGTGCAGCCCTGTGTAGTCCACACAGGCGCACACAAACACAAACACGCACACACATACACACACACACGTTTGTCTTAATATCCTTGTGAGGACCTTCCATTGACATAATTATTAATGCAGCTAATTATACTATGCCTACACCTATAAGTATGGCCTATGTTAAAAGGTGGGAGATGAAACTGGAGGTTTAATGTAACTTTGTCTTTCATGGAAGAGAGACCAGCAGCCATCAGTTATCATTATGAATGACTGAGATACAGTTTACTGTCATTTTTTTTCGTCAGAACTTGGCACATTAATAGTACTTTGAGAAAGTTTTCGAGAACGTACACATAGTGCTTCGTAAGAGTGTTATAAATGATCATTTAGTTTTATGCATAAATTAGAAGGTGTATTTTAAGGTGGCTCAGTGATCATTTTAATTAAAAAAATGGAGTCCGCTTTGAATACTATCCTCCCATAAGACGTAGATACCATAATAAAGTATCCTAATGGTAACTGGTGGCTGTTGTTCTCTCTTCCATGTAGAGATAAAGTTGCATCAAATTTCCGGTTTTATCACGTAAGCCTTTGATAAATTCTCCAGCACTGCTTTATAAAATATTTATGCATCGCTCATGATTGCGTTACAAAGGCACTATGTAGGTAGTGCTGGCGGATTTGCATGCCTAGTTTGGTTCATTCGAATTAATGTTTCGACGTGATTTCCAGAATGTTCTAATTGAGATTGTGCATGTTTATACATAAATTGTGTATATGCATATTTACATTTTTTATGAAAACATGCATAAATGCTATTTAAAAAGTTTTAAACCAATATGAAGGCAAAACACTGCCTTTTTGAACTGATAAACGCCTCCTACAGCCTGCGCTGCTCCCGAACACTGCACGCTTAGATTAAAAAAAAAAAAAAAAA
>CM040975.1:6539452-6574386 GCA_022985145.1 Pangasius djambal
TATGTGCCTCATACACACACACTATATGCCTCTTTCACACACACTATGTGCCTCATTCACACACACTATATGCCTCATTCACACACTATATTCCTCATTCACACACACTATGTGCCTCATTCACACACACTATATGCCTCTTTCACACACACTATGTGCCTCATTCACACACACTATATGCCTCATTCACACACTATATTCCTCTTTCACACACACTATATGCCTCATTCACACACACTATATGCATCATTCGCACACACTATATGCCTCTTTCACACACTATATGCCTCATTCACACACACTATGTGCCTCATACACACACACTATATGCCTCTTTCACACACACTATATGCCTCTTTCACACACACTATATGCCTCTTTCACACACTATGTGCCTCATACACACACACTATATGCCTCTTTCACACACACTATGTGCCTCATACACACATGCCTCATTTGCACACACTATGTGCCTCATACACACACACTATGTGCCTCATACACACACACTATGTGCCTCATACACACATGCCTCATTTGCACACACTATATGCCTCATTTACACTATATACTGGACCAGGGGTGCCAAGTCTTCAGGTACTAATGAAACCCTTCATTTTACTTTTAAACTATAAAGCATTCCTCTCAGTTGTGTGTGTGTGTGTTTATGTATTTATGTCTTTATTGTCATTTTTATTTGTCTGTTAGATTGTGTGTGTGTGTGTGTGTGTGTGTGAGAGAGAGAGAGAGAGTGGGATTTGCAGGTTGTTGTAAATCTTTTTTCTCAATAACTGCACTGCACCACTGAAACATCAAATCAGTCATGCTCTCGGAGAGCCGCCTCTGTGCGCTTCAAGGCCTACCTTTTTGTTTTCACCTGCCTCTCCTGCAGCCCTCTATTACTTTATCATCAAGTCTTTCCCATCAAGTCAATGAAGCAGACTTTCTTTTTCTTCCCCATTTCTAACGAGCTCTGAATCTAACGTCACATTTTACCGCAGGCAAACCAGCTATCGCTCACAGAGATCTGAAATCCAAGAACATTTTGGTGAAGAAGAACGGCACTTGCTGCATCGCAGACCTTGGTTTGGCCGTGCGCCATGACTCGGCCACAGACACCATCGATATCGCCCCCAACCACCGAGTGGGTACCAAAAGGTAATATGAGCACACGGAGTGATTTCTTACCCGAACCCTCATTTCCCTAAAGCCTCATTCAATTGCAGTTGAAGTATTTATCAGTAGTTTGCCTTTGTGGTTTCAGAAAGCTAAAAAAAAAAAACAATTTTAAGATGCCACAGTGTGTTTAATTTTGACAACAGCCTTTCATTGTGTGTATTGTGGACCGTAATGACTGACCTCAGCACTGAAAATAAATCTTATTGGTATGTGAAAGGTGCCTTTTACAAGAATCACACGATTTCTTGCGTACGAAGATTACATTTTTATTCCTGGTGTTAACTTGAATCGGCTAGAAAAGCTGAACATGAAACGTCAAGCCACGGCGAGTGAACGTGAGGGAACAACTGTTTATAGCTGCTGTAACATAACTGATAACAGAAACTAACATTCAGATTCCATAGTAATCCGAATGTAATTCTATCACAGCGCTGTTGAATTCTCAGATCAGATGGTGCTGATGAAATTCTATATAAACAGCAATGACAGTAGTTCTGACTGTAACATAAATGATTAGTATATTAATTCACCCGTTTATAATAATACCTTATTGTTTCTATAGTAACAGCTTATTCACGGGGACTTGTATGGCGAATGCTCCACATAGTCTAATAAGAAATTGATTTTTTTTTTTTTAAAGGAATTATAACAAAGAAATAGGGACGGGGCGAGATTTTCTGTTGGGAAGGTCAGGTAGTTTTCCGCCACAGGAAAGGAGTTTGTGCTTTTCAATTTCTCGGAAATGTCGAGCCGAGTTTTATTTCGTTGTCGTTGTTCGTTTATTTGTTTCACTACCTGGGGAAAAAAGAGAGGCCGGCGAGAGAAAGACTGTTTATAGCTGCTATAATGTAAGTGATAGCATGAACAAACACAAACAGTGAACATTCCATAGCATTACATATGACTATAAATGTTAAAGAAGCACGATATCTTGTTCATCTATAAATAAAGATTGTCGGCAAATCGCTGCGGTGGTATAAGAAGAATAGCACGCTTCGGGCTGTGCTGTTGTAGGAAAATAATCCACTTCAGCGTAGTCCATTGTGTTTTGTTCCTTACCCGTAAACTATATAACCTATAAAACGTATGACGCGTCGTTCTTTAATACACAAAAAGTGCGATCATTGGCAAATCGCTCTGGTATAACAGGAATAAACCACTTCGGGCCATGCTGTTACTGGAAAATAATCGACAGTAATTCCACTTTGTGTCGGGCTGCATCGCACCACCCCTCCAATTATTATTTTCCTACAATAACATGTCCTGTTGTGTTTCATTCTTCACTTGTAATCTTTGGAAATGCACATCCAGATCTGTGAACTGTTTTGAAAGAAACAGATTGTCCACCTGTGGTTGTTTTGATAGTTAGTTTGTAACTCTTGCCGCTAATGCAGTCCAAACACACTTCTTTCCTCAATAGGAAGCCACTTTGTCTCTCAGTAGTTTCCAGTTTCTTTTATAGCAGTGGGTAGTGAATGAGGAGAGAGAACAGCGTGTGAACGAGGAGAAGACAGCCGACGTGTGAGTCACCGCACAGTAACACACAGCTCATACAAATATACCACCTCTCCACTGCAGGAGAGAGGACACACACACACACACACACACACACCTCACATTGCTCTCTGCTCTCAGAGAAGATCAGGAGTTTGAGTTATTTTTTTCACTGGTTTTGAAAGGCTGACATTATTCTTTTAAACATGCTTTCACTGAACATTTGCACAGTTGCAGATGAGCCTTGATTTTGTGTGCCGTTGTTCTACTGTTAAGTCACGTAGAAAATCGCTCTAATGAACCCGTGGGAGGCGGTATTTCAAAAGATGATTTTCTGTCATAGTTAGCCAGCAGGCCTGGAGAATGCACTGCAATTTGGCTTCACCTCTCTTGGGCATTAAATGACTGCTGGAGAGTGTCAGGGTGGCAGTGTGTCATCCAGGAAGCATGGCATCGTCTCGAGTGTTCTGTGTGGTGCTAAGTCCGTACTCTTCAGAGGAGCCAGAGGAACAGTGTGCCTGCTTGTCAGATCCACACCACTGCTGAGCGCCATTCTCACTCACTTTAGCAAGCTGGCACATCGCGAATCTGCTTTGTGAGGATAGCCGCTGTAAACACTCACTTCAGTTAGAAGTCATGAGGACACCGTGATTGAATGTAATGGTGTGAAACGGAGGACAGCTCGCCGGTCGTATCGAGATATTTATTGAGGTTGGTCTCTGAGAGAGTGTCACTGAGAGTTCTGGCACCGACTCCTCAGTTCCTGACTGGGCCAAAAGCGTCAGGTGAGAGGCGGGCACTATCTGGGATCAAGGCCCGAGCTCCACCTCACTCGGCTCTGGAGTGTGTCAGGATTAATCAGGCTCAAAGCCGTGACTTCACCCTGCTCTGAATTTTCAGAGATTAGCTGAGCTGACGCCCTTCCTTCCTGTCATAGGTTGCAGGGAAACTCCAGCCGAGCCTTGTATCTCGTATCCTTGTGTCTTAAAAGCAAACCCCACTCCTACTGGAACAACAGTTCTGTTTTGTTTAGCTTACATGCATTCATGGAAAGTATTTTGTTACCCCTTTGCTTTTAATTAAATTCATGGCCGGCTAGATTCCTAGTTACACTATATGGCCAAAGGTTTGTGGACACCTGACCATCACACCCATATGTGTTGCCACAAAGTTGGAAACACACAGTTGTCGAGGATGTCTGGGTATGCTTTAGATTTATAATTTCCCTTCACTGGAACTGAGAGGCCCAAACCCGTTCCAGCATGACAGTGCCCCTGTGCACAAAGCGAGCTCCATGGTTGGAGTGGAAGAACTCGAGTGACCTGCACACAGCCCTGACTTGAAGAACTGGAACTCTACCTCCTCGCCCGACATCAGTGCCTGTCCTCGCTAAAGCTCTTGTAGCTGAATGAGCACAGATCCCCACAGCCACGCTCCAAAATCTAGTGGAAAGCCTTCCCAGAAGAGTGGAGCTTATTATAACAGCAGAAGGGGGACTACATCTGGAATGGGATTTTAAACAAGCACATGTGTGTGTTATGGTCAGGTGGCCAAAAACTTTTGGTCATACTCATTTCGGTTTAAGGCATTGTATTTAAGTTTGTCATCCTGTTTCTGTTTGTTCCAGTACGATCTTTTCTCCTTTCTTTTCTTTCTTAATTAAGCAAGGAGTTAAAAAAAAAAAACGACAGGAAACGCTGTTATAAGAAAATAATCAAAGACAGGGTGGTATGAAACAAAGTACCAGCTCACCCCAAAGTGTTTTATTCCTCTTTTACTACAGCAGTTTGCCAACTATTTCAATTATTTATTAATTACAGCAGGACATGTCATACTTGTCATCCATTTTTAGTTGCTTCTATTGTCAAGTTCCTGTTATCACTTGTGTTATAGCAGCTATAAACAATCATGCCTTCACCAGCTTCTCTTTTTTTCTCTCTCTTGAGGTTAGCAAGACAAAAAAAAACTTTTTCCCATGGTGTTAAACTCACTGTTACAAAGCACTGACACTGGAGACTCCTTCCATAGATGTTAAACATCTCCTTAGAGAAATGCTCATCATATCAACGATTAAACGTTATTTTTTTTTAAATCAATTTATTATTAGAATTTGGTCATGCGGAGGGTCCCAGTGAATTAGCGAGATTTACCTTGCAGCCAGTGTACACCACCTTCTGACCAATCCGATTCGAGAATTAAAGTGTTGCGGTGTAATTGATCAACATCGCACTGCAAGAGTGCTGTTATACTGAACTTCAGCATATCAGCACGATTTGTTTTTATACAACAGTTTAGACACAGTATGACCAAATATTGTTTCTTTTTTTTTTTTTTTTGCTCCATCAACGAAAATTGTTCCCAAAGAAGTCACAGCTGGAAAGTGTTGTGTAGCAGTGTTGCCATGGTAACACACAGACTCACTGACTGACTGAATAACAGCCCATAGTAAGCGTAGTAATCATTTCCAAGTAATGTATTATTGCTAGAATTGAAATTTTGATGCAGCGAACACAGACAGGTGGAGTGATTATAAACAATGAAATGTACCAGTGCTGTAATATTAAACATCAGCACTCTTGGAACGTCGCTGAGTGGACCGGAACTAACCGTTGTGTAAGTTGTGATAACAACCATTTTGTTCTTTACAGGACGAATTGCAGCGTTGTCTGTGTTCCGATGTTCGTAAACAACAACAGACCCCTAATTTATTTTAAAAGGAGCTTCAGGAGCAATTTTTCTATTTTTTTTTTTTAATTGGATGCATTCTGCAGAGTTTGCTGTCATTACATAGCTGGAATTTTAATCTGTTAAGTAATATTTGGGCCTTTTTTTTTTTTTCTGTGTGTGTGTTCTAATTAAATTCTCCAAACTGTCTCCCAACAGGTACATGGCCCCCGAGGTCCTTGACGATTCAATAAATATGAAACATTTTGAGTCATTCAAGCGAGCAGATATCTACGCCATGGGCTTAGTCTTCTGGGAAATAGCAAGCAGATGCTCGATTGGAGGTACTTCAGTTAAAATGACTGGTTTTTCATATTATACTTACACTTTGGTAGTGCATTAGTTAGATTATATTTTCCCCTCTCTGCATCTTCGATTCAATTTTAGCAATACATATCAAGCAGCATGTAATGAAGAGAGGTCTCAACACAATATTTAACATAAATGGGTAAAAAAAAAAAAACCTGCCTGGATTTATACCGTAACCTGTGACGGCGTACTATTTCTCCCCCTCAGGCATTCATGAAGATTACCAGTTGCCGTATTACGATCTGGTGCAGTCAGATCCGTCAGTGGAGGAAATGAGGAAGGTGGTGTGTGAGCAGAAATTACGGCCCAACATTCCCAACAGATGGCAGAGCTGTGAGGTATGCCGTCGATCCTACATACTTACCAAGCGTTACACTAGTCGCTTCCTTTCTTCCGCAGCGTGAGACGTGTTGCTGTGAGACGCAAGTCTTCCACTTTTACTTACAACCCTCATGGCTTTTGGAGACATCTAAGAGGATGTCGTAGTGTTGAATCGGCAGTTCAGAGATGAGTGAAATTCCTACATGTGTGTTTATTGCTGTTATCAGAGCCAAACGTTTGAGCCAAACCACAGCCCCCAGGAGAGATGTGTGTTTATGCGTGTGTGTGTGTATGAGAGAGAGAGAGAGAGAGAGACTGCAGCGTTTCGAGCTCTCTCAGATTCCCTTCCTCTATCGTTTGCCATCCATCAAGCCCACAGCAGCCGCGTCCTCCACTGCACCTTTATTAGTGTCCTTTTTATTACACAGAAAAGAGACACAATTACATTAGGCCTAATTCGCCATAATGCAATTTCGTAATCTAATCAGTGTCTGCTCGACCTCGATCTGGTTAATTTTTTCGAGAGCGTCAAATTGACTAACGTGCCACATTTGCTCTGCTTCCTAGATGAGTTTATTGTAAACCTGGCCAGTCGCCTGCAGTGTTCGTGGGGTGTGATTTAGCGCACAACGTCTGCAGCGTTTGGTGGAGTAATGTTGTAAGCAGATGGTGCATTCTGCCGGTGTTTACGACTCAGCCGCCTACGCACGCACACACACACACACACACACACACACACACACAGGTTCTTAGCCATGTCTGTCTCAGGCTTGCTGGGACAGCGAAAGAGCTGAGATTACATTTACACACTCTTGCTTCACCGGGGCTACCTTCTAAAATGGGACTAGTGAAAACGGGTTTTTAATGACCTCTCCAAGGAGCTCGTTCTGAACTGACCACGGTGTGTGCATTATGGCCGGGTGTTGCACCATGTCGAGACAAACAAGAAACTTTATTTCCTAGAAATGCTGTAAGACTGTGTGACACTACATTTTAATGTTTCATTCTTTTATGCCTGAAATGCACTCAATTTCTAGGTGATTACAGTATGTTTCTTTTGTGGAAGCTCTCACGCAGAGATCACTGCCACCTCATAGGGTGCTATAATTTTATTACCCCTAAGGGGAAGGTTAAAGTAGTTTGAAAATAAAAACCTATAAATTATGGCCTTTTCACACCAAACATGATTTTTTTTTTGTACCACACAATTACCTCTTCACATCACCATTAATACTGCAATGCATGGAGAAATAGTATTTATTTCTATTTACGTGCAGTGAAAGCCTTGATTTCTACTCGTCAACTAGTTAGATTTAGACTTTTATTTACATCAGGGGTGTCAAACCTTATCCACAAAAAAGCGCCAAAGTTTGTCGCTCGTCAGACGTTACTGCGACAAATAACCTGATCTCAACCTATAAGCAACAGCCGAACAGACAGACAGACAGACAGACAGATAGCTTTATTAATCCCAGAGGAAATTCTAGGTGTGAATGAATATGCCTGGTGCCCTGCGATGAACTTGTGTCCTATCTGATATGTATTCCTGCCATGTGCCCAGTGTTCCAGGGATAGGACTGAATATCAATGAAGAAATTAATGGTTAACCATCGAAGCTGCACTACCACCTTTCCAGCATAAAACATTGTTACAGATTTTGCACTTTTCATGAAGACGTTCGTTTGCTCGTTTACTTTTGCTGCAGTGAACTGTTTGTTTGGGGAAAAGCTAGAAACGGGGAAATTCACTTATATAGTCTTCTTGTATGCAAAGGTGAACTCATTAAAATGTTTGATTAGAATTCATACTAGCCCATGTCTGGGTGTACAGAATCTTCCAAAAAATATCTTCCGGGATGTTTTTTCTTAAAAGATTAGTCATTATTTGGTTGTCTGCCACACCTGATGGAGATCATCAAGGGCCACAAGGCTTAAACATTTAAAGAAATCACACACTAAGTTCCTTTAGCTATATTTTTAAATTCTTGCTAATTTCCTGACCAATGATTTGTTGTTAAGACCATTAAAAGCTTAACATTTTGCCATTTTGGGCATAATTTTTTTTGCCCAGGAGTATATGTCTGGCAAAAACCATCTACTGCTAATTAACTGGCTAATACCATCCCTACAGAGAAGCATGGTGGTGCCAGCATCATGCTATGGGAGTGCTTCTCAGGGTCAGGGTTAGAATTGAGGGAAGGGAGATTGCAGTCAAATACAGAGAGGTCCTTGAAGAAAACCTGTTCCAGAGTGTGCATCTCAGGTTCACTTTTCAGCACGACAACAATCCAAAGCATACAGCCAAGACAACACTACCGCGCCTTCAGGACAACTCTCTGAATGTCCTTGAGTGGCCCAGACACAGCCCAGACTTGAACCCCTGTGAGAACATTTGTGAAGAGACCTGAAGATAGCAGCTCACACACACTACCCATCCAGGTTTCCTGTCTGTTAGTAAAAGATTAGTAGTAGATTTTGTGTCAGTTCACATAGTTTCCACTCAGCCAAGAACAGGAATCTGAGGCTACAGTGGGCACAGGCTCACAGAAACTGGACAAAAATGTCAGCAGGTCTTCTCTATCTCAATTTCTGCTGTGACATGCAGATGGTAGGGTCAGAATTTGGCATCAACAGCATGAATCCATGGACCCAACCTGCCTTGTGTCAGCAGTTCAGGCTGGTGTTGGTGTAATGGTGTGGAGAATGTTACACATTGGTACACATTGGACCCGAGCATCATATGAATGTCACGACCTGAGTCTGAGTATTGTTGCTGACCACGTGCATCCCTTTTATGGCAACAATCTACCCATCTTCTAATGGCTTCTCCAGCATGATAATGCACCATGTCACAAAGCACAGTTCATCTCAAACTGGTTCTATGTACATGTCAATGAGGTTCGTGCACTTCACTGGCCTTCCCAGTCACCAGATCTGAATCCCTTAGAGCACCTTTGGGATGTGTTAGAATGGGAAATTCGCAGCGTGAAAGTGCACCCGACAAATCTGTAGCAATAATGTGATGCAGTCAATTCGGTATATATCCGTGTCAGATGATATATAGTGCATGTCAGACCAAAACCAAGCCACGACCCACAATATAAAACCACATCTGAAGTTTCGAATGTTCCCAGGAGCACAGTGGACTCCGTTGTTGTGAAATGGAAGATGTTTGCAACCACAGGACTCTTCCTAGAGCTGGTCGTCCGACCGAAGTCAGTAAGCACGTTAGAAGGGCCTTCATCACGGAGGTGACCAAGAACCTACTGGCTTCAGAAGTCCTCGACAGAGATGACAGAATCTGCCAGAAGGACATCCATTTCAGAAACACTCCATCAATCTGGCCTTTCTGGTAGAGTGGAGAGATGGAAGCCACTCCTGAGCAAAAGGCCATATGACTGTTTACTCAGGACAGGCTGCCATCTCAGGCACGTAAAGGACTCTGAGAGCATAAAAACCATCTAATGTTATTGAGCTTGAGTGGATCTGCCAGGAAGAATGAGAGAAATTGCACAAATCGAGGTGTGCAAAGCTTGAAGAGACTTACCCAAGAAGACTCAAAGCTGTAATTACTGCTTTAGGTGTTTCTACAAAGTACTGAATAAAGGGTCTGAATACTTTAAGATGCAATGATTTCTAAAAACGTTTTCATTTTGTCCTTGTGGGATATTATGTATAGATTAATGGCTGAAAAATATAATTCACGCCATTTTAAAATGAATCTATAATACAACATATAATAATTCTTTTTGAGAAAGCTTGTCAGAAACGTCCACAGAGCATCTGGTTGAGACTAGAGGTGTGCATCTGGGATTGCACGAGCAGCAGGTTTTTACTTTTATGTTCGTGTGAGCATTTGAAGTTCATGGGACAAAGAAAGATGTATTTATAGTGACCTTAGTAACTGCCTAGGCAGGGCTGTGGTGGTTTAAATTAGGCTACTAGTTTGTTTATATTATGGGAAGTGGAACGAACTAAATTCGTTAGAAAATATCATGGTCAGGTACAAACTAAAATAACCCTGCAAGTGAGAATTAAAAAAAAAAAAAAAAAAAAACAGTCTTGCAGAATTCCCAGACCATGCTGACAGTGCTGGCGTTTCTACCTAGTGCTTCCGGCGACATATTGGTAGGATTCTTATTTAATTAAAAAGAAAAACTTCTGATTTAGGGCATGCCTATTTGAATCTGAATACAGATACAAATATTTAGAGCACTAATATTGATAGAGTTAGTGGCATATATATATATATATATATATATATATATATATATATATATATATATATATATATATATATATATATATTTTTTTTTTTTTCCAGACCATCAGAGCAAAAGCCTTTATGAAATGGTAAACATGCTCAGCGGAGATCAGTACTTTTTTTTTTTCACTAGCAGCCTTTTTAAAAATATATATATATATATATATATATATATATATGAGTCATACTTCAAGTTAATTTCCACAGTGAAATCAGGAATAACTGCGCGCTCTTTATTTTCTGACAGGCTGCAGCATTTCAGCTGAAGCATTAATATCATTTTCTCTAAATCTTTTTTTTTTTTCAATAGCAAGAACACGATCCCGAAAATGATTGCATATTTTATATAACTCAACCAGTGCACCCTTCTTTAATTTACCTTATTTATAAAGATTAAGCTGCATATTATTGGGTGGCTGAAAGCCTGATCATTAGAATTTTGTCGGTGGTGTTGTTCTGACTTATCATCTGCCCTTAGCTTTGTCTAAGGCTGATTTGATCTTTAGTGCAGTACGAAATGTGCTGGTGTGCCTAATTAAGTTTATAAAAGCAGCCATACTTCCTTATTACATTGGGGGGGTCACATACATCCAGCTTATTGGTATTAGTATTTTACAGTTAGACCGATATACACTAACATCTCAGGTCTTCCAGCAGGAAGTCAAATTATGAGATTCTTGATCAGTTCCGTATTTTGTCCATTAAATATACAGGGTATCTGAAAAGTCAGGAACCAATGAGTTGTTGTTGTTGTTGTTGTTGTTCTTTTTCTTCTTCTTTTGGCTGCTCCTGTTGGGGGTCACCACAGTGGATCACTGGTCCGCATATTTGTGTTGGCACATTTTTTGCCCTTTTTTTTTTTTTTTTTTTTTTTTTTTTACGCCGGGTGCCAGGCTTGGGGGTGTACTATCATGTGCGACCCCAATGGCTGGGATTGGTTCCCTGGCTGAGAATCGAACCCAGGCCGTGGCGGTGAGAGCACTGAGGCCTAACCACTAGTCCTCCAGGGACCCCCTAATGAGAGTAAACTTACTTATACTTAATTTTGTCTTTCTTTCTTTCTTTCTTTCTTTTTACAACTTATGCTCTCCATGTGCTCTGTGCATTTTCTCAGCTGCTGTATCATTTTGTTTGCGGATTTTGCTCAACATATTCTCATTGGTTCCTGACATTTCAGAGACCCTGTAGAAACTGCCGAAGTGTAGAACCTGAAGAAATGCAGCTCAGATCTGCAGCGAACCCTTCTGCTGTCTTGCGCTGATGACCAAACTGCACAAAAAAAAAAAAAAAAATCGATATTGATTTGGTCAGTTCTGTGGCTGTGCTACAGGCATGTGTACACCTCACTCACTGTACACTTCGTCTCAACAACATTTCTAATTCATTTTAGCTGAGGTGTTACTGCAGGCAAGAATAGAGCAGAATCTCTTCTTATATTCACTTTACCTGTGGATATCTCAAAGGATCCCAATCTGTTCAAAAGTCCCAGTCCATCCTTATAGCTTAATATGAGCCTAATAAAAAAAAATGCAATATGGTTGAATGGGAAGCGGAAAGTGTACCTCTGTAGTACAGTTTATGTAACAGTAGAATTTTAAAAATGAAATGTGGGTGTACCCGTGTGACAAGGCCAGCACGCCGAAATCAAAACGGAGAAATAGTTTGAAAAAGTTTTGCAATGACTCTCGCGGTGGAAATGTGTGTGGGAACAGGCGTAGGGTGGTTAGGATACTAAACTGGTCATACAGAATTACTAAGATAAAGGGAGTATTTAGATCACATTCAAAAAGGGAGATACAAACTTTTAACTAATATGTGTAGTGGTGTGGGAAAACCCGTCGGCTGTCATTGCGGCTGAATTTCTGACAAACAACCACGATTAATTTTTAAAAAGATGAGTAAGATTTTGACCAAATTAACTTCTGCCAGTAATAGAATTTGATAGCAATGAGGAAATCTTTACATTTTGGTTACTTTCTAGCCTTGCCCAGGCTGTCTCCATGCAAAGATCTTGTTGTGTAAGGAGTCAGTTTAACAAACACAGCAATAAAAACCTTTCCTTGCACAGTGAGCATCAGGTTTTGATCTAATTGTTTGATAGCTACGTGCTGTAGGGAAACATACATAAGCCTATTCAATTCAGTCTTTTAAACGTTTAAATGGCCTAATGAAAAGACATTAATAACATGAAATTTAGCCAAACAGAATTTACTGAAGTAATCAGCGATTATTTCCCCAGTGATGTCAGCATGACCAGAGATCAGTTGAGTGAAAAGCCGGCGATGCGTCTCATGTTTAAATGCAGCGAGTGACTAATACCTCAGGTGACGAGACAGAGACTAATGCTGATAATCAGGGTGAGAACTCATTTCCCATTGTAGACTTAGAATTCTTTAAAACGCTCGGCAGTAACTTTTTTTTTCTGTAAGCAGATTAGGTTATAGGTTGTAGAGGTTGGCACAGTGTCCTTCAGTGGAACTGGAAAGTTTGAAATGCTACAACTTTGCGTCTGGTTCGAGATACTTTCAGTTCCAGAAAAACCTAATACAGTAGAACATTTGATCATGTAATGGGTTTTCCCAGCCTGCCACAAGTATCATTTTGATTGTTTTTTTTTTTTCAGTGTTAACATACACTTAACATACACTATTGCCTATTTTTGTGATGATGAAGGAGCATCAGTGAAACCTAACACACTAAATGCCTTGCTGCTATAAAATTTATTGCTTTGTCAATGTCGATTGTCGAAGGGTATGCAAACTTTTGCACTTGACTTTAACAGGATTTTATGGTTCAGAAATAACTGAAAAAATAAATAAAATTATATATATATATATATATATATATATATATATATATATATATATATATATATATACACACACACACACACACACACACACACACACATATATATATATATATATACTTGTATATAGTATATACAGTAATAAGTAATAATTTTTTTTTTTAATTTCAGTTATTTATGACCTGTATATCGTGGCTCATGCTCATGTTTGCTGACTGTTCCTCTGAGTCTCACCGGATGTTTCTGTGTCTCACTGTGTTCAGGCTCTGCGGGTGATGGCGAAGATCATGCGAGAATGCTGGTATGCCAACGGAGCTGCTCGCCTCACCGCCCTGCGCATCAAGAAGACGCTCTCTCAGCTCAGCCAGCAGGAGGGGATTAAAATGTAGGCCTGCGCTCCGGAAGAGCTACACACCTTGGCATATTACTATTATTTTTGTTTCTTTGTTTTTTTCAAATATCTGTTCATTATAAAGGTCATGCTCATTCTTCTGATTATCCATGATTATTGCATTACAACTTCGCGTCCTCCGTGCGTGAGGGAGAGAACGAGAGGGAGGACATGAGGACTAAGAATGAAGGCTTGTTTGGATTTTTTTTTTTTTTTCTTTAGCTTTGAAAGGTTGACTTTAGCCAGTGAAGGTCATTTAATGGTCAGGTACATTTTTTTCCTGGTAGCCTTGGAGAGATGAGATTTGCTGGAGACATATCTCTATAGGGAACTTGCACCTTGTGTTTTCTCTCTTTCCTCAACACTTGTTTTTTTTCTAACTTATTTTTTGCTTTGGGTTTTTTTTCCCAACAAACTGGACATGACCTCATTCAGTCTTGGCAAACATGCTGCAACATATGCAATATAGAGAAATCCTATCCTATATTTTATATCTTGATATGATCTGTTACTACGGCAACAGTTACAACAGCTTCAACAGCTACAATGGCATCCGTGCCCTCCAAGCCAGGTGTTACCGGAAAGTGCCACTGCTTTAAACCAACGTTCCCTCATGCCGTGGCTCGGCCCCTTTACCTTTCGCTGTCCGTCTAAACGAAAGAGAACGCAAGAATGAGTGCTACCGTCACAGGCTCGCAGACAAGTCTGTCATGGAGTCCGTCTTTATTATGCATACGCAGCGAACGTTAGCAAGGGGCCACCACACACAACATGCTGGTGCCATTTCTTCGGTTTTTACATCATCTTTATCCTTTTCATCATCATCTTCAATGCAGCACAGAGGGACGTTTCAGCTCAGACCTCAGTTCATCTCCAGTAAAGCTGATCACCAGTCCGTGTTGCTGAATGGCAGCTGAGGATTGGCTGTCGCGTGTTCGCTCCTCCCTGACACAGTGATCTGGAAAGAGGATGCTCTGAGACCTAACGTGGCCACGTCGGCCTCTTTCGTTCCCCGGAATGCACTCTCTTTTGTTCCTAACTGACACACAGATTTGGATAAACTGAGCTACTCTCACAGACTGGCACTTAATGCAGAAGACTGGACAAAAATAAAAAAAATAATAAAAAAAAAAGAAGAAGAAATTGAAAAAAGAACCTATGAGCAGTATGACTAAATAAAAACTCATTGCAATGTTTGAAGTTGAACACATCAGCATTACTCAAGTTGCCGTGTAAAAAATGGTACTTTTTGTTTTTTCAGTGTTGCAAAGATGATGGGGTATATTCATTTATCTATATAGCAAATAGATCTTTACTAAGCCATAGATTCTCCGACATTTTATGGCAACTCTTTTTTGTGTGTGTGTAGAATGTAACTTTTAAGAAAAATCTTGTTGACTGCTTCAAATCTCCATTGAGCAAGCCTTAAGGGACCAATAGCATTGGATGTTCCTCTTTTGTTAAAAAAAACAACAAAAAAAACAAAACAAAAACAAGTGATGTTTCAAATAATTGTCCTTAAACAGTAGGGTTAATATTCTGTATACCGGAAGGATTAAATGTAGCAACAAATCTGGCAGTTTTGTTCGTTATATCTGTAGAAGGATGTCCTTTTTGCCACACAAATAAGCTTACAGTCAGAAAGGCAAACCCCAATGAGATTCGACCATCACATTTTAAAGCGTCTTTGTGGCGCGCTATTGTAGATAAAAGTTCAACGATGGGTTGGCGTGAACTACCATGAAACCGATTACTTTCCTGTAACAGCACATCCTGGTGGGTTTCATTCCTCTTCTACCACAGCAGTTTGCCACGATTACAATTATTTCTTTACTGCACGTCATACTTTGTATTCGTTTATAGTTACATTTTATGTTACATGCTAGTTTGTGTTAATCATACGGAAAAAAAAAAACAAGAAAAAAAAACCCAGACCGGAAAGCCCTCCGTCTGAAGACTTTCTTGGTACAGCTTTACCTCTGACTCTTACAAAGTGCTGACGCCGGGGTCTCCTTTCAAAAAATGCTAAATAAACACATCGGCACGTTTCTTTTTTTAAATCCATTCATATTGAGCATCCGCCATATGAGTCACTGTATAGAAACGAAAGCGTATTCGGACAATTACGTTAACTTTGTCGCCAGCACTACTGTCCGAGTAGCTGTCATAGAAAATAAATCAACACCTTCTGATCAGAATTGAGCGTTCAGCAGTGCTGTGTTTTAATCCATATTATAAAATGTATTGTTTGGATGATTGAGGAATGTCCACTTTATCTAAAGCCTCCATTTTAAGGCTTTAGTGCTGGTCGAAGCATGGTACTTAGCATGCTCATCATGTTTTGTCTGTTTTAGTCGTCTGATGCTTTTTTTTTTTTTGGCACTTTAGAGTGAAACATAATTAACACCCAGTGGCCAAGATGGCCTCTGAATAGCATGGCATGTTTACAGTGCATTCCTGTACTGTGATTATACTGATTATATACAAGCTTTTATACCCTTCGGCCAAAACATGGGGGGGCTGGGGAATAATCTTTCATTAGACACAACACACTGTGCATGTTTATTAGTGTGGCAAATGGATGTTAATTTGTGTTGCTTCTTTCCACTGGTCAGAAATTTGGATTGATTGTGTCTTAAGGCAGAATGGCTGCATTTTCTCTGTACAGGAGCAAAAAAAGGATTTCAGTTCTCACAGTGATTGTTAATTTAGCTTGCACGATTTGAATAGAACAACTTTCAGATCGAGGCCCATTCCTGAAATCTTTGTCATTCCACAGTGCTTTTAAAAATACGTAGGACAACCTTTCAACTGTCAAAGTAAAATTCGGAAAACGCTTTTGACGGCAAGCACGCTTGATTTTTTTTTTTTCTTTTCTTTTTTTTCTTTTTGTCATTCGTCTCTCCTCAGGTTTTGCTCGATTTGGTTATTTGCACATATGGAGTGTTTCCACAATCCACATATGCAAATATGTATGAGATATCAATTCACTCATTTTAGATAAAAGTATAAGACCATATTCGGGTTTTTTTTTTTCCCCCTAACTGGCATACATGCAATGAATTCTATCACGTTTTTGGTTAGAGGACACAGACTTCCCTTTTCTGCTCCAGTACACTTTTGTTTTCCCCTCGAAATTAATTCCTGTTACATGCTGAGAAACGTCCTGAGTGGAGTAAATGTATGATGGAGGAAGTGTGTATAAATATGTACATTGTAAATAAGTATCTAAGTGTATGTAACTCGTCTGCTAGCTTGGTGGCCCTAAGGCACGTACAATTGGTCAAGAAAAATTGGACAGCTGAAGTTAAAGTGAACCCAGTATGGTCAAGGATAGAGCACATCCCCTCCAGAAGGTATTATATCATACAGCCTAAAAGGGAAGAAAATGAGATTTTGGTCATTTATTATTGCTAAGGTCCATCAAAGGCGAGTGTAATCATACTTTCTGGGAAATTTATTTCATCGTGCCACTGCAAATGTTCCTGGGCCTACGTGCATTTTTCGTCCGACACATTTCTGTCTTAAATCACCAGCAGCCTTTTTTCTTTACGGATTCAGCAGTGACCTATTTAGACGCGAAAACATGCATATCCAGGTATTTCCTCACAGTGACATGCAGGTATCCTCCTGGCCTTGACAGGTCAAACCACACCAGCTATGACTTTTAACAGGAAATCCATACCGCTGCACCTCTGGTTCCATGCGAGCGGGTGAGAGCGAGAGGACTCTCTCTATAACACTTGCTCCCTCACTGCATACCGTCTTGTAGCTAGGAGATTTTTTTTTTTCATATATTTAACGTCGTATTATGTACAGTAGGAAGGCATGGGCTGTTCGGACAGGCTCCTCGACCTCTCTCCCGCTCTTTTGCTCTCGATGTCACTTACTTCTGTGCCTCCAAACCCATCTGCACCCTTGAACATGGGCGAGGATACACTCATCCCGGGTGATTTTAACCAACAGTGTTTTCATTAGGGGTCCTGTTATGTGGCCCAGACTCCTGCACAACCGTCTGCTGATGAATTGCTGTGTGTTTGCTTTTTATGATGCATTATGCAGCTTTTTCATGCAACCATGCACAGATATTTGCACAAAAGACTAACTCAGTTTAACTCATGCCTTTTTTTTTTTTTGAGTGGAATAATTCTGGAATTGCAGACGTGAACGTAAACTTTAAACTCGACATTCCCACCAATTGGTGCGCCACCAATTAGAGCACGACTCGCTGAGCAATTTCAATAAAGGTCATGCATATGCCGAAGAGGTCGTACAGACGGGTTAGTGAGTTATGCAAATGTGTACGGCGACACAGTCCTCAGGCTTTCTACTGGCAATTGCCAAGTTATTTATTACAGTTCGATTCTTTATCTATGCCAACATCCGGACACTGTGAGAAAGATCCTGGAGGGACGGTGGCCCGGTAGCACCAAAAATCATGTGAGTAGGTAATGAAACAGTGGAGCTGATTTGATTTGAAGGAAATGGACCGGCGTGGAGAAAGCAGGAGTCTGGGTCATAAAAGGACTGCGGAGCCAACCAAGGTGCTTTTTCATTCTGTGTGTGTGTGTGTGTGTGTGTGTGCGTGTGTGCCTGTGTGTGCACGTGCACGCCTGTGTGTGCGCACGCGTGTGTGTGTGTGTGTGTGTGTGCGTACATTATGGAAAGGCAGAAGAAAGCTTTATCAAGTTTTATTTGGTGCCTAAGTTTGACTATATTGTGTTTTGTATTCCATGTAGAATGATGCACTGCATGCGACTGATTTCTAATGTTTGCATCATTTTGGTTTTTAAGGAAATTCTTAAAAGAAGAAAAAAAGGTGAAAGGCTTAATTAGTTTAAAAAAAAAAAAAAAAAAGGTCAGAAAGTAATCCAGAGGGGAAAAAAATACCTCCTTCAAAGACCAATGTATTTTTACCTCACTGTATATATTCTATTTGTTTACTTCAAGTTTGCAAATTTGTTTCTATGAAATGCTAAATTGAAGAATTCACATTTTGTGTCAGTGGTACATTTATGTGGCATTGTGTTGTTCTTAAATGTCTAAATGAACTGTTCTTTTTTTTTGTTTGTTTTAACCATCATCTGTACTTTATTTCACGTTCTGTTCTGTTCTTTAGTTCTTAAGTGCTTTATCAGACCATGTATTTTAATGCCTCTTTCTCAATTGTGTAGAAAATGCATTATGGGCCTTTTTGTAAAAAAAAAAGAAAAAAAAAGTCCGAGCTGGTCAGTAGTGGTTGGTGGCAGAGAGAGCTCTCATAAAGGCTTTGTGGCCCACTTGATTTTTAAAGCATTATTTATAGACTTTTTATAGCGTGTACAGAAGTACAAAATGAGCAACATAGGAACGTAGGGGAGTGACGCTGATGTGCCATTCTAACATAGTGGACTAGAAATGGGTGTGAATAAAAAAAAGTTCAAATTTCCATTATGCTCTTTGTGTTTTTGTAGTTTGATTGAATTCGATCCAGCACTTGTCTTAGATGAAATGAATGATGTACAAATGATGGCCTTACTTAAAAAAAAAAAAAAAGGCTTTATCCTGGTGTGTGTGTGTTTGAAGGCAATATTTCAGCTCAGACAATCGCTTTTATTCGTTCCTGTGGCACAAACTCAGTTTTTTCAGTTTTTTAGTTTCAACATCATGACCTTGCTTCTCTGTCCGAATTTAATACCATTAGTACATATTGTCTCATAGACAGAAAGCAGCACGTCAGTAACATTGGTGCAGTGATGTGATGCAGCGGGTAGCATTGGCCCCCTCACAACTCCAGGTTCCAGGGTTTGATTTGAACGCTGTGTTTCATCTGGGTTCTCCGGTTTCCTCCCACCTCCCAAAAACATGCTGTGGATTATCTAAGATTATCTAAATTGTTCCTAGGTGTGAACGAGTGTGTGAATATGTACAAACAGACTAGCATGCCATCCTGGGTGTATTCTCCCACCACGTGCCTAGTGTTCCTGTTATAGATTCCGGATCCATTGTGTCCCAATGGACAGTTACCGAGAGGTGAATGAATGAAGGACTGAAATTTGTTAAAAACTGTTTTTCCAGAAAGTCCTTTTTTTCCCCCCGAGAAATCCTGCCACAGTTATGTTTAAACGTACCCATCTGCAATCTTTTTAATGACCTTAGTTGGTCCAATATCCCAAAAAAAGGTAATAATTAACATAAACCTCAGTGACCCTAACCAGAATGAATGCTTGTAGTAAATTTAAGCACTTTGCTGACTAACACACGCTCACGTTAATCACAATGGCCTTGGATGTAGCCCTCATATAAACCAGTGTGTATTTATGGTTCCAACTGGAGCATTAAAAACAGTAAATAGTTGAGTAATCTATTTAAACTATTAAAAATGATCACCGGTTTATATTAATGCACTTGTTTTAATACATATTTCTTTCTTTAGTAAGAACGTGCACAGGGATTTACACTCACCGTCCACTTTATTAGGATCACCTGCACATTGATGCATTTATGTTAATAGCCAATCATGTGGCAGGAGGGTAATGCAAAAAAAAAAAAAAATCCTGCAGATACAGGTCAAGAGCTTCATGTTCACATCAAACATCAGAATGAAGAAAACGTGTGAACTCTGTGACTTTGTGCAGAGGGTCTGCAGGCTGAAACACTTTAATGAGAGATATCAGAGGAGAGTGACCAAGCTGGTCTGAGCTGACCTGAAGTCTATAGCAACTCAAATAATCACTCATTACAACTGTGGTGAGCAGAAAAGCATCTCAGAATGCACAACACATCAAACCTTGAGGTGGATGAGCTACAACAGCAGAAGACACCATCAGGTTTCACTCCTGTCAGCCCAGAACAAGAATCTGATGCTGTCATGGGCACAGTTGAGTTGAGTTACTGTATCCTTCCCGGCAGCTTGAACCAAACCGTCCATTTTCCTCTGACCTCTCTTATCAACGAGGCGTTTCCACCCACAGAACTGTCGCTCATTCGATGTTTTTTGTTTTTCGCACCATTCTGTGTAAAATCTAGAGACTGTTGTGTGTGAAATTCCTCAGCAGTATCTGAAATACTCAGACCAGCCCATCTGGTACCGACATCCATGCCACAGTCAAAGTCACAGAGATCACACTTTTTCATTCTGATGTTTGATGTGAACATTAACTGAAGCTCTTCACCTGTATCTGCACGATTTTTTTTTGCGTTGTGCTGCTGCCACATGATGGCTGATTACATAACTGCATGAATGTGCAGGTGTACCGGTGTTCCTAATAAAGTGGACAGTGAGTGTATATGATGGACTAGCCACATAAACAGTTAATAAAAAACGACAACAACAACAAGTAATTATTGATATGGTGACGTTTTCTGTGTATTTAGCATGTTTGGAAGGAGTCTCCAGTGTGAGCACTTTCAATATAGTTCAGCAAACTATATAAAACCGTAGTCTATTTCAGGCTACTTTCTTCCTACCTCTTAAAGTCCCGGCTTATTATTTAGTTATTTATCTTAAAGTGTATTATTCAATAACTCCAGTGAAACTAACAGGAAGTGCATGTGTTTATGAGAGTGAGGAATCTAAATCTGGATCCACCTATTCTAAATCTTGTAAATCAATTTTCTCTACCCACTCCCCCCATTTACAGATGTTTAGAGTTGGTTGAAACAAACTGAATGTCTCTCACACGTGCGTTCTTCAGAGATATGCATTACAGATGTTCTGGCTTTACATTCAGTGGGGTCCAAAAGGCTGAGAGCACCAGTGAAAATGCCTCTGTTGGGCATTCTTTTTCAATTTAACACAAACGTCATAAATGATATTTTCATCATAAATGGTATTTTCAGCAGCAAATTGAGAGAAAAGTAGAATCTCGAAGATTCTTACACGAATTTCAGGATTTCTTGGTATTCAAGCTGACACAGACCCCACAAGTTTGCGTAAAACCTGATGATCCATTTTACATCAAATCCATCGGTGTTTGTCGTCTGAACACCTGCTTCAACGGAAGGGATAAGATTCATGGAAAATCTGACCTTTTGTACAAATACAGAGTTGATATGGTCAATATCACACATTTGCTTACAGTTAAATAGTGACCTAGAAATTCATATTGGATATTGAATAGTAAAATTAAAAAATAGCACGTTTCCTTTTTTTTTTTTGGTTTAGAATTTTCTGAATTCTAACCCTTTCAGTTCATTTCCAGTTTTTGCCAGATTTTCAATGTGATTTCAATTTTAATTGATTTTAATTTTTCAATTCAATTTTCACACTCCTCACTTCCTGGATCTGCACCTGCGGTTTTACTTCTGCAACAGAAAGTCATTTCGAATTTCCCGAGAAGTGACTTTACTTAACAAACACACGTTTCCATTCGAGATGTATTCATGTATCATTTTTTTCACTCAGAGTAAAGAACAGTGGCCCTGCTGACCATGTCTGCAGTTTTGTAATTTGTGCATTTAATTGGTTTTTCAGTGCTTATTGAAATTTCAGTAACATTTTATTTGAAGGTTACCTGCATTTGGCCTTTGTAGCACATTGATACGAATCACACAAATATTTTATGAAGCAATACTGGGAGATCTATGTAAGGCTGAAGTCAAAACCAGTCTTTGCATGACTGAATCTTCAGTTACCTTTATTGGGTTTGAGAGTGATATATCTATTTTTTTAGCCATATCTTTAAAGTTGTTCTGTCTTTATGAACAGGACATTCATGAATTATTGAGAAATCCTTTATAAAGTGGAAAACTATAATCTATCCTTTTGGGGGGTGTATTTACTGTACCACTTCTTACAGGAGTAGTGGTACGCCATTTGCATTCAAAACTATTACCAAGCACCATTCCATTATAAACTGCATTTATTGACAAAGCCTATATAATGAAATGAAAAATGAATTATTGAAATGCTTTCAAACTAGAGGGCATTTTTAAACACCTTCATAAAACACTATGTATGCCTTCTACTACTTTCTCAACATCAGTGTAATCAGTGTGCTGTTATTTAAAACAAAAAGCCTATAATGTACAATTGCTATGTAATTAATAATAACTGCAGTAGCAACCTTGATCAGTTGCATAATGATCAATGAGTTTTGTTCTCTCTGCTTTTTTTGATGTGAAGACAAATTCACATAAAACGCCTGTCACCTCATGTGGTTTCACAGAACGTGACGTCAGTATGATAACGTTCTGGCATTTTGGTCGTGAATGAGTTAACCATATACAGTATGTGTGTGTATGTGAGTTTACTCGCTGGTTTTAAGTTGTTTAGTAAGTATTAGACGTCAGTCTGTCCCATTCGAAAGTCTTCAGCACAATGGAAAGATAATATTGTAGTAATAATATTACATTAAATAACATTAACACTGAATATTACTGACATTAGCTAGCTACATGCAATATGCTTAGCGAGGCAAAATGCCTCATAGTGCCACAGAGGAAAAGAAATTCCATTTTCAAACTGAAAAAAATCCAGTCAGTCTCATTACTGTGCAAATGTGTGTTCATGCATGAGTGGCAATATGTAGTCACAATGGCTTGTGTCTTGCAAATGTATTTGCTGCATTTCTTGCACATGTTGCTCTTTTTTCCATCCCTTGAGGGGCAGAGCTTGGGTCAAAATTATAACAAGGGTTGTCAGGTCTCAGCAAAATTTCTCAACTACATTTCCAAAACTGCACAAATAGGCCTGAAACTATTGAGAAAGAGAGATGAATTTTTCTTCATTTGTGAGAAACAGGTTTACCGTGGTGTGCAGGAATTCTTGATTTGTGATATCTGCAATATACATTTTTGTCATCGCCTAGTACGGATATTATTCAGTCCATAATCCCCCCTTTTCTGCTGCTATATATCTTACATTATACTGTACGCTGTCCGCATTGCACGTTCCCTTTTGTTTGCTGTGTTCATTTGATTTAATTGCAATTATTTGCTTCAAAATAATATCTTGGATGGCCGTGGACTAGTTGTAAACTACCCACAGCCACCCACGACCTGGACGTAAAAACCCTGGACCTGGTAACCAAGATTATACCTTTGTGTGGTTGTGCACCGCAAAAAATTAGCAAGTGAAAATATCATGAATACAGAAAAAATGTATACAGTATTATAAATAAGCTTTAAATATTCTTATTCTATTGGCAGATAATTTAGCTTCTTTCTAGAAATAAATGATTAAAATGAGAAAAGTGATCTGTTCATAGAGAAAGAGTATTTCAAGCTTCACTTTAATAACAAATGTCTAGAAATAGGTTTAATAAGCTTGTATTTGGTTTATTGTAATCTTATAATAGGAAATACTACATAAATGTGACTATATTCAAGATATTTTCACCTGCTTCAATAATATAGCTTGTGTTTTACGTCTTAGAAAATACAGTGAAAGAAAAATCTGTTGAAAAGCAGTTATGATCATAATGTAGGCTCATAACGTGGCGTCAAAATGTCTAATTATACAATTTATTAGTCATTTAACGAGGTTTGGAGATTGCTTAATAAGAAACAGTCAGATAGAACCATATGAAACCACACAATATTTGATCTTACAGAAGGATAAGGTTATGTCTCTGATTGGCAAGTGTTCAAAAATCCACTTTATAACTGTCTCAGAATTTCCATAATGTAAAATGGAAGTAACCATAAATTGTAGGTCTTGTTGACCTGTAAAGATTTCATGTTTTTTTGAGGTTGGCTAGCTGTAATATCAAAACTTCGTATGCTCCATTCCTCAAAACAGCTCTACACCCATGTAGAACCTTTTATTATTAGCAATTCATGCTTTTAAGTAAGCATCGCCTTGACCTGACCAGCGCAGGGTCTCAGCTTTGTGCTGTGTGTCTATGGTGTTAAAAATTCAACAACGCTGAGTCAGGAACCAGGAGAATGGCATTGATCTTCAGGCTCTGATGTCTATTGTGTGCTTAAAAAAAATCTTCAAATCAGCTTTTTACCAACAGAAGCGTCACTTCAGTAAGGTTTCGCCAGCTCATATCTACAGTTTGAACAGCCCTAGTATATGAAGGAGAAAAAGGAGAATGGAGATTAAAAAGGAAGGAGGCATACTGTCGCCTGTTTCTGGGAGTGCTATCGCCTCTGACCTTGGTGTGTTCAGTCACAGTGACACAAAACACCAAAACACAAGAAATGAGAACTCTTCGGAAACCACCTAGACATAACCGGCCATGCATAATATAAAATATTTATAAAATAAAGTTTAGGAACTTGTAATCAACCTATACCATAAATGTGTTGGATAGAAGGTCACCTAAAAGAAGACAACTCCTTGACGATGTAAGACGTTAGTAATATTGTGACCCTGCACTGGCTGAAGCTCTGCTTTACTTTTCAAGGCCGAGAGCATAGAATAAGATGTTTCCTAGTTTAATAAACATGCCATGCTGAGCTGTGGATTGTGGGAGATGTTGAACCCTATGGCCTCCTCCACAGCCGCTCTTCTCTAGGAAGTCACAGGGGAGCCGCTGACTTCTGAGGTCAATAACAAAATGAGGAAATCGATAGCTGAATCATACAAGACACAGCCGCCCCCTCACCATCTCTGTCTTACTCTATCTGTCTTCATCTCCCTCTCATTACTGTTTAATTTAAGGCGCTGTGAAACAGATCAAATACCATACTGCTGCATATTGCAATTGGTCTCGTAATATATTATTTTGATTATTTTCCAACAGCACATCCTGAAGTTTTATTCCTCTAAAACTACAGCAATTTGATTACAATCTTTATTAATTAAAGAATGACATGTTTTATCCAATTATTGTAACATTTAATGTGGAACATCTGTCATGAATGTTAGTTCCTGTTATAACTTAACCTCATAGCACCTATCTATAACTGTCATCCCCTCGCCAGTTAATAAGACAAAAATACAGCTTGTCATGTTACTAAGAAACCACAAAGCCCTTCACCCTGAAGACTTTTCCTTGTTGAAAAACTTACAGCTTTTGCTCTGACTGTTACAAAGCCCTGAGACTGTAGACTCCTTTGAAAATGCTCAATAAATATCTCCTCACAGAAAACTTTGACAAATGAACAGTTTTTTTTACGTACTTTTTTTTTTTTTTTTACCGTTATTTATGTAGAATGTGCATGTTGTAACCGTTTATGTAGTACAGTATGCCTTGTATCCAGAACTATTGTCAGAGCTGCTGTTATAGAAAACTAATCACCACCTTCTAACTAGTCAACAGTGATGTGGTATAACAATATGCAATAGCGGACCCCTGATGTGATGGAATTACAGATTGGCCTGCATTATGTGACCAAATGTTGGTTGAATGACAATGACAAGGGTTTATCAAACCCCCCAAAGAAATACTCAACATTCAGAATGGCAGAGACGACCGAAATGACCCAGACTCTAAAAAGGAGGTTTTGTGATATCATTATACAGCAAAGGATAATGCTGGAATATCAATTCGGGAGCAATATTTTGATTTGATTTTGATCCTGGCTGTTTTGTCATTTGTAGTCCAATGGGGGAAAAAAAGAGCATGCTAATGGCATTCAGAACAGATTTACAAGCACTCAAAAAATCCATGCAAGGCGATTTTATTTAACTTCAAATTATGCTTCCTGGAGCTTTAAAAGGCATCTTTACATGGTACTATGCAAAAGAATAATAATTAATAAAAGGAGGATGAAGCGAAAATGTAATATTAAATTAAAATTAAATTAAATTAAAAAATTAAAATTTTTTGTCTGGATTTAAGGGCTTTGTGTCTTTAATGTCTGGTCAGTAGTAAGCTGCATCTATTGAATGTGAATTCCTTTTTTTCCATCTTACACCCAACTCAGAAGTTCAAAAAAAACTTCAAAAAAACTGCTTACACAGAACATGCAGGCGTAACTGATGAATTGATTTTTCTTTTTCTAAATGTCAGGCTGTAAAGTATTTGTAAAGTATTTGAAGCTGGAGGATGGATTGAGGCACTCTGACATTTTCATTACAGAGGAGACGGACAATGCAGTGCGCAGGAAAATACTGCTAATAAATACTACACAAAATGAAAAGATATTCAAGTTTTTGAAACGGTTTTCCTGTAAAAAATATGGTTTAAAGCCCATTGTTTTTCAGTGTAATGCCCCATAGCCCTGGAACTGAGCTCTTCTTGTTGTATAAAAGTAACCAGCAGGGGGCACTGTTGCTTTTCCAATGCAACTTCTCTGCTCTATTAATACACGTTTCTAGCCATGATCACTTGTGATTAGGTTCTGAATAGTGCTATGATTCAGTCTATCCCTTTCATAGCTTATCTTGATTCATAGATTCATAGATGCCTTGAAAAAACACTCACATAACACACTTAAAAACTGTGTATTAATTTGGTACTTGAATCAAAATGCTATGAGAGGTTTTAGCCTGACACATGGTTGCAAACACACCTGTTTGTTAGATGATGAAAAAAGTATGAATTGCCTGGTAAACTGTGGTCCCCAGTCAGAGACCAAGTCCGTCAGAAAGCCATGGAACTGAACTTTGTTTTGTCGGAGCTTTGCTGCCTCCTTGGCCAAAGGGAGTCTGGGCAGGGGAATGAACATACCGGCCTTTGAGAACCAATCCACGATGGCCAATATAACCGCCATCCCCTGGGATGTCGGCAGACCTGTAATGAAGTCCAATGAAAGGTGGGACCATGGACAAGAGGGTATGGGGAGGGGATGAAGCAAACCAGGTGGGCGAGTACATAGCTCCTTGTTCCCGGCACAGACCTGACAGGCAGCCACGTAGGCCTGGATGTCCTTCTCCATATTGGCCACCAGAAACTTCTTGGCATCCTGAATTTAGGCCTGATTTCTTGTGGTCCGTCCAAATAAGGAACTTAAACTTTTTGGATGAAGAAATAGCCTAAATGTTGAAGATTCCTCTTGTCCCACGTGCATGCCCTGGACAGATCACCACTAGGGTCAGGAAAAGTAACCAAGTGTACCATCCCACTACATATGTGCACTGGAGTCCTGCACAAAGAAGCTATTTCCTCCATGATCACAAAATCCTTGTAGAATCCATTTTAGGATCACAGTGGCTCACCACACATGACTCAATTTTTTCTGGAAGGAAGGTGAGCTCTTATACTGGGGTTTCAAGAGGTGATCTAGTAGAGCAACTTCCTCTTAACTTCCTCACAAATCTGCTACCTGCACCATCCCCTCCTCATAGTTGAGCCTACCCTCTGTCAATTTCAAAGTCAAAGACTATGGAAGTGTATATTCAGAAGACCCTTAAACTGGGGTACATTCATCCATCTTCCAGGTTCTTCTTTGTGGAAAAAAGATGGAGACCCTCAGCCATGCATTGATTACAGGGGTTTCAATGCAGTCACAATTAAGTATCCTTTCCCTCTTCCTCTCATCCCATCTACATTGGCACAGGTGAGATAAGCCCACATTTTCACAAAACCTGATCAGCGCAGTGCATATAACCTTATCCACATCTGAGAAGGTGATGAGTTGAAACCTAAATGATGACATCAGGCCACTACAAATATTTGGTTATGCCATATAGGCTCATCAACGCACCATCAGTCTTCCAACAAGATGGACAAGTTCAAGGTGGAGGCAGTAACAGCTAGCTTGGACTACTAAGGATTTGCAGAGATTCCTGGTTTTTGCACATTTCTACAGAGTGGAGTTGGGGCTGTGCTTTCCCAATGCCAGGTAATCCTCCCAAAATGCACCACTGCATTTTCCTGTACACTCACTTACAAAATGTACCCTTGTTCTAGAAATCTAAGCAAATGTAATTATGATGTGGGAAACCGAACACTGTTAGCCATCAAACCCACACTCGAGGAGTAGCAACGTCGGCTGGAGGGGACTGAACACCCTTTCCTCCTTACCTTATATATGTCAAATCAGCAAAGAGGGAGGGAGTTCCTTCACATCCACCTGGGACAATTCACCACCACGCTACCAGAGGGCACCCTCCCCCAAATTCTAAGCACTTTGTCAGTTGTGTCAGTCACTTTCTGTACCCTCACTTCCTGAAGTGTGCAGGAGTAATAATAAGGATTTAATTATCTTAGTAATGACCTATAATGATCCTTTGCCAGTACATCAGTATTCAAATTTCTCTCCTAAAAATAGAGTAGTTGCTTACTTTTCTTTTAAAGATCATTTAAATTAAAGTCAGGATTGTAAATCCATGTCAAACACACTTATCCACCCGAATCTACGTGAATCTCACATGGAGTTTTGGGATGCCTCTGCAAATACCCTTAATCTCAGGTCTCCCCAGACCACTTAGCAGTGCACCCTTCAAATTTAACAGGCTTTCTGAAATAAGATGTACAATTAAGTATTCTAAAGCCAATTATGATAATGCACAACTCCCAGTTGTTCTCACCAACTGACTAAGCTCCTTTGATAATGCGTTAATTAAAGCAGGAGAGAAAAACAAACGTGTAGATACCTCTCACAGGGAAAGAATAACTGCATCTTAGTTGTCATTTAGGATTTAATGAGAAATGTACTAAACTTCCAATCCAGTTGGATTTAAAGTGTGATCAGTTTTTAAAGGACTACAGGAAATAGAAAAGCATAGTTCATCAGCTACAGCATGATATTCTGTATAGGCTATTGCACCATTCAATGCTTCACTTTAATTCAGAAATCCAAAATACTAACCAACCCATCTGACCTAAGCCTCTCATAGTCAGTTTCCTGTTGATCAAAGATCATCTACCCATTCACTGAGGCTCTGTAATTTCTAGTTGTAGCATGATTTGGATGTTTAACTCCAAAAAAGCTTATGAGTTTTGCATTGTTAATCTGCAATTGCCTAGTGGACTGATAATTTATTGAGTATCAGTTGTCTTCTTACTGGTTCTATGAAATTAATCCCAAATAATTGATTCCAATAAACATCATTTAAGTGGATTCTATGAATGTAAAACCAAGAATGTAGCTGTTTTAGAAAGTAAGTATAGAAAGTAAAACCCTTAAGTTGCCAAATTTGCCATAAAATAACAACATCTTTACACATAATGCACCTTTTAAGAGTTTCCTTTATACAGTAGATGCTGGTTCTTGCATTCTAAGCTTTACACTGTAAAAATGATATCAATTTAAAATATCTTGAATATAATCAATTTTATCTACACTATATGGCCATAAGTATGGGGACACCTGATCAATCGCACCCATATGTGCTTGTTGAACATCCCATTCCAGATTTAGTCTCCCTTTGCTGTTATAATAACCTCCACTCTTCTAGGAAGGCTTTCCATTAGATTTTGGAGTGTGGCTATGATTTTTATCCATTCAGCTATTCGAGCATTAGTGAGGTCAGGCACTGATGTCGGGTGGGGAGGCCTGGTGTGCAGTCAGTGTTCCAGTTCATCTCGAAGGTGTTCAGTGGGGTTGAGGTCAGGGATCTGTGCGGGACATTCGAGTTCTTCCACTCCAACCTTCCCAAACCATGTCTTTGTGCACAGGGGCATTGTCATGCTGGAAGAGGTTTGGGCTTCTTAGTTCCAGTGAAGGGGAATCTTAATGCTACAGAATACAAAGACATTCTATAGAATTGTGTTTCCAACTTTGTGGCAACAGTTTGGGGAAGAACCACATACAGGTGTGATGGTCAGGTGTCCACAAACATTTGGCCATATAGTGTACGTAATTTACTTCTTTCTGGAAATAACTGCTTGAATAATATGAAATGATCTGCCAAGCTTGAAATGAGTACCAATGACTAGGAAAAGGCCTAATTAATCATATATTTGTCCTATATTTGATAATCATTTGTCCTTAAAGTTGAAGTTGATTGAGGAGTTGGTCTGTTATGCTATATTTTCAGAATCCATGGCTTTCCACAGCTCCACATTAATTTCCTTTCTTTAGCTACCTGAAAGCCATCAATTATGCAAATGAGAAACAAATACAGGCATGGCATTTGGCAACCTGTCAGTTGTTGTGATGCTTACAGGATTCAGTCTTTCCCCTTTTCACTGTTCAGAGCAAAGCTTACATCCACTGAAACCCAGACTACTAGTTCAGCTCACCAAGTTCAGTCTCAGCCCTATTCCGCTGTTCCTGTCTCCCTTTCTGATTACCATTTGTAGTCTCTTTCTTGCCCTGCAGCTCCTGCCTGGTCTCAGCTCAAATCCCTTCTGCCAGCTCGTAGCCTCAAGCTGCAGCCCTGCTTCCATCTTTAGATCAATATCTGCCATCACAGATTGATTCAGCAGTTCTAGACTTTTCCAAAGAACTTCAAACACAATCAGCCTGTCACTCAAGGCTCTCAGCTTGAGTCCCTTTAGTGAGGCTTGAAAGAAATTGTCCTTGAGAGGAATTTGAATCACTCTGAAGTTTCCCAATACAAAATCCCACCTTATAAAATAATGTCCACACGACTGCAGTAGCACACGTTTTAAAGCTCACCTAATAATACTTCACCTCATCCATATTTAAAGTTTAACAGTGTCAATCATAACTGACAAACAAATTAATATTGAATTTTATTTAATATTACACCTGGCATCAAGGCATTTATACACCATTTGGGTGTGATTTTAAAAGGATAAAAAAAACACAGATTTTCTCTGTATGGTATCTGTCATCCTGTCTAGTGTGTAGCTAAGTACATTATCTATAGCTTATTTAGCAGCAATGTAGGTATTGTACCTGGTAGGTATATTGTTCCTTCCTTCAGCTCATTGCATTTTTCTTATACTGAGTGCCCCCAGTGAGATAGTTGTGACAGCATGTGTGATTCTACTTTTCCACTGGTGATATTGGACTTACTGCATATACTATGGTCTTGTATAGGTCCAGATTGGTTAATTTTGGGTCGTTTAAATGCTTTCTACACACAGAGCTCTTAACTAAGTTGATCCCATTAGAAAGGGGTTGGGGATTATGCAAGCTCTCGCTTGGGATGACTGAGGATGAGTAAAAAATATGTAATTAATACCAATGATATATTTTTATAGACATCAAACGAGCTGCTATGAGCTTCAGTATCTTGTCAGACCTCAAAGGTTTGAAGTTTGAAGTGTTGAAGTTGGACTCACTGTTCAGAAGTAACAGTCCTTTAAAGGGAAATGGTCCAATATCCACATTCACTGTTAAAAAAGGGATGGAAACTGGACAATGAAACTAACCACAATAACAATATATAGATGGAGATCAGCACAATGTAATCTGCAGAATTCCACTCAATACCCCACTCTTATTCAGATAAGTAATCTTTTTTTTTTTTACCTCAGCAAACATCTAAAAGCAAATTCTCACCATCCTGACAATATTAATACAACGATTGGTACAAATCAAGCTTCTCATAGCAGATTTAGATCTAAAACTGCCACCCTTTGTGCCTATTTTTCACATATACTGAATTTTGGATCCAAGGTGGAGAAGCCATACATTAAAAAGCCGTACATGCATGCTTGCCAAGATTTTAACATGTAAACGAAATCACATTGATCCCATTCAAGCCATAGCGGAAAAAATTGTAATTCCTACCCACCTGCCGATTGGGAATGGACCTGAGTGTTTGGGAGCTTTCTGACAACCACGATTTCTCCAAATAAACCTGAAAGTAGCCATTGATTACATAAACATGTGGCACATCCCAGGAAATTAAGTTTTACATAATTTACGGTACATAATTGTACTTAAAGGCCACTAACCTAAAAACTAATTAAAGGTACAACACATGCCCTTTCCTAGGGAAAAAGATGCATACAAAAGGTACAAAACATGTACTCTTTGTACCTTTATTTCTGAGAGTGTATGGCTGAATAACATCTCAGGTCAGAGGAGAAAACTTGTCTATCGACAGGTGACGAAGACCTTTGCACAACTTTTCTCAAAATCCACCAAATTTCCTTCGTTTCTGAAATATAATTAAACCTCATATCAGTAAAAGTGTCACTGTAACGCACAGCCCTGGAAAATCAAGCTGTAGTAGAATAAGTCCTACAACATTTCTGAAAGAAGTATTGTAGCTGCGGAGCGCCAAGCCCTCCGCCTTGGAGGTGACTGATCTTCTCATTATGTGGTGAAATATATCATTAATCAAGTTCTCTGAGCTCACTCAGCATTCTTGCTCTATCTCGCTGGAAATGTTTCAGCGTCCCACTGTGCAAGTTCATTATAAATGACAGCAGGTGATTTGACATCTCCACAGTGGTGATAGTAGTAGACCTGGTGGTACCAATGATTCCTGGTTAGTAGGGAAGATGAGATATGTTCAGATGTCCTATTCTGTGATAATCATGGTACCAGATAAAAAATAAACATTACTTTTCTTTTGATTAATTAGGGTCTTATTTGACCGAGCAGTGGCGATGAGAATGATGGTGTGAACTTATTTGGAGAGACTATATAAAATTTTCAGTGGTGTCAAATCAGTGGCAGCTGGTAGTTTTTAAATAGCGGAAGCACTGGTGTCTGTTATTTAATCCATATTGTACAAGCAAGAGCGCGGTTATATTGAATATCGGCATGGCTGTGATTTGGCTGTAGACACAAGCATAGGCAAGTGCCATAGGTATTCACAGCCGTGTCGATACAACAGTTCTATAAAAAAGAAACGAATATCGAGTTTCGGACAATATTTGGCCCAACGTTCTTGTTGTTTTTGCTCCACTAGTGGAAATTGATCCCTGAAGAAGCCATACTCACTTTATAGCCTGTTGGGTAGCTGGCTAGCTAGCTCACATTGATTTGCACATTCCATTAATGGAGCTTCCAGTGAAATTGGCGTCCCTTCTTCAGTTGATGAGCTTTCTTCTTTCTTATTTTAAGTCAAAAGTTATATTCCTGAATAGTATCGTTTGATATGTCCACTGTCGATGTTGTTAACACTACTGTAGTAACTGTTTCTAACTAGGAAGTGGAAATTTATGTGGCAAACACAGACGAGCAGAGTGATACATACAGTCAAACGTCCCAGTGTGGTTAGAGGAAATAGAGGCACTCTTGGAACGCCTCTCAACCAATCAAATTAGTGGACCGGAACTAACTGTTGCATAATGAAGTGTGTGTGTATATGTATATATATACGTGTATATATATATACACACACATACATACATATACACACATATGTATACATATATAAATATATATATATATATATATATATATATATAGAGAGAGAGAGAGAGAGAGATACATACATACACGCACCGTCCACTTTATTAGGAACACCTGTACACCTGCTCATTCATGCAGTTATCCAATCAGCCAATCATGTGACACCAGCACAATGCATGAAATCATGCAGATATGTGGATGTGCTACAACAGCAGAAGACCATTAGGTTCCACTTCAGTCAGCCAAAACAGGAATCTGAGAATATCATGGGCACAGACTCACCCAAACTGGACAGTTTAAGACTGGAAAAAGACCAGGTGATTTTTTTTTCTCTAATCTTCAACTGTCCAGTTTGGGTGAGCCTGTGCCCATGATAGCCTCAGATTCCTGTTCTTGGCTGATAGGAGTGGAACCCAGTGAGGTCTTCTGCTGTTGTAGCCCATACACCTCAAGGTTTAAATGTTTTGTGCATGCTGAGATGCTTTTCTGCTCATCACAGTTTTAAAGAGTGATTATTTGGGTTACTATAGCCTTCCTGGCTTGAACCAATCTGGCCATTTTCCTCTGACCTCTCTTATAAACAAGGCGTTTCCACCCACAGAACTGTCAGTCACTCAACGTTTTTTTGTTTTGTTTTGTTTTTTTTTTTTTGTTTTTTTTGGTTTTTTTGCACCATTCTGTGTAAACTCTAGAGACTGTTGTGTGTGAAAATCCCAGGAGATCAGCAGTTTCCGAGATACTCAAACCAGCCCATCTGGTACCAACATTCATGCAACAATCACAGTCACAGGGATCACACTTTTTCTACATTTTGATGCTTGGCGTGAACATTAACTGAAGCTCTTGCCCTGGAGGTTTTCACGTAGGCTGAGCTGTCCACTGAAAAAACTTTGTATTAAGCTCCAGGAGCCAAGAGCGCAAAACTGGCCATGCTCTTAGGGTTAGTAGATTTTGTGTGATGGGCAGAATTAGCTAGTGGGTGTGGACTGGCAAGATGAAAATGGGGAGAAAAAAAATGAATGAACAGTGCAATATTTCAGTGAAATATTTGATTCTCTAATATATTGAATTTCAAGAGTGATGAATAATCTCGAAACATTTATTTAATATAGAACCATTTCATTGCCACATTTGAATAAAACTGTAGGTGAGGCCGGGCTTTCCATGTAGTCTTAAAGCAATCACCTTTGTGTCAAATATACACTGCCCTCCAAAAGTTTGGAAACGCCTGAACAAAATAAGGTTTTTGGGCAATATCAGCATAAATCCTCTTTAGTTAGTGACCATTTTGCATTGATAATAAGGGACAACACTAGGCATCCGAGCAGTCAGTTTATTCAAACATTGACTTGATATATTACTCCAAGCCTCCTGGAGGATTGCCCAAAGATGATT
>CM040975.1:6574486-6590560 GCA_022985145.1 Pangasius djambal
TTGGAGTAATATATCAAGTCAATGTTTGAATAAACTGACTGCTCGGATGCCTAGTGTTGTCCCTTATTATCAATGCAAAATGGTCACTAACTAAAGAGGATTTATGCTGATATTGCCCAAAAACCCTATTTTGTTCAGGCGTTTCCAAACTTTTGGAGGGCAGTGTACATAATAAAAAGTAATACACAGTAATGCCAATAATACCATAGTAATATATAAAGCACATGGTTTACAGGAGTACTGCAAAGAGATGACTGCCTGGCAAAAGATGAAACATAATTCTGTTTCACTGACGCAGAGAAATCAGCTAAAGGAAGAAAAAAAAAATATTAAACCATTATAAAATGTTAAGTGTCCCTGATTAAAACCTTTTCAGCAAAAGCTCAACAGAAAGAGCAATTGGAGAGATGAAAAGACAGCAAATTCACTAGTTTGTTGACTTTAAGAGTAAGACGAAACAGAGAGCATGACTTTGTGGTAAATATATATGACATTATTTCGATCATGCAGTCCTCTGCATGGGTTTCCTCTGGGTTCTCCAGTTTCCTCCCACCTCCCTTGGCTAAGCTAAATTGCCCCTAGATGTGAATGTGTGTATCATGCCCTGTGACTGCTCCGTCTCATTCACGATGTATTTCTCAGGATAGGCTCCAGCTCCACTATGAACCCTCACCTGGATAAAATGCTTACTGAAGATGAATGAATGAACGAATGAGCTTCTCTGCACTACGCTTTCCCACAAGTAAAGAAACTTATAAAAAAATGAAATTAACAGGGCATTAACATTTCATTCTAAGCTTTTATGACCTAATGAGCTAATAATAACTGAAATCAACTAAACTGTATGCTGGCCTACTGAAACAGGGTAGCATGCACACAGAAATGACAAATATGCTCATTTTTAATCTAACCTACTGGACCAATGTCAAAAAAAAAGACAAACAAAATGAACCAGTAATAGCTTGTCAACTACAAGCGCTATATTCATCTTAGGGTCTCAGTATCATCTACACTGTGAGAAATAAAGGTACTGTACAGGCAGAGATGAGATTGTAATGGAGCTTATGGGAGATGACTTTCCATGGGTGGAAACTTTCCAGCCATGATTAAATTAAGACCTTAGGGCAAGAGTGAAATCTCAAAAATGTTTATTTTAAAAATCATATTTCCATGATATCAATATTGAGATGCCTATGCTGTATATATTAAACTACTGTGCACAAGTATATTATAGGTATCCTATAATATACCTGTATATATATAATTGTTTTTATTTATAGGTATGCATTTATTATATGTCAAATTTGACAATTTCAGATTTCAATTTCAAAATCCAGTCCTCCTACACACTGGGGCAGTACCATCAGGATTATCTTGATTGTACATCCGGAAAGGTACTTATAGTGTTACCGTTAAAGTATTACTCTAAAAGCTAATTAAAGATGCAAGAGTGGCCCTTAAGGACCAGTTGTGTAATTTGTAATTATTTTAAGGGTACACTATTACCACGTGAAAGATACTACTAAAAGTACAGGTAAGGGGGTAAGCTTGTATTTTCTCCCTGTGCTTTGGGGGTTTCCTCAGGGTGCTCTGGCTTTCTCCCCAGTCCAAAGACATGTTTGTAGGCTGATTGCCATTTCCAAATTGTCCGTAGTGCGTGAATGGGTGTGCGTGATTGTGTCCAGGGTGTCCTCCGCCTTGTGCCCCGAGTCCTTCGGGATAGGCTCCAGGCTCCCCCGCTACCCTGTGTAGGATAAACGGTACAGAGGATGGATGGTTTTGCTTTTTTTTTCATTTATATATTTTTTTATTTTTATATACCTTTGGGGCATTATGGTGGTGTTGTCTAAAAGATATCAAATGCATTGTCAATGAGGAAGGAAAGAGAGAGAGAGAGAGAGAGAGAGAGAGAGACTGGGACACACACACACACACACACACACACACACACACACAGAGAACGGGGGGGGGGGGGGGGGGGGGGGGGGGGGGGGGGGGGGGGGGGGGTTATGGATTTGTTTGCTGTACAATCCGGAGCCTGAAGCAAGCCGGGATCGCCATCTGTTTCCTCCGAGACTGTGAGTCAAATGCCGGTGACGGTGTGCGCGTGCCGCTCATTTCCCCGGTCCTGATGCAGCCTCATCTCTCTGCGTGAAGAAAAAAGTCCAAAGCCCGGAAATGACAGAGGGGGCATTTGGTGGATTACTCTGGGATGGAGATGGAGGCTGGATCACATATTCCGCGGGTTTCTGAACTGCTTTGTGCTTTGTGAGGATGGTGCTCTCTCTCTCTCTCTCTTTCTCTCTCTCTCTCTCTCTCTCTCTTAGAATAAACCCTTATAATAAAGAAACAGAGCGTCTCTGCGGTCATCACTGAAGATGCCATGCTGAACGGGGAATGTGCCACTTTTTTCTCTAAATTGGTGAGACTCCTATTACTTTTCAGTTTGGTTTATCAATATTAATAAGCTGTTCTCTTTGGAGGAAACTTTTTTTTTTAACAATAAAAATGAAATTCTAATTGCAGCAGGAAATTAAAGACACATGCAAGCCTATAATTTTCTCATACAGACTAACAGACTAACCTTTACTGATTTATTGATAGGATTGTAACCCAGTTGCATCCTGTTCTTTGCTTAAATTGGGATTAAATTCGACATGCATGAATTATTAGGCATTAAATGGTGTTGTTATTATTGCTGTAGCACCCTTGAATAAAATGAATTCAATGTAACCTTATGAATGAATGAATGAATGAATGGGAGCAGTAGGTCTTAATCCTAATAGAAGCTGCAGACAGGTCGTGGCCTAATCACTTACTCTTTTCACTGTAATCTGACAGAGATCCTTTCCTCCATATCCTTGCTCTGACTCTTGACATTGACTACTGCGGACTAACACCCAGCAGGAACATCTGCACCAAGTCATTTCCCCCTTCCTCTAGAAAACAAAACGCGTTTAATTATCCGCACGCCGCCGCGGACGACACGTTTGGCCTTGGTGCGCCGCCGTAGAAATGGGAGACAGTATGTCGAAGAGATTAAAGCTGGTGACAGCGTCTGAGTCGGAGATGGAGGAGCGTTCATTTCCTAACCCTTTTCCCGACTGGGACCAAGGAGTCCTCACATCTTCACCCTCATCAGCTAACAGCAGCACCGGAGACACTTTTGATGCAGATGGAAAGGTAAGACATGCTGTATTTTAGCAGAATTTAACCCATATTTTTCTGCAGGTCCCGCCTCCTTATGCTAGCTAGAAGCTAGTGGAGGTTTGGTTCTAAATGGCTCCATAGTCCCTATATAGGTGCACTACGTAGAATATTAAATAACGATTTTAGTGCGTTGTGAGTAGTGCACTAATTAGTGTGATAGGGAGCCATTTGGACTGCAGCCCTAAAGCTGTTATTTGATAATACTGCGTTAAGTGATACAGTATCTGGTTGACTACTTTATTAAAAGTGGCTAAAGTTAATTTCATAACTCTTTTTAGCTCTTTAGCTTAGCTAGCTTTTCATTCCTTATTTAGATGCCTATAACCGTAACCTATAACCTGTAAACCTCAGCTAGTAATGGCTGTAAAGGCTTTACTCCTTACACACTTTATTTAATCATGTAGATACACTATTTACATTTATTTACATTGAATTTATGTCCCCAAGTTATACTAAAGTCAGTGAAAGTCTGGAATCATCACTTATTCTCCTGAGATTAAAATATTAACAAGCCTGTACAGTGCCATGCATAAGTATTGACCCCCCGAACTGTTCCACATTTTGTAGCATTATAAACTGAAATGAGTTACACTATATGGCCAAAAGTATGTGGACACCTCACCGTCACAGTCGTATGTGCTTGTTGAACATCTCATTCCAGATTTAGTCCCCTTATGCTATTATAATAAGCTCCACTCTTCTGGGAAGGCTTTCCACTAGATTTTGGAGTGTGGCTGTGTGGATCTTTTTTTATCCATTCAGCCACAAGAGCATTAGTGAGGTCAGGCAGGGAAAATTGGAAGGGAAGGGAAGGGAAATTGTAAAGCTACAGCATACAAACTCATCCTATAGATCAGTGTGCTTCCCACATTGTGGCAACAGATTTGGGGAAGAACCGCATATGGGTGTGATGGTCAGGTGTCCACAAACTTGGCTATATAGTGTATATTAAGAATATATGTCATGGATATACACAAAATTGCACATAATAAAAATGGAAATGGTGGGAAAACATTTTAATTTGTAAAATTTTTAGAAATAAGAAATGTTAGTATTGCTTAAGTATGTCATGAAAGTACTAAATTAATTCTGGTGCTTCCACGTGCCATCAGAAGTCACATTAAAAAGTTAAACAGAGTCCACTTGTGTGCAATGAAAGTGTCATGTGATCTCAATATAAACACGTTTCTGGAAAGTTTGTTAGAGATCATATCCCACACTGAAAACCCCATGGAACACTGTTAAATCCATTATTTAAACAAGCAAGCAAACAAACAAACAAACAAACAAATAAATAATATAAGAGAATGAGGCACAACTGTTGTGCTTCCTACAGGAGACAGTCTACCAAGTCAGTGACTGGATAAGGAGAGCATTAGAGTACAAAATGTCGAAAAGTTCAAGGGGGTGAATACTTATGCAACACATTGTTCATTTAACTCTGTCACTCGCTGTTAAAGGGCACAACTAAATAGTCTTCTTTTACATTGTACATTATCATCCTATATTCCTTAAAATGTAGACGTCTTTGAATGGAAATAAGGCTTCATCACATTGAGCGAGTAGCTCTATAGAATGCTGATTAAAAAAAAAACAATTACACTGATTAAGAAATACACTTACCACTTTATTAGGAACACCTGTACACCAGCTCCCTCATGCAACTATCCAAGCATTTGGCAGCAGCACAGTTTATAAAATCATGAGCCTCAGAATTGATTGCTGCCTCAGTGGTTGTTGGTGCCAGATGGGCTGTTTTGGGTATTTCAGAAACTGCTGATCTCCTGCACAACACTCTCTAGACTTGACACAGAATGGTGTTAAAAATAAAACGCGTCCAGTGACTGTCAGTTCTCGACACTCACTGGGAAAGCCTTGTTGATGAAAGAGATCAGAGGAGAGTGGCCAGACTAGTCTGAGCTGACAGGAAGGCTGGGGTCGCTCAAATAACCACTCTTTACACATGTGGTGAGCAGAAAAGCATCTCAGAACACACAACACGTCGAAAATTGAGGCAGATAAGTTACAACAGCAGAAGACCACATCAGGTTCCAATCCTGGAACCATAACAATAACTGGAATCTGATGCTGCAGTGGGCACAGGCTCACTGAAACCGGACAGTCGACGATGGGAGAAACTTCACCTGGTCTAATGAATCGTGATTTCTGCTGCTGAATGCAGATGGTGAGGTCAGAATTTGGAGTCAGCAGCATGAATCTTGGATTCTTGGATCTTGTGTCAACAGTTCAGGCTGGTGGAGGCGGTGTAATATTGTGGGGAATGTTTTCTTAGCACACATTGGACATGAATGCATTAATACCAGTCATGCATTTTTTTTTTTTGAATGCCAAACTGGTCCCATTAACGTGACAATGAGTTCAGTGTACTTCAATAGCCTTTTCAGGCAGAAGATCTGAATCCATTAGAGCACCCTTTGGGATGTGTTAGAACAGGAGATTCGCAGCATGAACGAGCAGCTGACCAATCTGTAGCAGTTATATGATGCGGTCAGGTCAACCTGTAGGTGAGTCTTAAAGGAATGTTTCAGAAACCGTGTGGAGTCCGTGCCACAAAGAATCGAGGCTGTTCTGAGAGGAAAGCAGGATCCTACCCAGTATTAGTATTCCTATAGTGTGAATCAAGTGTGATTAATTGTGCAGTCCTGAGTTTGACCGTTTTGAATAGCTGCTTGCTGGGTTTCGGTCCTTCCAATTTAGAAGCAGGTTGTGCAGAATTTAGTGTCTCCACCAGAATGACTCTCCCAGATGTCCTCTGTTGGTGCTTGGCTTGTTCAGTAAGCTCATTTAGCCGACTGATGTCCCACTTAGACACAGCTCAGTTTGTGTGCACTGTGCTGTAGTATATATGCTTGGAGAACCGTTAAGGTCTTTACCTCTTTGAAGGTGACATTAAAGGTATAAATCATCTTTTTATGAAGTCAGACCGCTCAGGAAATCTCACAGCTTCTAAAATGTATGTCATTCATGTAAAAGTAGGCCAAGAGAATTATCCAAAAATGGCATCTTTAGCCTAGTCTCAGCTTCTTTTGTACGCTTTTCTGGCCACAAGCTTCAGAATGTTCAAGGTTGCAGGTTGACTGGCTCTCTGCATTTCCGTGTATACACAGTTCCGTGTGCAAGGAGTCAAAACTTTCGAGTACTGTGACTTTTGCCTTTCTGAGCAAGGTATAGTCACTAGACTGAAAACGTTTCATGGAAATACCATCTTTCAAAGTTATTAAAAGAGTTTGTATGAAGCATGTAGTGGTGAGGAAACGCCACTCACGGGTTTGATGGTGAGCTGCAGGGAAAGGTCTTCGATGTGACTTTAAAATGAAAATCCGCTACTGATTGCACCTTAGCTTCTAGATAAAACAGGGACACCCGAAAGCAGTCTCGTTTCCAGCCATCGTGATTACCACACAAGTGTAGCTGTGTGGAGAAGCGTCTGATTGACTGACTCCCCTTTGCACAGTAAAAGCCTTTCATTCTGCACTAATTGGACGTTCATTCATTATTCATCCGGACATGTTTTCTGCTCATTAGACCCAGAGCTACTGTCTTTTCCTCAGATGTGAAGAGAACCAACTGTTCATTTATGTGTGATTTAATTCTCACTTCAATCTAGTTACCAAGCAAAAGCACAGATTGCAGTTGAATAAATAAGACACTGCATGAAACAGAAATGCATTTCTACCCCCTCCATTTTTTAACCTGAGATCACCTGCACAGGCATCATTCACTCAGCAAGGAGGAATACGGTTTGTTTTCGTACATCCAGCATGATTTGATCAGGTATTTTCAAAGCCCTGAACAAAATCGAGCTCAATTCGGGATCAAACTCGGGCCACTGGCGGTTTGTATTAGCCACATTACTGCTGCGCTGTTCTACCGCACACGTGTTGATCGAGCTTTTATATTTTAATCCCATAGTTATAATCATCCTCGTGAGGTTTGCTAATGTAACTGGTTCGGTGATGTAACTGGTTTACGTTTATATATTATGTGAATTGATCATGCTTACTCGACACATTTCACTCTAGTAATTAGAAACTCGTTTAAATTAATGTTACTATTAGCAGTGAAATCGCGTTTCGTTGATAAACTTATTTTTTTTTGAGATGACAAACCTATATTTTCATATAAACCATGCGTAATATATTCTCTTAAATCTGCCTGACCAAATATTCCCTTTTTTTTCAGTGTATTTTAAAAACACAGTGTATTTTTACAGTGATTTGACGCACCTCGTCGCTGTAACTATCGGATGTGTTACTGAATCTCACCACCTGCTGCACTACATACAACAGCCAAGACGTGATTCGGGTGTCGATAGAATGATATTAGCTGGATTATTTAGCCTGCGTGGACAGCATATGACTTTTTCAGGATCAGGAACGTGTAGGTATGTGAAAACAATGACAAAACACAATACGGCCAAAAGTTTGTAGACACCTGACCATCACTCCCATATCTGGGTCTTCTCCAAACCGTTGCCACAAACGTGGAAGCCCACAATTAGATAGGATGTCTCTGTATGGTGTAGCATTACAATTTTACCTTCACTGGAGCTAAGAGGCCCAAACATGCTCCAACATGATGATGCCCCTGTGCACAAACCGAGCTCCGTGAAGACATGGTTTGCCAAGGTTGGTGTGGAGGAACTCGAGTGGCCTGCACAGAGCCCTGACCTCAACCCCTACTGAACACCTCTGGGATGAATTGGAATGCTGACTGCACCCCAGGTCTTCTTGCCCAACATCAATGCCTGATCTCACTAATGCTCTTGTGGCTGAATGGGCAAATCCCAACAGCCTCGCTCTAAAATCTAGTGGAAAGCCTTCCCAGAAGAGTGGAGCTTATTACAACAGCAGGGGGACTGAAATGGGATGTTCAGAAAGCAAATATGAATGTGATGGTCAGGTGTCTGCAACCTTTTGGCCATATAGTGTATTTTGTGTTTGAAATTAAGGTAGAACACCAAATCTCATTGCCGAAACGTCGCCAACAGCGTTCTGACTTTTTGCCGAGGGCACAAATACAATGTGCTACATGATCATATACCTGTTTGTTGCCTTCAGTCTGTAATAATACACCTAACTAGCAGACTAGCTTGCCATATGTTATTGGTATTAGGTTAACTAGCAGTTTTATTAATCCTAGTCAGTTTCTGGCAACAAAAACACAAGATGGCCAGCACATTGGAGCTTTTGCTTACCTGGTAGGCTAGCTAATGAATTTATCATTTGAGACTATAGGATCTGAAACAGGCTTCTACTGGTGTGGGGTATTTGATTGCTAAGTCAGAAATATGTATGCTATCATTGATATGCTGTTACAGCTTTTATTATTGAGTTCTATGTTCTGTGTGAATACTGCCTCCTGGAAGGTTTTTATATTATAGTATTTCCACAGACAAGAATTTTGACATGATTCTCTCTACTAAGCAATGGAAAACACCGTTTTAATAAATGGGGAAAAAAAAAACCCAAAAAAAAAAACAACCTACTTACAATAGAAGTCTAAGGACAGTTGTTGAGGTCCTTATGCAAAGCTCATTTTTTTCACCATGAATCGTTCCAGCAAAAGATACTTGTAAATGAAGCTCTTGCTGGATAATTAACCTTGGTTAATTCAAAACTTTGGTAAAGGCATAAGTAAAGAGTTAATATTTACTGTATTGCTCCCGTGTTGGATAAAATACATAAGAACAGTGATGTAATGTGCTAGGAACAACTTAACCTTAACGTCTTGTTAGTCTACGGAGTTCCTCTGAAGTTCCTTTGATAAGGAAGTTACGTTAAACAAGAACACTGTGAAATTTGTGGCTTTAAATGGGTCTTTCTCTCCACTGCTTTATCAAAACTGTATTTATTCACATAAATGATGCGTCATTATTAATCTTCACAAGCCAAAATTAAACAGGCTCAACTTAATCAGCCTCATTGAACTATGAAATTGCTAAACCTATAATCAAGCCGTGGGGCGCGGTGGCTTTAACGCCGGGGTCGGGGGGTTCGGATCCCGCCTCCGCCCTGTGTGAGCAGAGTTCGCATGTTCTCCCCATGCTTCGGGGGTGTCCTCCGGGTACTCCGGTTTCCTCTCCCAGTCCAAAGGCACGCGCTGTAGGCTGACCCGCATTTCCGAGCTGTCTGTAGTGTGTGAATGGGCGTGTGTATGTGTGTGCGATTGCGATGAATGAATGCTTCTATGAAATGTAATATGCTGTAACATCAGGCATTTCCCGTGTTTTTGGGTGCTTTGGTTTTTAATGTTGGTGCTTCTTTGATGCACCGCTATTAGCGCATACTGTACTGTACCATGCTTTTACTATCAGCATGCTTGTTTTTTTCCCCCTCTTTTGTAGCCTCCGTTATTCAAAGTTCTGTCTGCGATATGTGATTTCTTCCGTGGAAAGAGTTTGTGTTCAATTTCATTTGCACTTGGTGCTAAATGACAGTAAACTTTTTTTTTTTTTTTCCCCGGATTCAAAGCTTTTCGGCTTTGTTTTGTAAGCAAATCCGATCATTTGGTCTGTTGTACGTAGGTTCTTTAACACTGCTTTAACATTGTTTTGGTCTGAAAAACGGTTTTGTGCGCAGCGACCAGCAGGTTCACTATTGCATTACGTTCTACCCCCGAAAAAAGACGTTACATTATAACATGTTTCTGTTGTTGGTTAGGTGTCAAATAGAAAAATCCATATCTAGAATTCTTCTTAATTGACATAATTGATTACATCGACTAATTATTGCAGCTCCAGTTTTCCCATTCTCCTGCCACAGTTTTAAATAGTTCATTCACTATATTCACACTACAAGGACTTACTCGATCCTGAATTTTTTTTTTGTCTTTGTCTTGTCTGTTAATATTTGTGCTTGTATATCATCCATATCTGTCTATAGTGTCCACAGACACTCAATGCCCCCTTTTTTCCCCAAAACAAATAATGTTTCTGACTAGTAGAAAAAAAATCCTTCATCACAAACATTATTTAGTCTGGAGTTTGGGTGACTGCTTGTCCTGATCAGGACTGAAAAGGGCAGATGCAGAGTTTTTGATTTTGTTTCTGCTATTATGGGCAAAGCTGATATTAGTCTGAGATTCTGTCGTAAAGATTCCAGCAGTAATATATACTATACCTGATCTAGGACTTTTTAGGTCTTTGCCTTCACATTAGGGCAAAATTAGATGCATGTAATGCGCATGTTTGCTTTAGTTTCAGATGAGCTGAACCCACTTGCCATCTGCTCATTTTTCACTGTTTGTTTTCTCTGTCAGTCTGTGGAGGTGTGGAAGTGTCTGCTCGCCATCTTTATCCTCTGTGTGTTAGCGTGTGCTCTGCAGCATCGAGAAGCCCGTCTGCATAAGGGAATCATTACTGTATCAGTTGTACACAGGCTGCTTTAGTTTGGATGCATTTGGATGCATGTGGATGCAGTTAGGGATGTTTGGACACTGAGTATCATATCGGGGCTGATAGTGGCCTCTTGGATCTAATCCAGTCTGCTGTATGTGATGCCATGAAGACTAAAGCAACGCATCATGCACACGAGCTCGAGTCCTCGCAAGTGAAAACAATGATCATGGCAAACACAATAGACGCATAAATGAACAGTTGAATTGTTTTTTTTTAATGCTTAACAGTTGTAGTATAATAGCAAAGCCACTGGTATTAATTGCAACGTGATTAACATTGGAGCGTTTTACACGCACCGCTGTTCTGTTTTTCTGGTCTACTTTTTCAGTGTTCTACGTGTCAAGCAAAAAATGCATACCCTAGCCGCGTAGCACATCAGATAAAAACGTGCTCCTGTGTAGGCCATTTAAAAACTGAAGTGAGATCAGCACTCGAGAAACTGGCTAATGATCCCATTTCATATCTCTAGTGAACAGGACACAAGTTATCTTAAAGCACGCTGCCATCACGCCTCCGCAAATGTCTGCTGCCAAGTCAGGAGAAACAGAGTCGGCTCGGCTGCTGAAAGTGTTCCAGTTAGCCAGATCCTGTTTTCCTACTTCCAACATACTGATTAATTTTTTCCTGACTTTTCTGACTTTGTGTGGCTAGGATTTTAATACTTGGGCATAAAAAAAACTAGCACAACAACCAGTGACTAATAGAATACGTAAGTATGCATGAGACGATACACTGATGCCACGATACGAGACATACACCGATTCAGCCATAACATTAAACCCACTGACAGGTGACGTGGATAACATTGATTATCTCATTACATTGGCACCTGTCAAGGGGCGGGATATATTAGGCAGCAAGTGAACAGTCAGTTCTCGAAGTTGATGTGTTGGAAGCAGGAAAAATGGGCAAGTGTACGGATCTGAGCGACTTTGACAAGGGCCAAATTGTGATGGCTAGACGACTGGGTCAGAGCTTGTCCAAAATGGCAGGTCTTGTGGGGTGTTCCAGGAATTGCGTGGTTAGTACCTAGCAAAAGTGGTCTAAGGAAGTGTCTGCACTTATTTTTTTACTTTTTTTTAACTTGCACCACATATTGGGAAGTCAGGCACTGCTACTTTTCAGTGTCTCGGCCAGCAGGCTACCACGGCGCTGCTTTGTTAGTGTAGTGTACTGCAGGTCTGAGCTGAGCCTCTCATCTATTATCAGCATTCATCTCACAGACAGCACTGCTGCAAATGAACTGCCAGCAGACTCTGTTCTCCTCTGTCTCTGAGTCTGAGATACTGAACCTGCCGGCAGGTTCTAATAATTTACCGCCTGCCATGTGCGTGAGAGGAGTTGATGGGTAGGCTGCACTAGCTCCGAACATCCCTCAGTGATTATGATCAAAATCCTCTGAGCCTCTGAAACTAAAGGCTTTCTTTGTGTCTGAGCCAGGAGCCAACACCCAGCACCCAGATCTGTACCACTGTCAGCCAGGAACACGTCTTTCTGTTGGACTGACCGCAAAGATATCAGACTTTTTTGTTGATGTGTGTTAAGATAATTTGGTAGAAGTGCCTCAATCCACTGAAATGTAATAAATTACAATATAATGACCTTATAAGGAAAAATGTCTGTTGACTATGAGTACGTAATGTCAGAGCTGCAACATTATAGGTCTAAGGGAGGGGTTCTCAGCCCGTTTTGGTCAGTGATTTTCTTCAACAGCAGAGCAGCAGTGCTATGTGCTATTTAGATTATGAGCATACAGTGCACGATATACCATCAGTATTGTATTTTGTAGTGTTTCTAGCTGAAACCCACCACCGTGCCTCATAAATATGCTCTTCATACAGTGTCTGGCCTGAAGACTACTTTGATCAGGCTAACATGAGAGCATGTCAGGAAAGGTAGTGTAAAATGGGCTCAAGAGGAGCTCCAAACTGAATGAAGACAATTGTAATTTTAATAATAATAATCTGACAGTTTAAATTACTTTTTAATATTCCCTAAATCAAGTTTACATACACAGAACTGCATTATAATTAACTGTTTGTACAGATCTTCTTTAACCCCAAAGTTGAGAATCAGTGGTCTAAGGCAAAGCTAGAGACTACACTGTATTATGTTGCTTTGCTTTGCTGTGTTGCAACATTGTGAGGGTTTATATATTAGGCCCTTAAGGTACTATTTCTCCCAAATTCTATTATTTTCTGGAAGTGCACTGTGAGGTCCCACACAGCTCAATGCTGGGTCTTCTACTTATCACATCATTGCTTTCCGGAGCGCTGCTAAATCCAATCCAATGTCTGTCAGTGTTTATGTAATAAACGGTTAAGGTGTGAAGCCTCAACAAGAAAAGTCAGCAACCAGTCACGTCTAGATCGAGAATCCTCACAGCCATTCTCCACAATGACGAAACAGGAAAGCGCCATACAACGTATTGACCGTTAGCAAGTGCTGACACTCAAGACTCTTTCATAAATGTTAAATAAATGTCTGCTTAAGGGAAGATTATAGACTTTTGCTAAATAATAGCACATTTATTATTAAGTTTAGGTTATGTGGAGCGTCCGCCGTACAGTTCCGCGTGTAAGGGGTTAGTACAGACACGATAGCATATTAGAATGAGTGCATTAATATAAAATTCTCATTTGCCTTGAAGCCAGAACTGTGAGCTGTTGTTGGAGAAAATTAATTCAGCAGCTCTGTAGTATAAGTATTGTAATTTTATCTCAATGTTCCGCTGGTTTCATTTGTGCTACAGCAGATTCAAAGTTTTGCAGTGCCAGTGCTAACTGCTCAGAAAGATTACATACAGTCCTGGTTTCGTTAAAAAAAAAAAAAAATAATAATACAAGACAAGAATGTGGGTTTCTGACTGCTTGTTTTTCACTCTTTACAAACAGATCACAGAGGCCTTCCAGAAGAAAGTACAGAATAAGATCAAAGATCTTCTCCAGCAGATGGAAGAGGGACTGAAGACCGCAGACCCGCATGACTTCTCCACCTACACTGGCTGGACAGGTAACGATTTTCAGCATCCCTTTGATTAAACGAAACTTGATCTTTATCATTTGCTGACATTTAATTCCAGCCACTGTAGTGTGAGCGAAATAATTTACTGACGGGAAGTCTTGTGATCGAGCTTTAATGATTGCGTTGCATGTTATTTTAAAGTGGCTGTTGACGTGTTGTAGGAATTGCCTCGCTGTACCTGCAGCTGCATCGTGTGAGTGGTGATTCCTCTCACCTGCAGCGCGCTCTGGATTATGTTAAGCGTACGCTGCGCAACTTGAACGGCCGGAAAGTCACCTTTCTGTGTGGTGACGCTGGACCGCTGGCCGTTGCCGCCGTCGTCCACCATCGACTGAAGAACCAGGCTGACTCAAAGGAGTGCCTCACCAAGTACGATACTCATTTCACTTCTTTTCTCCTCCATGCCTGTCTGTCTTTCTTCACACCATGTTCTTCTAACTCTCTGTTTGTCACTGTCTTACACAAAAATGTTCCTGCTTTGAAAATACCTTGAGTTATGGTTTAAACAGCAGCCCTGTATCAGAGGTTTGGGAGGTTTTATATCCAGTTTCTACTGACAAGCACTGTGAACTGGTGCAGGGTCTTACTGCTTGTTGAAGTTCACCAGGTTGAGAGCAGAAACATTACAGAATCAGATGTGAAAAATCTATAACTGGGTGGCACAATGATGCAGAGGGTAGCATTGCCTCTTCACCGCTTCAGGGTCCCCGATCTGACCTTGAGTTTGGGTTTCTATCTGTGGAGTTTCAGATGTTCTCCCTGTGTCCATGAGGGTTTTCTCTGGTTTCCTCCAAAAAAATCATGCCAGTAGGTGTATTGGTGCTAAATTGCCCCTAGGCTTCCCATAGGTGGGAATGTGTGTGGTGTCCTGTAATGGACTGGCATCCCATCCAGGGTGGATTCCTGCCTCACACTCCGTGTTCCCGAGATGCACCACAACCCTGACCCGGATAAAGTGGTTGCTGAAGATTGGATGGATAGATAGACGGCAGACGTTACTGCACAGACATTACCGCAGACAGCAATTACGGGCAGAATGCTAGATATGTATTTTTATTGCTGTTACTCATTTATTCTGAGTGTGAAGCTGCTTGAAAGCTGCTTTGTTAACATTAGCAATATTCTGTTTAGTTCCAGTTGCTGCAGTTGCGGATTTTTATTCAACACTAATTTTCCAAACCTCTGAACTCATCATGCTGATTAAGAAAAGAACTTGGATTACTATAATGGCAGTGAAATGGCACCTTATCCAGATGTCGCTGTCAAGAATTCAACATGGTGGTAAATCCGAAGCGACTACAGATGAACCAGTTTACGGAAGAGAAAGCCCTTTCACGTCAGCATAGGGCTGGATTTGGTAATGATGTCTACGACATGTCTAGGGTTAGGGGGCATTTCCCCAGCGTGGCCTTTTGCCTTTTTGCACAGGTACAAGCATAGTGTAAGCAGTGTGTGAGGTGGTAAGGGGTGGGGTTGACAGGAGTGTGTGGGATAATTTGCTCTTTTTGTTTTGTCTCATGACACGACTGGTTCCTTGTTTCCAGACCAGCAGGTTTCCGGTGGTGTAACGGAGCCGTGATTTCATTTGGCACTGTACACCGTGCACTATTGGTTTCTTCCTATTAGCTGTCTGAGTTGAAGCTGAATGTCTCAGGGCATGCTACATCCCTCACTCTTGACTGTAGTGTGTGTGTGTGTGTGTGTGTGTGTGTATGTGTGTGCTGGAAGTTAATGAGATTAATGAGCAGGGCTGCTTGCTGTGTTCAGTGCACTCCCCTGGCAGTCTGAACTCTGCAGCTCTCAGCATGAGACTGATTACTTATCATGTTAGCTCGGATCTTGCTCAGTAATATACACATAAACAGGTATTTAAATGAAAGAAAACCGCAACATAAAGTGTCTAAATGATGCGTTTGACTGCCGCAAGCCACCCGAACAGCTTCAGTGCACCTTGGCGCAGATTCTACAAGGGACGAACACCATTCTTCCCAAAAAAAATTTGGTGTTTTGATGCTGGAGGTGGAGAGCGCTAACACGTCACTCCACAACTGTTCAGATTTGGTGCCTATGAAGGCCAGTGCTTATGGTTTGTTTACATTGTTTTCATCCTCATGAACCCACTCAGTGAGCCCTCATGCCCTGTGGATGGGGACGGACTCATCCTGGAAGAGACCACCCCCATCAGGATAGATATGTGTCCTCGTAGGATAAATCTGATGAGTCGGAAGAACTTTGTATTGATTTGCAGTGACTCTTCCATCTGAGGAGACAAGTGAGCCCAAATAATGCCAGCAAAATGGCTCCCACAGCATAACAGAGCCATTGTTTCTTCTTTTAATGTGTCACCTGTCTGTATATAACTGCCAAATCATCGTCTTCTCTCAGCATCGCTGTTCCAGCATGTTTTTTTTTTTTTTTTT
>CM040975.1:6593968-6613330 GCA_022985145.1 Pangasius djambal
AATTTGAGTATTTTTCTATGTTATGTTCATGTTTATGTTCATAAACTTTTTATTTAATAAAATATGTTTTCATAGTTTGTGTTGTCCCTTATTATCAATGCAAAATGGTCACTAACTAAAGAGGATTTATGCTGATATTGCCCAAAAACCCTATTTTGTTCAGGCGTTTCCAAACTTTTGGAGGGCAGTGTAGGTGTTTGTTTATTTGGTGTTCTGGCCAGAGGTATTCTCAGTGCAGCTGTCCTGTAAGGAATAACACATGATGGGTTGTGTTGTTACACAAAATTAATGCATGCTGCAGCGCAACACGCAAGCCGAGTGCATTTAGGGTTTGAGGTCAGGACACGCGATTTCTTCCACTCCAGTCTTCATAAACCTGAACGTCTTCATGGCCTCTTCGTTCCAGTGAAGGGGAAATTGTAATGCTACAGCGCGCACACAGACATTCTATACAGTTCTACTCTTCCAACTTTGTTCCAACAGTTTGAGGAAGACCCACATATAGGTGTGACGGTCAGGTGTCCACAAACATCTGGTCATATAGTATATTTAAAATGTGCCTCTTTTTAGATGTTTGATAAGCCTGTATTAGGATTGCGTGCATCACACTGCTGATAACCGGAACACGCCCACTTTTTTTTTTTTTTTGGATCACAGTTCAATCTAAATCCATAAACAAACATGATTAAACCTGCTAATTTTGACAACCTTTAACTGAGTAACTCTTTCGGCTGTTCAAAATGGAAAGTGTATTTACATTGTCGTTTTTTTTTTTTTTTTTTTTGCAATATCCTTGTTTTGAACTGTGCTGAAAGATGGTAGTCTCAACGGATTTTAATTTCAAGTGGAGATGAGGTTTCGTGTCAGTGCGCAAGATGAAGAAACGATGGCGCAACACTATGATAAGATGCTCTAATAACCTTTAACTGTGTACCCGGAGAATCTTTTTCCCGATTTGTAACACCATGCCCTTTAGTGATATTACATGTAGTTGGAATGCCACCATTAATATTAATGAAGTGGCTGAACTTTAAAGTGCCGGAACAAGAAGAACTCTTGAATCTCTTGAATCGGACTTGCTCCTTTTCATCAGGAAGGGATGTAAGAACTCTCAGTAGGTAACTTTATTATGTTTTGTGTGAGTCTCTTAGAAAGAACATTTGCCAGACACTGACCTTAATGCTGTTCAAATATTAAAAAAGTGACTTATTAAAAAAGTGCCAGGGGAATGTGAGTATAGCGCTTTGCAGAAATGTTCTACAACAGTGTGGGGATGTGTGTTACAAGTAACAAGAAGGTTTGCAGCTTGTGTTGTGTGAGCAGGGATTACATCCCACTTTTCCCCCTTCAGTTTATGTATTTGCATAGTATTAGTCGTATGTATGTTTTTTGTTTGTGTTTTTAACTATTTACTATGTCTTTTGTGAACACAGTGTGTACAAATATTAAGTATTTGCTGAACAAGTGACGTGTGCTGCAGATGACCACTTGCCTATCCCACCAGAAAACAGAAGGGGCGGGGCTTGTAGCAGATAAACGAATCAGACATGGCTAACAATTATGGCAATAAAGAGTTTATTAGTGGTGCTTCTGTATCCACCTCAAAACTGTAACTGCTAATGAATTGTATATTACCAAAAAAAAAAAATTACAAACACCTAGTACAGCCAGAAGTGTACTTAAATTAGCGGGCTAACATCAGATAGCATTGAAACCCGCCCCTCCCCTCCCCTTTTTTTTTTTTTTTAAACATAATGTGCACTTATTCACTAGCCTTAATTGCACATTTATTTTAAACTTAAATATTTTGTATACAAACCAACTTAAGTATTTTCCATGTAATATTTGTGATTTATACCACAGTGCTGTTGAATGTTCGAACTGTTCGTTTAGAAGGTGTTGATTCATTTTCTCTAGCAGCAGCCATGATAGCACTGGCTACAAGGCAAATCACAGGTTTATATTACTACACTCTTTCTAATATTTTAGCATTTCTATAGTAACAACTTACAGAGGGACTTGTATGACGGACACTTCCACACAAGCGCATTTTAAAACTGTCTTTGTAATTGTCAGTATGGTGGAGGTTTTCTGTTTTTCACTTTTATGGAAGGAGTCTCCAGTGTCACTACTCTGTCATGATCAGAGGTAAAGCTGTAACCTTTAAGTTTTTAGACACGGGGACGTCTTCGGGACTGAGGAATTTCTTAGCTTCAAGAAAGAGAAAAAGAGAGGTGGGAATGACTGTTTATAGCTGCTATAACGTAAGTGATAACAGGAGCTAACTTGTTTTGCGGATGTTCCACATTGATTGTAAAGAAAACAGATAAAAATTTTGACATGTCGTTCTTTAATACACAAAGGATTGTTATTGGCAAATCGCTGTGGTATAAGAAGAATAAAATCTTTCAGCACGTTCAGCTGTTATTGGAAGTACAGTATATCCACTGCTTAGGGCTGCATCACACTACCCCAGGATTATTTTCCTTTAGCAGCACTGCTTATCATGTTTTATTCCTTACTTAGTACATGTGAATACTTTCTAGTATTATACCACTACTTAGGACTCATTTAAGACGCAGTTGGAAAGATGAGAGTATGCCATTTTTATATTTTTGCACCAATACCCAGTATCAAATTTGTTCCTCTCTGAAAATCCATGTAGTTTTAGAACTATTGCTTGGTGTACCTATTCATCTTTTTAATTTTCTGTCTCTATTTTACTTTTCTGTCCTCACGTTTCTTGCTCTTGCTTCCTTCCGTACTCTCTGGTGGTCCAGCGCTTCTTAGATGACAAAGCTGTTTTATGGTTGTAATTATTTGGCTCTGTACAGTACTGGAAAACAGGCCTGTTGTGGGAGAATGTCATGTTCTTTTCCATCATCCATGCATAAACTGCGAGCTGACTGGGAGGAAAGCTCTGACTGTGAACAGACGGCCTGAGGTTAATGCTGACTCACTGAAAAGCTTCCACTGGGGTCCTGGTTTTAGATTTGTTCCTGGGGGTGAAAAGCGTAATGTGATGATGATGCATATTTATGCTTAGTAAACTCGGCAGCAAAAGTCTTGCTTGGAAGGATAATTGCCTGTGGTACTAAGGGATGTTTTCTGAATGATAATGGATGTGTAATTGCCATTTTAGCATTGAAGCAAGTCTGATTTAAGATTCTGCAGAATGAGAGGGTTCTTAAGTGAAACCCTATGTAACCGTGGTTGTTAGATTTCTGGGCAAACCTGTAACTGTCATACTGTTTCATTTGTTCTGAGTTCTTTCCTTTTGCTGCTCTGCCTCTCATAGGTAGTCACAGCCATCTTGGAGTCAGGGAAGAACTTGTCCAGGGAAGAGAAGAAGACCGAACGATGCCCGCTGCTCTATGAGTGGCATAAGAAGCAGTACGTTGGAGCAGCACATGGTCTGGCAGGCATCTACTACATGCTGATGCAGGTGAGAGGAGGCCTGAGACGGTCATAAAACAGCATCTGCCTTTTTACCCAGCTCTTAATTAGCAGCTTATTAAGAATGAGGAATGCCTACACTTACACATGGATATAAAGACCCTTGAAGGTATCGCTGCTTTTTCGTAGTCAAGAAATCAAGAGTGTTTCAAGAGCGTAATCAAGAGTGTTTGTGTGTCCATGTGCTAAACTCTGGCTTCTAATTTTAATTTGGTAATTGTAAAATTGCAGGAAAGTAGGATAATTAAATGAAGAGGAAAGACAGTAATACACATTGTAGTGCAGCAGAAGTAACATGTTACACTATTGCACTCAGTTATTCTCACAGCGTTCACAAGCTTGAAATATTGACAGAAGCTTCCCACATAAAAAGTTGCAACAGCTTATTCTACAGTGGGCATCTTTTTATCTTTTAGTAAAGTTGTGTGTAAATGGGTTCATAGGCCAAACCAAACAAAAATAAATGCCTGCCAGATTTATAAGTTTGGGTAATGCTGTACTTACATGCGCATGATGATAGATGCCAATCAACCATAAATTGTCAAGTGTTACTTCAAACCACAGCTGATTTACATTAAGTGACACCCACAAAACGAGCTGAAAACGACAAAATGATGACTAAACAGTGGAAGAGTGCCTCCTGAGCGCATGTGCTGAAGCTTCCAGTAATGCAGCTCAGCCAACACTAGTGGTACACTAGTGCATCGCAAGGCACCAGGCACACACGCATACATACTTATTCACACCTAGGGACACTTTGGAGTCATCAATCCACCTTCCCACATGTTTTTGGAAGATGGGAGGAAACAGGAGAACCTGGAGGAAACACACATGGACAAAGGGAGAACATGCAGAACTCTGCAGGCAGTAACCTGAGCTCAGGATAGAACCCTGGAGCTGTGAGGCCTTTAACACAACCCTCTGTGCCAGTGTGCCACCAGTCCCAATTTACACTGATCAGCCATAACATTAAAACCACCTGCCTAATATTGGGTAGGTCCCTTTTGTGCCACCAAAACAGCTCTGACCTGTCGAGGCCTGGACTCCACAGGACCTCTGAAGCTGTGCTGTGGTATCTGGCACCAAGACGTTAGCAGCTGATCCTTTAAATTCTGTAAGTTGCGAGGTGGGTCCTCCATGGATTGGACTTATTTGTCCAGCACATGCCACAGATGCTTGATTGGATTGAGTTCTGGGGAATTTGGAGGCCAAGTCAACACTTTGAAGTCTTGTCTTGTCGTGTTCCTCAAACAATTGCTGAACAATTTTTGCAGTGTGGCAGGGAACATTATTTTGCTGAAGGAGGGCAATGCCATTAGGGAATACTGTTGCTATGAAGGGGTGTACTTAGTCTGCGACAGTGTTTAGGTAGGTGGTACGTGTCAAAGTAACATCCACATGAATGCCAGGACCCAAGATTTCCCAGCAGAACATTACCCAGAACATCACACTGCCTCTGCCGGCTTGCCTTTTTCCCATAGTGCATCCTGGTAGACCACATAGACCACCTTGCTCCATGGTCCAGGTCTGATGCTCACATGTCCATTGTAGGCACTTTCAGCAGTGGACAGGGGTCAGCACGGGTACTCTGACCAGTCTGCGGCTACGCAGCCCCATACGCATCAACCTGCGGTGCACTGTGTGTTCTGAAACCTTTCTATCATAGCCAGCGTTAACTTTTTTCAGCAATTTCCCCGTGTGCATCAGTGAACCTTGGACGCTCATGACCCTATCCTTGGGCCACTTTTGGTAGGTACTAACCACTGCATACCTGGAACACCCCACAAGACCTGCCGTTTTGGACGAGCTCTGACCCAGTCGTCTAGCCATCACAATTTGGCCCTTGTCAAAGTCACTCAGATCCTTACGCCTGCTCATTTTTCCTGCTTCCAACACAACAACTTCGAGAACTGACTGTTCACTTGCTGCCTAATATATCCCGCCCCTTGACAGGTGCCACTGTAACGAGATAATCAGTGTTATTCACTTCACCTCTCAGTGGGTTTAATGGTATGGCTGATCGGTGTAAGTTCAAGATATAGCATACAGAAGATTGTGTAACCAAGTTGCAACCAACTTTTGCTAATGTAAATATGTATTTATGATTGCCAGAGTGATTATTTATTTATAGCACCGGAGTCTTCCCTGAACGCGACTAAAATGAAATGGCAGTATATGAGCGCATGAAAAGTTAAGGCAGCATTTATTAGCTGTCTCTTTCTTTACGTATGCACATAGTCATCTTTTTTTTTTAAAGTTATTGGATCATGCAGTGTAACTTGGGACATTAATCTTGAGGGATGTTCCAGCAGCAAGTCCGGGTGACTATGCGTGGCTTTTTTAAATGTGAAATTTAGTGATTTCTATTTCTTTGTCTTTTTTATCGCTCTCTCTTTCTCTGTGCCTTGACAACAGTGCAGCAGCACCAGGGCCCATAACACATGCATTACTGTTCTCAGGAGAATACTGCAGCTCTCGAATGCTAGTGCTTTATTGTGCTATGTAATGCAGAAAGGCATGTATCTGCTAAAGGCCTGTGTTGAGTCCTGTATTCTGTTCTTCATCAAGCATCAGGACCTGGGCTGGATGCTGGAATATCCCTAAAGATTAGTGTCCCAAGATGATCCAATCCTATGTGCATATGGAAAGAGACAGCTAATAAAAGCAGCTTATGAGCTCATATACCACCATTTCATTTCCGTGTCCTTCAGGTGCTATAAATAAATAATCACTCTGGCATAAATATTTACACGGGCAAAAAGTTGTTTAAAATGATGCAGCCAGCACAGTCTTGCCTGTACGTTGTTCAGACTTTATTCAAGTTGGTGATAAACATATAGATTTAATCAAGAATCCTATGCATAATTCAGTATTTTGGGCAGACTCCTATTCCCTTTTTTTTTTTTTTTCCCCTTTAATTTAAAATCACTACTTGCAAATAATCTGATCTCAACCTATCTTACCTGTCCAGTTATTTAGAAAACCCTGGTGAATAATTTATGTACTTTTAAAACTGTCACTCACATTCAGTAACCACTCTGTCGTGGTCAGGGTCACGGTGGATCCGGAGCCTATCCCGGGAACACTGAGTGTGAAACGGGAAAACACCCTGGATGGGACTCCAGTCCATCGCAGGACACTTTTTAAGATATCTTGAATATATTCACGTTTACCTGAGTATTAATGATTACGAAACATATTTATATGTATAAGTATTCTACTAGTTTTAAGCTTGGCATTTTGTTGTTTTATTAGCACATACATTGTATGGCCAGAAGTACAGTTTGTGGACACCTGATCATCACATCCATATGTGGTTCGTCTTCAAACCGTTGCCACAAAGTTGGAAGCATACAATTGTCTAGAATGTCTTTGTATGCTGTAGCATTATACTTTCCCTTTACTGGAACTAAGAGGCCCAAACCTGTTCCAGCACAAAGCGAGCTCCATGAAGACAGGGTTTGGGACGGCTGGTGTAGAATAACTCGAGAGACCTGCACAGAGCCCTGATCTCAACGCCACTGAACACGTTTGGGATGAATTAGAACCCCAAGGCCTCTTCGCCCCCGAAATCGGCGCCCGACTTCACTAATATTCTTATGGCTGAATGATCGAAGCTCCACAGCCACGCTCCAAAATTGAAAGGAAAAGCCTTCTGAGAAGAGTGGACGGTATTGTAACAGTCCACTCTTCTGTTATAACATGGGATGTTATGGTCAGGTGTCCAAAAACATTTGGTCATATAGTGTAATTTTGTTTCTAGAAGAAAAATATTTGTAATAAGAGAAGACTAGCAGGCACAGATTGTGCCAACAGTGAGAGCTTTATGTTTACATGCATGTCAAATGTTTTTTTTTTTTTTTTTCCCCACATCAGCAACCTACTGAACCTTCATATCCATCAGATAACTATAAATAAGAAATGAATTTGATTATGCATGTTCAAACATAAAGCTCTTATTGGTAGCACAACTCGCACACGCTGCACTTTTTTTTTTTTTTTTTTTAACGCTGTGACCTGCAGCAACACACTCTGACCGAGAACGTGATCTGGCTGTTAATAGGAACTGTTTTTACTAGATGGATTAATTAGCTTTCATGGATGATGGTCAGTCAGGGACATGCAGGAGTTGCTGACCCACAGTGCATTTCCCATACGCTTTAATACAAGATGTTACGTTACTTTTCTTTATATCAAACATTTACTTCTAAAAGCAAAAAAAAATTTTTGCCCAGATATGATTTGCTTGTCTCAGTTTCCTGTTCTAATCATTTGGCCACCGCTAGACTAACCCTACATTCACACTAGCAAGCAACAAAGGGACAGGTGACTGTTCATCTTCTATGTACGTATTGTCTCGAATGATTCCTCTGGCCGTTCCTGTTGAACATGTAGTCCGATGATTTGCTTTTTTCCGTTCCTCACTGAAAACTTTAGTTCCTATTTGCAATTAGTTCAAATTTTTTGTCTGACACATGAAAGTGCAAGAAAAAACATACAAGTGTGGTTTCATGACTTCTAATTAAGTGTGCATAGAGACATTAGAATAAAAATAAAAATATCTGGTGTCTTTGCTTATGTGGTCTGATTTCCGACATGCATGCATAAGCGTAGCTCTCTGACCTCCACTGTGTGTGACTGGTCCTGTAAACCCTATCGGGACCCTGATTTCAACCCTAGAGCAATGTAGTTTATTCTAATGGCACTTTCAGAGCTGCCACTGCAAAGCCAAACAAGGGCTATAATGAAAATCTATCAGTGTGATGCAGCAAGAGACTGTGTGTGTGTGTGTGTGTGTGTGTGTGTGTGTGTGTGTGTGTGTGTGTGTGTGTGTGCGCGCGCGTGTGTGTGTGTGCGCGCGTGTGTGCACATGGCAGCTGGCTGGTTTGGGAGGTATACTTACAGACAGATGAAATACCTGTGTGTGTCTGTGTGGCAGCAGGCTGATTTGGGAGATGCACTGTTGTACTTACAGACAGATGAAATGCCTGTGTGTGTGTGTGTGTATGTGTGTCTGTGTGTGTGTGTGTTCTCGCATGGGAAGGTGAAAACATAATGAGGTGATTAAATGATCTGTGAACTGCTGTATTCACTTGAGAAAGGGGAAGTCTGCTTTGTGTGTGTGTGTGTGTGTGTGTGTGTGTGTGTGTGTGTTATTGTGCTGTTTTGCCTCCTGTAGCACACCACACTGACAAGGTGCAATCGCCAGCTTTCCTGATTTCACTTTCAGGAGGATTCTAAAAGAATATGCTCCTTTTTTTTTTTTTTTTCTTTCTCTTTCTCCACTTCCACGTCCTCTCTTATTCTCCATCCCCACCCAATCACTTCCATCCAGTTATCGATCTGCTCTCCTAACGGGACAATTTCAGCTTCTTCAGCGTTTGCGATTGCTCATGAATTGTCAGCTGCTATCTATAAAGTCAGCCTACTTGTAGCGTTCACAAGCCGGGCATGCCTGTTCACAGATAACACCTCAGAAACACCCTGCGGATCACCTTAGGATGGTGTCCAAGCCAAGAAACGAATTATTAATAAGAGGCATAAATTGTTATGCTTGGACGTCATCCCGTAAATCTAAGTTAAAGTACAGGAAGGCTGGTATACACACACACACACACACACACCCACACACTCACTCTCTCACACACACACACACACATACACGGACCTCACACAGAGCCTGTGAGCTGATTGGGTGGAGCTCGTGCATGGTTGCTAAGGCGATAGGGCTGTGCGTAATGGTGACGCAGATGGACATGCGCCACTGCTCATAATAATGCATTGTTCTGTCTTTGTAATGGTACAGGATGGTACAGGGTGTGTGTGTGTTGTATGAGATTTGCTTGAATTCAGCCTCTTTGCTTGTATAGCTCAAATGTATGACAAATGGCAGAACACAATATAGTGTCAGGGTGAAACGGTCAGCCTTTAGAGCACTGTATATATTTGTGTACGTTCCTGCAGCAGTGGCTGTGTTACAAACAGATGTTCATGGTGGCTAGGTACTGTAGCATCACTGATATGCTTTTGAGAGGCTTACTGCAATTCCTGGTAGACAGTGCTTAATTTGTTCCTAATTAGTGTCAGTAATGTTGAAATTGGTGTGCGTCGTGACCAGCAACGCTGTCAGCAGTGGTACCTGTAGCAGCTGTGCCAGCACTGTAGTGCTGCCAATGCTGCGAGACCGCGCGCAGCTGCTCTATGCAAGCAAGGCTGACCGCTCGTCTCACACCTTGGACTGCTCGCACAGCAGTATGCCATTTTACTCGGAGGAAGCCTTAGGCAGTGCATCACACCCAAGCGTGTTCCTTTTTCCACATCCCTCCAACCCTGCAGAACAAAACCAGTAAAAGCTCTGCAAAGCAGCAGGAGTGGAGAGTGAGGGCAAAAGCTGGGGTTTTGGTTCCAGCTGAGCTGTTTTTCTGTCAGCAGATGTCTGCGTGCACTTGTACTGGACTGCACAATGAATTGCATTTTGGGTGTGGAAGTGGTGGCTCAGCCTTGGGCTTCTGATCGGAAGGTTATGAGTTCAAACCCGAGAATGTGCCTCGAGCAAGAACCTTAATTTTCAACTGCTCAGTTGTGTCTAGTCTCAGTTGTGAGTTGCTTTGGATCAAAGTCACTTTGGACAGGTTATTGGTTCCTATTAATCCTAGTGTATCTCCAGGGTCCCTGAGCTTGGGTTTCCTCCCACAATAACATGCAGATAGGTAGATTGGCTACACAGCATTGCCCCTAAGTGTGTGTGTGTGTGTGTGTGTGCGCATGGTGCCCTGCGATGCACTGGCGTCCCATTCAGAGAGAATTGTCCTGCATCCAGTGTTTTTGGGAGAGGCTCCAGATCCACTGTAACCCTGACAAAGATAAAGTGGTTACTGAAGATGAATTTAGGAATCGGGATTCAATATTAAACAATATTAAACATATGAGCCATTATAATGCAGCCCTAATAAATTCTACTTATACCTAATCCAGTAAACAACGAAATGTGCTCCAAAATCAGACTCTGTTCACTCAGGGGGAGAAAGATATTTGTATATTGCTCCAGCACACTATGCTGCGTCTCTGGATAATTCGTTTGAAATGAGTTGTTGTTGTTTCCAACAGCAACATGCTGGAAATGGTTACGGAATTAGTTCTGGTTCTCTTCTGCCGATATCATCTCCTCCTTCATGAGACTGGGTTGTAAGAACTTTTTCTTATCGCAGATAATGGTACAGATCTTTTCTCTTCCACTGAAAGGCTCCCTGCTGTATCACTCCAGACCATTTCTCATTAGAAGTGAGATCATTTGTCCCTTTTTTTCTCTCTTTATGTCTCTCTCTCTAGCCCATGGCTAAGGTTAATCCTGAAATTCTGACCGAGTTGGTCCGGCCAAGTATAGATTATGTGCGGCACAAAAAGTTCCGCTCGGGCAACTACCCATCATCCCTCAGCAATGAGACAGACAGACTGGTGCACTGGTGCCACGGAGCGCCGGGCGTGGTTCACATGCTCATCATGGCACATAAGGTGAGTGACGAGCAGATCCCCAGTCCCTACACACACACACACACACACACACACACACATGCTGGAGAGACACATACATGCAAGAGGAAGCTTCTAGAAATGTTTAGAAATTCTTTCTAATGGAGTCACTTAATGAAATTTGTATTCATATTTGTAAAAATTGAAGGATAAACTGTGAAAGTAATCATTTTCAGACTTCCTGTCAGGACTTACAGGTCCATATAACTGTCTTTTTGTTTCACCCAGAGGTTCTGTAAGAGATTAGCAGCGATGTTTTTAACCATACTGATGAATATCAGTGATAGGCACAGGGAGCTAATCAGAATGACTGATGAATGCAAAAAGGATTATTACAAAGATGAGTGATCAGCAGTGAAGAGGATTCAGACTCAGTAATGTAATAATACAGTTCCATAAATCAGTTCCCAAAGCTGAGATATTAAACCTGTAGATTTAATAACAAGGTCAGGAAGTCCAAATACCTCTCACTGAATTTCAATACCTCCTGCCTTTCTCTGAGAATCCCACAGTGCCATCTAGTGGTTACGTGTTACACATGAACAGCAATGTATGGTTTAACGTAAATGTACTATTAAGTTACAGTTATACCAACAAACCAATGGTTAGATCTTAAGGCAAGGTGTTCCTATGCTAACTGAAGATGAGCTTGATAATATGTGGCTTGTTCTGTGTTAACGTGAGCAGCATGCAGCACTATGCATCAATGCCTCTATGATCTCATACATGCCGTTTTAATAACACTCATTTGTCACAGTCATAGTGAGCTTAATGTTGCTTGAGTAAAACAATTTCTCTTATCTGGCATGCAGAAGAATTTGAACTGAAATGGACTTTATCACAGCTAATATGCTCCAGTAAAAATAAAATAAAATAAAATAAATAAATAAAAACTCGTCCCTGGCTTTCCTTCCCACTTCTCATGAACAGATGGGCTATTTGCTTGCTTGTTCATTCTCTCCCTCGCTCGTTCTCCCTCTCACCAAATTGATAATGCCTAAGGGCAGTTAGGGGAAATCGAGCATGTGCTATATTTGGAAACTGCATTTCCTCAGTAGCATGTTTAACTCTGCAGCTCTAATAAATTCCCTTGAAAGTCAGAGTCAGATGTATATGAGGCGTATGAGACTAAGTTCACACCCAAACACAGTCACAAGCTTCTTAAAACGTAGGCACATTCTTACATTAAACTTTCATCTTAAGGTAACTGCCAGATTTTGTTCAATTATAATTTATCATGGTTTCCTCAATATAATGTATTAAAAGTTTACTAACCCTACCCGGTTGTATTTACACTATATGGCCAAAAGTTTGTGGACACCAGATCGTCACACCCATATGTGGTTCTTCCCCAAACTGTTGCCACAAACTTGGAAGCACACAGTTGTATAGAATGTGTTTGTATGCTGTAGCATTACAATTTCCCTTCGCTGGAACTAAGTTCCTGTGCACAAAGCGAGCTCCAGGAAGACATGGTTTGTGAAGGTTGGAGTGGAAGAACTCGAGTGTCCTGCACAGAGGCCTGAACTCAACCCCACTGAACACCTTTGGGATGAACTCCTCACCTAACATCAGTGCCTGGCTTCACTAATGCTCTTGTGGGTGAATGGGCCAACAATCCCCACAGCCATGCTCCAATATCTAGCAATTATAACAGCAAAGTTGGGACTAAATCTGGAATGGGAAGTTCAACAAGCACATATGGGTGTGTGAGGTCAGGTGTCCACATACTTTTGGCCATATAGTGTTTGAGATGCTGCTGCAGTTATAATGAATATGATGTTTAACGGTACGCTTGGTACCGTTTGATTGTTTGGGATCATTGTAGAAGAGTAATGATTTCTAACTCCAGAAGAAGATGGGTTCCATTTTGATCCTGTTAAGGTTTCTTCCTCATGATGTCTCCGGATGATTTTCATTGCCTCTGTCACCTCTGGCTTGCTTATCAGGGATCTAAATCTGCATCTGGATTTTTCTGCTTTTTCGACAGTATCTATTTTATTTTAGTTTAACTGTAAACGATCAGCAGGATTCAGGGCAGCCATCACACATCGTATCTCCTGCTCTGTATTCTCATCTTAGATAGGGTACACATGACAGAGAGATCAGACTAAAGTGGTTAGCTAGCTAGCATGTAACATATGCTGCCTCTCAGCTTGCATGGTGTTATTTGTGAGAGAATAACCAAGTGTGAAATGAAATTAGGGCTTAATTATGAGTAGTCGACACAAGAAATTGCTTGTGGCTGACGATCAGCTGACTGCGTGTTTGTGTGTGTTCTCAGGTGTTTAAGGACGAGAAGTATCTGAAGGATGCAGCAGAGTGCGGCGAGGTGATTTGGCAGAGAGGTTTACTGCGCAAAGGCTATGGCATCTGTCACGGCACCGCCGGCAACGGCTACGCTTTCCTCTCCCTGTACAAGCTCACACAGGAGCAGAAGTACCTGTACCGTGCCTGCAAGGTATACAGCAAAACACAGTGGGAGAGATTGTTTGTGTGGGTGTTCTGCTCAGCAAATGCTGTTAACTTTGATTTATGTTTATGAAGATAGATCAATGTTGTAATTATTTTATCTGCATTTTTTTTTTTTTTTTTGCTCCGCCCACTGCCGAGGTCTGAAGGGAGGCAGCACAGCTCTGGGAAAGCTGTGACATCTTAGCCGATATATGATCAGTCATTCTCTCCCCAGCTCCAAATTCAAATCACACCTTCACACTGCAGCACTTTTTTTTTTTTTTCTTTCTTTCTCTCCTTTCTCTCACGTTGACTTGCAGCTTATTCGGTTCCTCTGGGTGCCAACTGTGGGGGGAAAACTGGCATTTTTGTGGCATTATTTTCTTGTCGATAGTAATTCTATGTAACTGTGATGAGATGGGAATCTAATCTGTGATCAGATTTGCAAATTGATTTAAGCGGTTGTAACCTGGGTTTCATAACATTTGAATTACAAGAGTACGTACTTACAGCTTTCATGCAACTATAATGGGAAAAGGACTTCTTGGTGAAAAAAAGGGGAAAGTCCTATTCCATAAAAGAAGTAGCAAGGCACACACTGGAGTCAGACTGTACACTGAGCATTAAAAACTTTTACAATATGCACTCACTCCACTTTAGGAACACCTGTACAACTGCACATTCATGCAGTTATCTCATCAGCCAATCATGTGGCAGTAAAAAAACCAAAATCAGGCACATACAGGTCGAGCTTCAGTTAATGTTCACATCAGACATAAGAATGAAGAAAAAGTGTGATCTCTGTGGCTTTGATTGTGGCATGGATGTTGGTATCAACAGGGCTGGTCTGAGTATTTCAGAAACTGCTGATCTCCTGGGAATTTCACACAGAACAGTCTCTAGATTTTACACAGAATGGTGTGAAAAACCAAAAACATTGCATGAGCAACAGTTCAGTGGGTGGAAACGCCTTGCTGATAAGAGGGGTCAGAGGAAAATGGCCAGATCGGTTCGAGCTGCCAGGAAGGATACAGTAACTCATATAATCACTCTATACAGCCGTGGTGAGCAGAAAAGCATGTCAGCATGCACAAAACATTGAACACTCAGGTGGATGGGCTACAACAACCGAAGACCACAACAAAGAACAAGAATCTGAGGCTATCATGAGCACAGGCCCACCCAAACTGGACATGACATGAAGAATGTTATCACTTGCCAGATTAATTTAGACGGGAAATTAAGAGGCGGTAACCGCCTGATGCTAAATATTACCTATTTACCTTATGCCTTTACAAATACATGGTTATAGAGAAAGGTACTGTCATGTTAGAAAATGTAGCGAGTAGAAAGTAGTTTTCTTCTTCAAGTAAAAGTCAACAGTTTCATGTGAACGAATAACTGAAGCAGATTCTCTTAGAGCTGGACTTAATCACGGTAACAAATTATTTGGAGATTACCTCCATAGACTTTCCACATATTTCAAGCTTTCTACTGTTTTACATACTGTACTTTTATATTTTTATATACTAGATTTCTTCATCTACAGTCAACCCTCTATTGTCGATCTCTCTCTTTTTTTTGTTTGGAGCACATTACCTGATGAGTGCTTTGTACTACAGTGCAGTACACTGTATTTTTAAAATGGTGGTTTTATGCTTTTCAGCACAACACTGTAGCAACATATAGTGTACTGCTACATCCAGGATCAGATAGTTCCCTAAAACATTATGCATGATGCAGCTCGGAGCAGAGCGGCTCTCCGCGCTGACTCTATCTCTCTTACTACGGAGGGACAGACGGGAATACAGTGTGTCCCCTTCTAGTGGAAAGCCACATTCCGGCTAGAACACTGCTAATTACTGCAGTCTACCCGAAGTGCCAAGTAATGAAAGCATAATGGACTCTGCTGTTCCCACATCATCACAGCAGCCTTTTACAGCTGCAGTCGTTTTCCAGCACAAATGAATCACCAGCGTTCATCAGAGCACTGGCTTACTTTCCGACTCCAGGTTGAAGCAAAGCGCTCAAATGAGCAGCAGATCATATATGTTCCTGAAAAGGTGAAACAAAAATCACCTCGCCTTGTCCAAACAGTTTGATTGCACCAATTATTCAGATGTTTATTTTTATTTAAGCACAATCTTTATGTACAGGTCTTATTTTTAACTTCATACTTTTAATGAAAGGTAAAAATGAGTAGGTAACAGGGGTGGACACATCATAAATTTATAAGCTAGCCCATTGTCCAAGTAAAAGCTGTTTTGGTTGATTTAAAAAATCTCGTTGTACGCTTTAGCTACCACATTTTAGCCTAACGTAATAACATATGGTGAGCAAGTCGTCGTTAAGCGTTTGGCTTTGAGCTGTGGTGTTTTCTCTTCACACTGCGTATAAAATATATCCGAGTGTGGCTAATGTCTTCATTTTGTGTCGATACGTTTAGATTTAACTGTAAAACTTTATTTTGCTTGGTTTCATCAGTGTTTCACATAACTGTGTGTCTGTGATTCTGAAAAGTTCATCTGACATCCCTTCACACAAATGAATCCGCCGTACCGTGACCCAAGTTGCACCTTGGCGGTGTGTGTAGTGCAGCAGGTGGTGGGAATCAGAAGCGCAGGCTACGTGCAGTACATTACAGTGAAGTGAAGTTCTTAGGTGCAACCAGTGAAGTGATATTAGTTTTAAATATACATAGCAAATTAAAACTCTTGGTTTTCTTTTTCATTTTCATGGTTTCTTAATTGATCGCAGAATCATAAACTAATAGCTTGTACACTATTGATCTGCTTGTCCCAGACACCTGGGAGGGTAACAATAGGAGGATTTAAATGTAAAAAAAAAATTAATTTATATTTAATCTAGAAATGTACATCTATGGATTTATACATGTATGGATTTTCCATGGATATCTGTTGGACCCTATTAGTGACCGAGCTAGTACTGTTTCCTAATCTTCTTCTCCTTCTTTCGGCTTTTCCCTTCAGGGGTCGCCACAGCGAATCATCACTCTCCACCTATCCCTATCTTCTGCATCCTCAACACTTGCACCCACTAGCTTCATATCATCATTTATTACCTCCATATACCTCCTCTTTGGCCTTCCTCTTCGCCTCCTGCCTGGCAGCTCCATGTCCAACATTCTCCTACCAATATACTCACTCTCCCTCCTCTGAACATGTCCAAACCATCTTAATCTGGCCTCCCTAACGTTGTCCCCCAAACGTTCAACATGAGCTGTCCCTCTGATGTACTCGTTCCTAATCCTGTCCAACCTCGTCACTCCCAAAGAGAACCTCAACATCTTCAGCTCTGCTACCTCTAGCTCTGCCTCCTGTCTCTTCCTCAGTGACACTGTCTCTAAACCATACAGCATGGCCGCTCTCACCGCTGTCTTGTACACCTTCCCCTTGATTCTCGCTGATATTTTCCAATCACACAGAACTCCCGACACCTTTCTCCACCCATTCCAACCTGCCTGCACTCGCTTCTTTACCTCTTTCCCACACTCACCATTACTCTGGACTGTTGACCCCAAGTACTTAAACTCCTGTACCTTCTTCACCTCTTCACCCTGTAATCTTACTGTTCCACTTCCCTCCCTTTCATTCACACACACGTACTCGGTCTTACTACGACTGACTTTCATTCCTCTTCTCTCCAGCGCAAACCTCCACCTCTCCAGGTTTTCCTCCACCTGCTGTGTACAAAGTACACAGTACAAAGTACTGTTTCCTAATGCATAGCATATTTGCAATTTTTTAATTTTTTTATTTTAATTTTTTAAAAACTTACAGACACACAGACATAGTGTGTTATTTTTAGAGCACAGCTGCCCAAACATTTTGTTCGCATTAGTAAATTTGGCACTTGCCTGTAAAATTGGCTTCCTTGGATCATTGATTCACAGCTGAGATCAATTTTCGCATTTTTTCATACAAAATTTTTTGAGTTGCTTGAGTTGAGTTGCTGATTTTAGTGGCTCATTTGTGGTGGAAAGCTTGTGGTCAGTAGGGATACAGGTGTATGCTCACACATACAAACCATTGTGATTGTTATTTATCCTTTCTTGGTGTCTGTCCCGTGTGTGTGTGTGTGTGTGTGTTTTAGTTTGCAGAGTGGTGTCTAGACTACGGAACGCACGGCTGCCGTATTCCAGACCGACCATATTCCCTCTTTGAAGGTAAAGTTTTTGTGTCTGTCTCTCATCACTCGCAAATTATGTTCACAGCACCTGCCCCTAAATATCTGTCCTCTAAACAGTGAATCGGTGAAATGATTGCCGTAATTACTGAGGCTTATTCAACCCAGACAATTCTGCAGTTTTAATGATGTTTTTTTATGTATTTAACGAAGACCAGTTATGAAAACATTGTTATTAGGCATTTTGCCTGTTAACAAGAACCATGCCGCCTTCTTTAAATCATCCGTAATCAGACCTAGTCATTGTCTGGGAGAAAATGAAAGCCACACAGAGGTTTCGGTAAAATCTCCTTTGTCTGGTTTATGTCTTTCTGCCTGCTAAGCTATCATCAGTAATGAAATCCTCAGTTTTATATTAGAGGGCTGAATGCAGTAAAAAGGCGGTCTGTACTTTCATTAGGTAGAGTAGAGCGAGTAGAATTGGAAGAGGCGTAGACAGCAGCCTTTTAAAAGGTCAGTAATTGAGTGTTTGTCAATAGAAAATGAAGCTTGCTCTTTAAAAGCAAGACTCTGAAGACTAGAAAATGTATTATTTTTCTCAATTTAAGACTATATTACACACTTGCAAGTAGCCCATCATCATGACAGGTTTAATTTAAACACAAACAGTTATTACAGTACATTCTTTTTCAAATGCCATTCTGAAGCTGTTATATTTTTGCGTGTGCATGCTGGATCTGGGATTGCTTCTCCAGAAACGTTCTGTTTGCACTTCACCCTTGTTAAGGGTGTGATAAGCAGGCGCTACATGACCCTGAGTCAGTCCACATGGCACCACAGTGGCACTCTGGGCCGACCGCCAGCCTGCCGTGTAACGCCACTCCACTCCACTCCCAAAGAGTTGGCATCCAGCACCATTTATCTGCTGCCTCACCTTATTGTTGCCATAGCAACACCTTTTTCTTCGACTGTGCGCGTGTATTGGTGGCCTCTGATTGGCGGAGCGGTTCCTCTCAGTAGTTTTAGCGAGGCTAGCAGTAGGCATGAGCCTCAGGACACACACACACACACGCGCGCAATACTCTGACAGTTTTACCTCAATGTGGTGGATGAAAGGGTATCAATACATATTTTCTTACCTTCATAGTTGTTTATCTATGATGAAACATACAGTCTGATACCATTCTCCAGTTTACTAAAAGGAGCTTTGCAAGTGTTCTTACATATACACTCCTGAGCAAAAAATAAATAAAGGGGGGCCAAGCACAAAACTGAATAATATTAAGCTTTTAATGGTCTTAATAACAAATCATTGTTCAGGAAATTAAGAATTAAACAAATAGATAGGTAAAGGAACGCAGTATGGGAGCTTTTCCCTTTGATTTCTTTAAATGTTTAAGCCTTGTGGCCCTTGATGGGCTGTATCAGATGTGGCAGAAAACCAAATAATGACTAATCTTTTAAGAGAAAAAATCCCAGAAGATATTTTTGGAAACATTTTGTATACCCAGACCTGTTGTTTTAACATTTCACTCATGATCATGATTTCACCTTTGTGTACAAGAAGACTACATAAGTGAATTTCCCTGTTTCTTGCTTTTCCCCCAAACAGCAAAAGTAAACGAGCAAATGGTGGCACGGGAGCTCTCAGGAGTGCATTTCTTTACTTCTTAATTAAATTTTCTGACTGATTATTTGTTGTTAAAACCATTAAAATGTTAAGATTTGCCATTTTGGGCTTGGCCTTTTTTTTTTTTTTTTTTTTTTTTTTTTTTT
>CM040975.1:6613430-6655998 GCA_022985145.1 Pangasius djambal
CAAGTTTTCATATCAAACAACAAAATGGGGATTTGCTGGGGTTTTCACACACAGCCTTCTACAGAGTGTACACAAAACGGTGCAGTTCTGCGGGTGAAAAAGCCTTGCCGATGAGAGAGGTCCAGCCTTTCCGTTGATGGTTCACACGCAGTAGCAGAAGCATAATCCAGGCTTCCCTGTTAAAGACAGGACCACTTTTGTGCTTTAATTCAGCAACCATAAGAGTCAGTATGACTCTTCGCATCAGCTGCAGTTCTGCTGCACTCATGTGGCCATATGTGCAACAAAAGCTGAGTTCGTAGTATAAAAGTTGTGTGTAGAAAACTCATTATAATTAAAATAGTATATATTATGGCATTTGCTCAGCCATCAGCCATGCCCAAAAAGGCATTTGAAAATCTCTATTAGTTGACAAATTTCACCCCGTTTTCTTTATACACCTTCCAGCATTAGTTAATGATCATATTTTCCTTATTGCCTTAAATCCAAATCATTATAATCAGTGTAGTTATGGTATATGGTTTAATCTGTCATTATGTGACAAAACAGATGTCTGGTGCTCCTTCAAGCAGATGTTCTGAAACCAAGGACTTTTTGTTTTTTTTCTCTCTCTCTCACAGGAATGGCTGGAGCGATCCACTTCCTCTCAGACATCGCCCTCCCAGAGGCTTCTTGCTTTCCTGCATTTGAACTTTGACCTGGGCTTCTGGGAGCACTGACTTTTACTTTGAACAGTTCTGAGGTGGTGAAAGCTTTTCCGGGCTCTTCCAGCACCGAACAGTACCACTGAACTTGCGCAGATGCAAAAAAAGAAAACTCCCCACCTTCTGCCTATAACTTTAAAACAAGCCACCTTGAGTTCTGCCACTGTAGCTTCTATGTCTTTGCCCTTTCTGTGTTTTTTTTTTTTTTTTTAATGTAAAAATTATCGTTTGTTCTCATCCACTGCACTGATTAATGTTTTCACTTCCAAGGCTTAGCATTCAGTTGAAATTGGGTCTTTGTGCTGCATGCTTGTGTTCTGATTTGTACTGCAGTGCCTCAGTTGACCTCATCTTTGTCTCGTGTCTTTGTCGTCTATGCATGGGGATGGCTGAAATGAGCTCGTGTAAGCTTTTGGCCAAATTATTGACATCTGTAATATCAGTGAAGTGTCCACAATGGCATGGGTTTCGCTACGTGTCTGTATGTTGATATTGAACTGATATTGAGACTGATAACTCGATGAAAGATTGTGAGAAAAAATGAACCAAAACTTTCCAGTAAATATCATTTCACGAGGCAATGATGTTATGAATGTTACAATAAATCGGGCTTCTTCAACTGAACCACATGACTGGATTTAAAATCTATCTATAAGAACAAAACACAAGGGGATGGCATGATGCCATTACCATCCAGAAATTGATTGGCATTTTGCCAACAATGATAGTTTTTGAAAAAACATGATACTTTTGTCTGTTTATAATTACATGTAATCTTGTGAAACATACCCAAACAGCCCCTGTTGTCATATTACAGAGAACGTGCAAAGCCCTGAACACTTATTTACAGCTTCACCTCAAACTGTTGCAAAGCACTGACACTGGAGACTCCTTCCCAAAATGCTAAATAAACATCTCCTCACATCAGTGTCTCCTTCTGATCAATCGAGAATTCAACAGCTTTGCAGTGAACAGGAAATAATGCCTACAGTCATAGTTATTATTGAAAATATTGATTATTATTATTAATAATAATACACTGTTCAAAAAAATTAAAGGAACACTTTGAAAACACATCAGATCTCAATGGGGAAAAATATCATGCTGGATATCTATACTGATATGGACTGAGTAATGTGTTAGGAACGAAAGGATGCCACATCGTTTGATGGAAATGAAAATTATCGACCTACAGAGGGCTGAATTCAACGACACCCCGAAAAGCAAAGTGAAAAAATGATGCAGCAGGCTAGTTCATTTTGCTGAAATTTCATTGCAGCAACTCAAAATGGTACTCAGTGGTTTGTATGGTCCCCACGTGCTTGTATGCCTGACAACGTCGGGGCATGCTCCTAATGAGACGATGGATGGTATCCTGGGGTATTTCCTCCCAGATCTGGACCAGGGCATCACTGAGCACCTGGACAGTCTGAGGTGCAACCTGGCGGCGTCGGTTGGACCGAAACAATCTCCTAGAGGTGTTCTATTGGATTTAGGTCAGGTGAGCGTGGGGCCATTCAATGGTATCAATTCCTTCATCCTCCAGGAACTGCCTGCATACTCTCGCCACATGAGGCCGGGCATCGTCGTGCACCAGGAGGAACCCAGAACCCACTGCACCAGCGTAGGGTCTGACAATGGGTCCAAGGATTTCATCCCGATACCTAATGGCAGTCAGGGTGCCATTGTCTAGCCTGTAGAGGTCTGTGTGTCCCTTCATGGATATGCCTCCCCAGACCATCACTGACCCACCACCAAACCAGTCATTCTGAACGATGTTATAGGCAGCATAACGTTCTCCACAGCTTCTCCAGACCCTTTCACGTCTGTCACGTGCTCAGGGTGAACCTGCTCTCATCTGTGAAAAGCACAGGGCGCCAGTGGTGGACCTGCCAATTCTGGTGTTCAGTGGCAAATGCCAATCGAGCTCCACGGTGCCGGGCAGTGAGCACAGGGCCCACTAGAGGACGTCGGGCCCTCAGGCCACCTTCATGAAGTCTTTTTGATTGTTTGGTAAATGTTTTTGATTGTTTGGTCAGAGACATTCACACCAGTGGCCTGTTGTCATTTTGTAGGGCTCTGGCAGTGCTCATCCTGTTCCTCCTTGCACAAAGAAGCAGATACCGGTCCTGCTGATGGGTTAAGGACCTTCTACAGCCCTGTCTAGCTCTCCTAGAGTAACTGCCTGTCTCCTGGAATCTCCTCCATGCTCTTGAGACTGTGCTGGGAGACACAGCAAACCTTCTGGCAATGGCACTTATTGATGTGCCATCCTGGAGGAGTTGGACTGCCTGTGCAACCTCTGTAGGGTCCAGGTATCGCCTCATGCTACCAGTAGTGACACTGACCCTAGCCAAATGCAAAACTAGTGAAAAACAGTCAGAAAGGATGAGTAGGGGAAAAAATGTCAGTGACCTCCACCTGTAAAACCATTCCTGTTTTGGGGGAAATACATAAAAAGTTAGAAATACCATTAAATACAGTGAACAGTTTCAAAAGCTTGCCAGGAATCAGGTGCATGAGCATACTGACCTCTTGGACAGTGAGAAGGATGGTGAGGGAAGTGAAAAAGAGCCCAAAGATTAGTTTCAGAATTGAGCTTGGTCAAGTTAGACAACTATTAAATGCCACCTCAGTAAAAACAAGCTGTTTGGAAGGGCTGCACAGAATAAACCCTTCCTGAGAGCAACCTGCAAAATGCACCACCTGAACCTAACCAAGAGTGATTAGAAGTACAAATGGAACCGTGTTGTGGCCAAAATCAAACTTTTTTTATTTACTCATATTTGCATTAAGTATGATATTTTATTTGGATTTTTATATGAGGTTATATTCTGCTGAAGGTTGCTTGTTAATAGCGAACTCCAAGAGTCCAGTTTCAACTAAGGAGGGCTGCTGTTAATTAAAAGGCCTACTGGAGTTGTCTTTAGTTGACCTTGGACTCTTGTAGTTAGCTATTAATTTTCATTTAAAACCAGCTGACTACTCAAGAGGTCTTAAAATGGAGAATGATGCTGAACAAACTAGAAGGGGCTGGACATGTAGTACATTTTTACTTTTGCAACTACAAATGTACTGTTTCTCTAAATTATGACACACTTAAGGTTTTCATGTGCGCCATCTCAGCCTTGTATATGGTGATGGTGTTGTGGCACCTTAAGAGTTAAACTATCCATCATAGTCACAGTAAAACTAGTCACAGGAAAACAATAAAATTTTGTTGAACATGGTCAAGAACCAATTAAATTTTTGAAAGGACATTTCCACACATGTCAGAGTTGACCCAGCTTTACCTTTTGCAGTGTAATTCAGAACATGGTTAAGGTGGATAGATCCTAATAATCCTATGTCCTAATGACTATCCAGAACAATCAATTAGCCTGTTTGCCATGCAGGTAAATTATGATAAATGATGTAGAGGTACAGTGGGGTCCAAAAGTCTGAGACCACATTAATTTAAACTGGAAATAATCAGAAAGTGTTAGAATTTTGAAAATTCTAAAACAAAAAAAGGAAATGTGCAACATCTTGACTAGTCAATATTCAGTATGTTGCACAATTACTAGGTCACTATTTAAATGTAGGCAAATTTATGATACTGACCATGCTGACTCCTTTCTACAAAAGGTCCGATTTTTTGTACCAAATACTAAGAAACTCTGAAATTCATGTAAATATTTCCAATATTCTACTTTTCACTCAATAATAGAATTTGTAATGGAAATTGTTGTATTAAAGTAGACAAGAATGCAAACTAGAAGCCCTAGTGCTCTCAGATTTTTGGATTCCACTGAGGGGAATATGTGCAAAAATGTTCAAATTAACTGTCCAATCCAATGTCTCCAATTGAGTCATCGTGAATAAAGTTAAACATCTTAATGTCTACAGCTGCACAGATACTCACTGCATGCAAATGCAGTGTGGAAAACCAATAGCACATTCCTAATGAGAGAATTTAATTTTGGTATTGTATTCATGAATCCTCTTTGACATTAAGCATGACACTGTTGGTTACTGACATGTCAATGATAGTTTATTGGATGCAGTATGACAGAGAACAGTATATCTTCTTATCTTATTTCGATAAAGGACGGAAATTCTTGTGTTTAGCTAAAGTTTTACTGCTTGTCACTTGGTTTCATGTAATAGCACTTATGCCTGTAACTTGCATGTCTTTCAGCCAAGTCTGATACAGTGATACAACACACACCTATTACAACAGCTAATCAAGTTGTACATCTAACTGACCTGATCTTTACTTTGCATAGAACAGCCATTAAAATGTACATAATCAACACAAATAAAACTAGCAAATGTTATCCTGTCCAAAATGTATTTCCTAATCTGTCCTACTCATGCTTGAACAACGTTCTCTGAAATCCCTCAAAACTTTGCAAGAATACCTGACACCTTTTATCTTAAAAGATCCATTTAAAGTCCTGTTTTTTTACGTGGATAAAAGAATGACATTGGGCTTCAAGGCATGTCATCATTAAGGTGAAGTGTTAATATTTAAACCTGGTGCTATGCTTTTTATCCCGGGCAAACACTGCACTATCAAATAATTTCTTGGCTAAGTTATTTCATCATTGTACCTTTTGTCAAAGAATGTTGACACTGCTATGACAAGAACAATAATTTATTTTAAGTTTGAGGCTGAGTTTCTGCCTAAGTTTTCTGCACTTTTCTTCCACCTTCAAAGCTATAAACTGCTAAAAAGCATAAAAGTTCACGCTAACGGTTAATTGTGCACTTGTAATTCTTATCTCCAGCCATCAAGAGTGTGCTTTTGAGTGAACACTTTCAGTCCTGGACACAGCAGGATACTTTTACATGTTTTTTGATTGGAACAAGTCACAGAGGATCAACACACTGCCTCTATGTTCAAGGGTAAAATGGCAAGTCCAATAACTACATTAGGAAAACACAAGGTAACTGTTTTTGATCACTTACATTTGAGCAAGGTGGCTTGAGCTCATGTTGGTGCTATTTATGGCAGTGAAATGGCTGCATGCTGGGTATCACGAATGGACTAACCTTGGACTTGTCCGCATCAGTTATATCACCGTCAAGCTATTTGAAGCTGAAGATGATTCAGGATCAGACCTTCACTTACAATAGCCAATGGCCTCTGGTGTATAATGGATTACGAGGATGAATGAATGAATGACCTGTATTGACCTGCTTGACTGGATTGAAAAGGTGTGCTGTCCTTTTAGCTTGGTTATCATCACATTCTGTTTCAGCACAGGGATCGCTGATGCCTGCAGAGTTCCTCTTGTTCAAACACAATGAAGTCGTTGCTGCAGTCTGTAGAAAAGATGGTCTGATTTCTCTGTCCCAAGCCTCCAGGCTTCCAAATTGCCCAGCCAGCACAGTGGACTTGGCAAGAGAAGATGTCCTTCAAAGATAACTGTCATTTTCTTCTGTACAATTAGAGCAGCAGTGGATAGACTCATCACACAGTTGGATTTACTGCCACCTTCTTTCCAGCATGCCATCATCCATCTTTTGCCTCCACCCAGTTTCTTTACTCCTTTACTCTGAACCTCTGAAAATATTTGAGCTGAGATGCAGTTCATGTTCTGCATGTCCTTCCATCCAGAAAAAAATCTTCATGTTCTTTTTATTTAAATACACAGTCAGATAAAAGCAGCTCTGTCCACCTCTAAAATGTTGAACAATGAACATAAAAAATGCTGTATTCTAAAACAAGCACACAAAATTAAAACAAGCCACTTGAAGCTACTCGAGACTGAGTTGTAGGCTGCCAGAGATCCTGGCCAGCATCACGTCGTGTCGTCCTGACTCAGATCGCTGATCTGCTGGAGTGTGTTGTGCCATGGTGAACGTCTGGACCTACTTCTTCTCTGTGGTCTTGAAGACCTGGTCGTAAGATGGTGGGGGATGGTTGCAGTAGGACGGTGGTGGTGGGTATGAGCTCATCATGTGGGCTGTGCTCGGCTGGCCTGGGTAGGCAGGGGCCAGAGGCATTGTCATGGTAACGCTGGGGTCACCATAGCCCTGAATGCCAGGCTGCTGAGAAACTGTGGAGGGAAATAAAAGCGATTGAGCTGCTTGTAAAAAAATGCACAAAGAGACATAAAATATAATGATATGAAATAAGATAAATAAAAATCAATTTCCCCTAATGACCAATCCTGAAAATTATAGATCATTTACATTTAATGTCACCACAGAGGTGCAATGAAATTATCATTATTGTAGCAAAAATGTTTATGAAATAAAATAAACCATAAAAGTTATGAAAAATGAAAAAAAAAAATCCTGAAGTCATACCAAAATAAACTGAATAACACAATAATTATTTTATTCACTACTACTACCACTTCTAATGTGAGATACATAGCCACACCTTCTCAAGAATCTATAGCTCAGCATTGGATACACAGAACAACCTGATCTCTTGGCTTACTTCTGCACCACTTACTGGTGTTTTGGACATTCTAGTCAGTGGTCTCCAGTAACGCCAGAGACAAGGCAGGCAAGCATGAATTCTGGGGCCATTTAAACCTGTATACTTACAAAGGTACTAAAAGCTACAGCATTTACAATTTTTGACTCCTTGCTATGCAAATATGAGTGTCACCTGAAAGTTTTTCCTGCCTTTTTTTTTTCTTTCAAAGAAAGCAATTCACTGAAGGGGAAAGGACACAGGGATATAAAAGATGCACATTTGCTTCTGGTAGCAGTTACTTTCACTTCCTTTGACTTGTGAATTCATGAGCCTTGGTCTTATGAGCCAATAGAAAACTAAGTGGGTGGGACTGGGGTCTCTTATTCAGTTGAAAAACCAATATGAGTTGCTGCTAATTTTTAAGTAGGGGGTCATACACATTTGACACATTTTCCAAATAAGTCTGGCAAAGGCATTTTGGCATTTTTGGACTTTCAGAATTATTCAAGAATTCTTAGAAGTTGCAGGTGTCTGCTCCACATGGCTATACAAGCTCATTCCAGTGACCTCAGAGACCATTGTGAATGGAGCTATGTGGGAAAAGGTGCTATTTCCTTTTATATTAAGAATATAAACCCATAGAGAGTATGTCTTTTTTCATTCTGGCTGCCTTTTCTGTTCCTCCTCAAGCCTGTTCATATGATGCACAGAAGAACTTATAATTAACATCACGTGTGCCACCAGGGAAGAGAGAAGGCTTGATCATTGCTGCACTAAAATCAAAAACAAATACTGTGCTGTCCCTTGCATTGCCCTTAGGCATTCCCATTATGCAGCAGATCACCTTATTCTTTTATACAGGCATAGACTGCATTGTAATAAGGCTGTGGTTAAAAGAACAGGTGAATGGACAATGGAAGTGGAGCTGCTGAATTGATGTAAAGCTCTTTTGATTCCTCAGACTGAAACATTTTTAGGAACATATTATACAAAGGACTGTTGTATTCCCAAGAATGACTGTGATGCAACCAGATATATGGCATAGCTTAAGTTCAGTCAGTTAAGCTAACCCTAACCCCTAACCCTAATGCCTAACCACAACCCTAACCCTACCCTAACCCTACCCTAACTCCACTAACCCTAACCCTACCCTAACCCCCTAACGCTTAACCCTAACCCTAACCTCAACCCTAACCCTTACCCTAACCTTAACCCCTAACCCATAATCTAGTGGAAGCATATACAACATTGAATAAATAGGCTAGGGACACAAACAAATAAATAAGCAAGAATTAATTAATTAAGACTAACAAATATATAAAACATTATCCAATTGGACATGGGACACAAGCCGAGGAGTGATCGACCTACAGCTGGCCGCCTAAGACAAGGGTGTACAGTGTTTAAAAGGCCGAAACACCTGACGACTCAGAGGTAAACTGCTGATGATGTGTCCTGAAATTAATTAGACAAAGCTTAATATCCTAACACTGAGATTAAGTAATTTGTATTTATTAAATTGAATTAATTAATAAGTTACAAATAAATTAATTAAATTAATTAAAGCAGGATATAATCAAACTTAAAGCACTAAAACATATATATCAGCCACAAACTTTCCAGCCTGAAGCCCGATCGAGTTTTACTCGATTGAATTTGTTTGATTAGCAGACCCCAAGCAGGGGCTTGCTGCAGGAACGGTGGCTGTGCTTGGCGGGCACCGGCCCGTGCACTTCCCTTGGTTCCCTATTTAACCAGGGGATGATCTTGTGATGGGGAGAGCCATTGTGCCTTCACCAATATCTAACCTTAACCCTATCCTAATCCTGACCTTGACCCTGACCCTAATCCTTACCCTAGCCCTAAAATCTTGGCCCTATTCCTGGTACCTAACCCTAACCTTACCCTAACCCTGGAACCTCGGTCCTAATCCTATCACCTGGCCCTAACCCCCACCTTCAGCCACCTGACCCTAACAAGACAGAAGTACTTGTACTAGGACTACATGCAGCTAGAAGTAAGCTTTCTGATTACATAATAACTCTGGATGGCCTTTCTGTTTCATCATGTGCAGCAGTAAAAGACCTTGGTGTGATTATCGACTCTAGTCTTTCTTTTGAAGCTCATGTAGATAATATAACTAGGATTGCTTTCTTTCATCTCAGAAATATTGCTAAAATAAGAAATATATTGTCACTACATGATGCAGAAAAAAATAGTTCATGCTTTTGTTACCTCTAGGTTGGATTATTGTAATGTCTTACTGTCTGGATGCTCCAGTAGATGCATAAACAAGCTCCAGTTAGTCCAGAATGCAGCAGCAAGAATCCTTACTAGAACCAGAAGATATGACCACATCACCCCTACCTTATCCACACTGCATTGGCTCCCAATCAGATTTCGTATTGATTATAAAATACTACTACTGACCTATAAAGCACTAAATGGTCTCGTGCCACAGTACCTGAGCGAACCTTTGGTCTTTTATGATCCTCCACGCCTACTTAGATCAAAAGGTGCAGGCTATTTGTTGGTACCTCGAATAGTGTGGGCTACAGCTGGGGGTAGAGCTTTCTCTTACAAAGCCCCACAGTTATGGAACAGCCTTCCACTTAGTGTTTGGGGCTCAGACACAGTCTCAGTGTTTAAGTCTAGGCTGAAAACATATTTGTTTAGTCAAGCCTTTTGTGAATAGTTTTTTCTTAGGTACAGGGGCAGGTCTGGAGGGTTCACAGGCATAGAGTGTTGTGGTGAACTGGGATGTTTGGATGCTGTCATCCCCCCACTCTCACGCGTTCACTCAGGTTTGTCGATGGTGAAGTGTCTGGCTGCCTTATGTCCCAGGGTGCCCTCATGTCTGTGTTAGCTTCTGGCTCTCCCTTTTAGTTATACTGTTATAGCTAGTCTTGCCGGAGTCCCTGCTTGCACTCTGCATGCAAAGTACATTGTCCTTAACCATTAGAGAACAAAAGCTTACCTAACAATCTCTTCGTCTCTCTCCATCTCTCTCTCTCTCTCCCTCACTCTCTGTCGAGCTACACATGCTACTTCTGAGATGCCAGTGATCCTGACCCCTTCTGCTCCTCCTCGCTGCCTGACCCATCCTGATGCCCCTTCTGCCCCTCCTCGCTGCTTGACCCATCCTGATGCCCCTTCTGCTCCTCCTCGCTGCTTGACCCATCCTGATGCCCTACTTCTGGTTGGAGATCTTATCGGTTGAATTCAGTCGCTGCTGCTGGGGGTGGCCCCATATGGACGGCCTGAAGAACCATTTGGTTTGCTGGGGATAGTGCCATCTGGGGGCTGGGGAGATGGCTTGGGGATCACATATGGGGAGCTGCACTGTAATGGCTTGGGACTGTGATTGCTGTAGTGGCTTTGGGGCTGCGGTTGCCACGAGCACCTTCGTACTCAGGACTCCATCAGTGGACAGTGGATAGATTTTAACCAACCGGACTTCTTGCAAAAACTGTGATGAATTTATTGGTTGCACAATTGCACTATTTGTCCTTATAGTACACAGTAATAGAAGGGATTTATTTATAATCGCACTATCCACTGCACCCAGATGAGAGGATGGGTTCCCTTTTGAGCCTGGCTCCTCTCAAGGTTTCTTCCTCATATCATCTCAGGGAGTTTTTCCTTGCCACCGTCGCCACTGGCTTGCTCATTAGGGATAAATTCACAGTGATAAATTCAAATATTTACAATATATTTTTTGTGAATCCATTTATTTCTGTAAAGCTGCTTTGTGACAATGTCCATTGTTAAAAGTGCTATACAAATTTAATTGAATTGAACCAAAGAATTCTTTACGATGTGCAAGTTTTATTCACGACAGCAAATTTGGGGTACAGTGTAAAGCCAGCATTAGTGTATATTTGTTAGGTCCAGGGTTCAGTACTGGGTCTAGACGCAGGCAGTGATGGTAGGGATGAACTAGGAGCTCAGCTGGTTAACAACTCTGTGTGCACAAAAGTAAACCTGTAGCACTTCAAAGATGGACAAACAGATTGGATAGATCTGGGAAATAGGTTAGGTTGTTTAAATGTTTACGTCATCTTTCTGTGAGAGTGTTCCCTGCTGTTAGATTCCCTGAACCCCACAATGTGTGCTTTTTCATTTTCGTAGAGATTTTAAAATGCTGAGCTGAAATCAATGAATAACACAGTGTAAGACATGCCAGACTTTGTGGGGGCTTTGGTTCTGCTAGATTATAAGTAGCTACTAGATCAAGGATGAATTATATAAAGGAATGAATATAATACATAATTTAAAACCCCAGTTCAAAAATAAAACACTGCTTTTGAATAATTTGGCACATTGTAGAGTCTTCTTAATTAATCTTAGTCTTCTTAATTAATGAGTGGATTAATATCATTTATATATCACTACTCTTATGTTTTAGTGCCTAGTTTAGTTCCTTTCAAAACTGTAAATTTTTTCCTATATTATATATTTTATGTCTGTATTATACAGTATATGAGGTCAGGCTGGCCTAACAGGGGTCGTGAGTGATGCAGAGAGCAGGGTGTTGGTGAACAACCACAGGGTGTCACTAAGCACAAATCAGTGCTGCTTCGGCAGTTAATCAGCTACGACTCAGGCTGTTCAGTAGAAACACTGTGAAACACAAACCTGAGTTCTCCAACTGAATGAATGCACTTGTACAATTAGCTTAAAAATAAACAAACACTGTGGGATTTCCATGTTTCATGTTCCACAGAACACGCATGAACAGTCCAACCTTAATAACAGAATTAGGTACCGCCCTGCATTATTTAACCTCAATTCAGTTTTCCACATGAGCGAGTGCGATAATGACAGAGCCCAATTAGTTTCCTTCTATTCATATACTGATGTTTCAAAAGCCACAGAAAGCCAATGACCTACTTTTGTCTCTAACATGACATTGTTAGATGTATTTACTTCCATTCAAACTATCCATGCATATAATCGCCACGTGATATTTCTGTAGTTTAGCATCTAGCTAAAGATGCTGAAAGTAACAATATTAGAGTTAAGTACAGTACTCACAGTAACATGACATCATCAGCATTTTACCCATTTAGTAGTATAGATTAGAATTTATTCTAGTTAATAAACACTAAATCTATAACAAAGAAATGAAACAATAAATAAAATTACAAGAGGCAAGAGTGCACGTTCCACGGATGGTCCTTAGTCTGCAGTGTGTATTCATGCATTCCCAACTTTCTTTTTTTTCCCTTCTTCCCCAGCACTAAAATTACTAATACTTAACTAAATGATTCAAAACTAAGTTATAAAACATATATAAAAATCTACATAAATAAAAACTACTACTCTGGTGGGATATAGCTTCCAAGTGGATGTTTGTTAATTAATGTTGTCTGGAGTAATAATGGTAAATTCACATGGGATAAGCAATCTCTGTATGGATGTAAATCACAGAGATGGGAGTGTCTTCATGATGGGTGTCTTCATGTGTCTTCATGAATTCGCTTGGTCGTTACACAAAAAATTCCATGCATACTCTGTACACATGATATTAATGCAAACTGATCGTTTTGACCTTTATTATAAGCACTTGTTGTAGGACTTGTGGTGTGTTTGATCATTAGTAGGTCACATGACTATAACGTGTGTGTAGGCTATACTGTACCTGTGCTAGAAATTCAGTAACTTACATAATAAACCTCCAGAAGGACTTGTATCCTGAAGGTGAACCTGAAGGTCGTGGGTTCGAGTCTCAGAGGGGGGATTGTAGGTGGGGGGAGTGAATGACCAGCGCTCTCCTCCACCCTCAATACCACGACTGAGGTGAGACCCTTGAGCAAGGCACCGAAACCCCAACTGCTCCCCGGGCGCCGCAGCAAAAAAAAAAAAAAAAAAAAAAAAAAGGCTGCCCACTGCTCCGGGTGTGTGTTCACAGTGTGTGTGTGCACTTGGGTGGATTAAATGCAGAGCACAAATTTCAAGTATGGGTCACCTTACTTGGCCACATGCCACTTCACTTTCACTAAACATCATCTATATTTTATTGTTCTACTTGAATACTTGATTTAGGTTTATTTTTTTGGTTGGAGATGATAGATAAAAGTGCTTCCTGAAGTGTCTCCATACGGAAGAAAAAGCACAAACCCTCTGTTCCCACAGTATGTAACAGAACCTTACTGCCATGTCAGTTCAGACTGGATATATACTGTATATATATTACTTGGGATTATTTCTACTGGTTATTTATAGTAGGTGAAAGTCTGTAAAAAATACTGAAATGACATACTGAAATGACTGAAATACTGAAATGACAGATTGAGACAGGACTAAAATCCCAGAAATACACTAGTAATATTTAATTTAGCCCACCCTCCCCATGTAAAACTAATCCAGCCTGAATAGGGCTTAACATAACTAAACTAAAAACAAACTGAGGCTGAATTTTAAATGAAAACTGAACATGTATAAAAAGCAAATCTATAACTAGATAGGTAAAGTTGTTCACAACAAACTTTGATGTTGGCTTGACAAAGCCAGCCTGAAAGTTTGAAACGGTTTCATAAGCTTGAAGATAGTTTGAAGTTGAAACACAGAAAGAAAGAAAGAAAGAAAGGGTGACAGAGAGAAAGACAGACAGACAGTTGCTGATAGAAAGATAGATGACAAATAGAGTGATACAAGTAGAAAGTCAGATGGAGTGAGAGTGACACAAGTAGATAGATGGAGAGAGAGTGTTATTAGTAGAAAGACAGAAGGAGTGAGAGAGTGACACAGGTCGATTAGTAGAAAGAAATTTGGAGAGAGAGGGTGAGTGAAGTGAGTGAAGTGACATGTGACCAAGTATGGTGAGTTCGGTGCCTTGCTCAAGGGTCTCACCTCAGTCGGGTTACTGAGGGTGAAAGAGAGCGCTGGTCATTCACTCCCCCACCTACAATCCCTGCCAGACCTGAGACTCCAACCCACGACCTTCGGGTTCGGGTTCGTGTGTGTGTGTGTGTGTGTGTGCTACTGATAGATTGATAGAGAGATAGGTGAAGTGAGAGTCACTGTTACAGGTACACTGACTTCAGGCCATGTGCACATGGAGTTGGAGTTTGAAATCTTGCCTCTCAGGATCTGAACATTCCGTCAAGGTTAGTCTATGGGAGTTTTTGGGATTTCTGATCATCTGCTATGGGAAAACCGTAAGTCAGACCACTTAAAAAATAAGTACAGCTTGATAAGTCTAAACAGCTTGAAGGGCTGTGCTGAGTTTGGTGAATGTAGCTTGAAAGGCTTAGGAGTTATAACAAGAGTTTGAGTTCCGTAAAGGAAAAAACACAATTCTGATCAGTTAGAAAAATCATAACACACTAACTCAGAACAGGCTGAAGGTCTGTGGCTGGGTTTGGTGGATGTAGCTTGAAAGCTCTAGGGGGGGCCCAAGGAAAAAAGGTTGGGAACCACTGCTCTAGGAGGAATAGTGTTTAGAAATTTTGCGTCTCGGAATAACAATAATAATAATAATAATAATAATAATAATAATAATAAAATATTTTTTGTCAAGCCAACATCATAATACTGGAGGATAGCTTTGAGAAAAAAGGGTCCATCTTTGAAACGCCAGTGCATGTGTTATAATGCTCTATAAAATGAACATCAATACTTTTTTTTGATAATATTTTGATACTTATGACCAATAGAGAGTTAATCCTACTATGATCATTTCACTATTTCACTATTCCAAGTACAGCAATGGTGCATACAGAACCGTGTACGCATGCAGTTACAGAAGTCTGTTGCTCAGTAATATTGTTTGCCTCTTCTATTCTGAACAGCAGGAAGTTGGTGGTGGCCATATGCTAGTGCCATATTTGTTTACAATCACACAAGCTTTATCTGAGAGTTCCTGCTTATCCTGCATGCAGAGAGGGAGAAATGCGGGGAAGCACAGAGGAGATGAAGAGCTGTAGGGGTGGGATGCAGCTGATGAGGAAATATCTCACGCCTGTAACTAGCCTGTGGCTCTCTGGACCTTAAGAGTATAGGACTGATAAAAAATGTCTGCCTCAGTGTCTGAGCTATGGCTCCCCACTGTACTCCAAGCTTATATGTGTTGCGAAATGTTGAGGTAGTACGATCATTAAGAGCATAGGTAACACACAAAATCTGTGAGAGGATGTGTGTATATAAAATCCGGAATGTCCTGCAATGACATAGCATTATCAAGTGTCCCATTGGTCAGGATCAAAACAGAAAAGCTAAATAAACATATACTCTTTATAGCAAACTGGACAGGAAGTAGGCATCCTTACCTGGTGTGCTCACAGGGTGTCTGGTGAATGACACATTAAAGGCGGGCTCTTCGCTCAGAGGAGATGGATACATGCGTCGGCGAATGAAAAAACCGGCTCCGCAGCAGAAAAGCACTCCCATCATCAGCAACAGCCTAATGTACAGGCAGTCAACGGAAATAAGAGGAACACCATCATGAGTATGTTCTATTACATTCATCTCTGTGCATTATCCTAACTTCATTGCAGCTCCCATTTACTGGGTATATTATTAAATCTGAAGCTTTTACAACATCCGAGAAACATCGCTCCCTACATTTACAGTATATTGTCTTTCAGAGTTCGTCATTTTAGAGATCGTGTTCAAGGCTATCGAATAATCTGAAACTGTGTGTGAAACTGGTAGTGGTTCTTGGATGTTAAAAATAAAGCTATGTAATTCTCTTAACTATCAGGTGTGCCTCCAATTTGGCTGTAATGAAAGCCCGACCCTTTGCGGATAAGATTGAAGACTCCTGCCTTAGAGTCTTCATTATTTTTTCATCTTAAAGCATATTATTCAGTAAATATTATATAGTATTTAATGAAATTCCATTCCGTTTCTTTTGCATGGTGCTTTTTACAATAGATATTGTCACAGAGCAGCTTTACAGAAATTCAGACGTAGAATTAGATCCCTAATGAACAAGCCGGAGGTGAAAGTGGCAAGGTAAAACTCCCTGAGACGACATAAGGAACAAAGCTTCAGTGGGACCAGACTTTAAAGAGAACAATCCTCTTCTGAATGACATCAGATAGTGAAATTCTAAAAATGTAAACTACATTATATAACTATATAAAAATATAAATTGTATTATATCCTTTTTTCTGCAGCTGTTTACTATTAGGTCAGACAGTACTAAGTGTGTTGAAAGGATGTTTAGTATGAGTATCATAGTCTTTATGGTTATAAGACCTGTGGCATAAGCTGCTTTTGGAATGTAATAAATATAGTTATCCTAAAGCACCATAATAAAACTATGGCAGGACTGTGGTTTTGTATATAGTAGCAGTACCATGGTTTGGTTTGATATTTGTAGTAAAAAACATAGAGTATCACACTGAAACTACAGTGTATCATATCAAAACCATAATAAAATATAGTGGATTTTCATAAGAAAAAAAAAAGCCAGCATTAATAAACTGTTTTTTATAAAAGTCTACATTAGTATTTAAAAAAGAAATAGTAACAAGTTCACTTCGTTAAAAGGAATCAAACAAAATCAAACATTTGTATCTTCGGATTAAAGGCGTCAGACCAAAACCGCTCCCTTTGATATGTGTGTTTAACCTTTCTGTAACTGGACAGAGTTTTCAGCAGCATAAAATGAAAAAAAAAAAATAACCAGAGGAAGTGCGAGATGGAGGAGATTAATAACTCTGAGTCTATCTTTCGGTCCACACACAGCAGGTGACATACAGCCCTATAAGGCAGAGTATTGATCGGTGAAGGCAGGAAGCAGAGCTGTTTACTCTACTGCACCAAGGCTGGGCATGCTACAGGTGTTGGTATATGATTTATCACACCACAGTGTAGCAAACTATTTATCAGGTGCATGATATGCTTGTTTAAAATGTTTAGTATCTGAATGACATATAAAAAAATAACTTTTACCAGAAGTACCAGAGCCTCTGGATGGACAGAGCACGCACACAGCAGCGAGTCCCACAACAGTCCTCATACGAACGGCATCTGTCCATACACAGGAGATAGAGTTAGATGAAGCAATATCCAAATGCATACGTAGACAATGTAGGGGAAGTAAACAAAGAAAGCAGCAGGTATTAAAAGTTATTAAAGGTTACAGATCACATTATTTATGAGGTGGTCTTGTGAAACCCATCAGATGTTGCTGTGGCAAAAAATCAGGTTCTGGGTTTTTCTGCCTAACATACTTGATACCTTAACTTTAAGAAACCATAAATATATTTCACTAACACAATGTGGAAATGTTGCTTTTTTTAGGCTATCTTCCTGCAAATATCATGTTGGGTAAGGAGCCAATTTAACAAACAGTGGTAAAACAGTCAGTCTGACTAAAGATGTCTAAAACTTTGCTAGTTAAGCGTGATTTTTCTCACACGGTAAATGTCATGCATTGGGCCTCACTTATCAACCTTTTAGCAAAGTTATGTGTAAATGTTCGCCAAACCGAACAAACATTTTCTGCCGGATTTTCAAAAGTTTTGGAAACACTAATTTTCTTCTTACTCGCATGTGTATATTAATCATCCGTAAAGTGCAAAGCATATTCCCAACACAGCTCATTTGCGTTTAATGATGCCCAAAAATTCCATATAGGTTCAAGTGTACAGAGGGCTGGAAACAAAGGAAAGGCCAGAAGTGGAAGTTATTTTGACTTGCTTCTATGCCAATAACATATTTAGCACTATAACAGCACCTGAAAAGGTCAGAATCTAGAGACAGATTACAGAGAAGGTGATGCAGGTGTGAATTCAGTGAGCTGACATGCAAATAGTGTGACATGACAGTGGAGGAGAAAAAAAGATCTACACTGTACCCAGGAGATCATGCACACTGAGCAGGTCACACAGGGAAATGCTATTTTAAAATTGTTTTAAGTGCCTTGGCTGACATACTGGAAGTGTTGCACAGCATCAAAAGACGATGCTGTGGCAAACTGAACCATTTCATAAGCCAGGTTTTATCCTCCGAAAATATGATGCCAGCCTTAAAACATCCTTACTCTCAGAAGCATGACCTTGGGTCCCTGGAGGACTAGTGGTTAGGCCTCAGTGCCCTCAACGCTGCGGCCCGGGTTCAATTTCCGGCCAGGGAACCAATCCCAGCCACTGGGGTTGCACAAGACAATGCACTTCCAGTGCCGGTCCCAAGCCCGGATAAAATTGGGGACCGTTGCGTCAGGAAGGGCATCTAGCATAAAAACTGTGTCAAATCAAATATGCGGACCAATGATCCACTGTGGCAACCCCTAATGGGAGCAGCCAAAGAAGGACAACAACCCTCAGAAGCATAACCTTAATCTTCTGTCAGCTGAGGCTTTAGTTTACGGCTTACTGCTATGCGCAGACAGACCGCCCATCCTCTGTTTATACGGCGAGATTTCTTTTTTGTCTTAATTTTTGGGGTTGTGTTGGCTTGCTTTCTATATTTTTTTCAGATTTTTTAATTAATGCCATTAATATAGTTTTCTAAGCCCCTGAACTAGTGATCTTGCATAAGGCTGTGTTTTTGATAGAGACTACAAAGCACTTCTATAAGTGGATAAGGGGGTCTACTAAATGCTGTCAATGTAATAAAAATACGCAATTTATACTCGACAATATCTTCCATATATAAAAGTTTTTCAAAATAATGCTTGCAAATGATACAATTTGAAGTCGATCAAGTCAAGGTTTCCATTAGCTCTTATTAATTCTTATGCAAAAATTTACACACACTCAGGAGCACAAGTAGGATACGAATGTTTTTCTGAAATTATGGTATTTTCATGAATACTAAAATTTCTTGTGTAAATGTTCTTACAAAAGAGTTATTAATAAATATCCATAATAATAATAAATGTTCATATCCAGCTTGATAAATGAGGCCCACTGATCAAGTTGTTAGATAGCTACATGCTGTAGTGAAAAGGACATAAACCTCATAAGAACATAATCAATTCAGTGTGTAATCGGATACCAGCTCTCAAAATGTCTGCAATGCTCCTGCGCCACAATCAGAGTGGAATCTTTAAATACAATTTCCTCCTGTTTCCGTTTTGAAGTAACCAGAGTTTAAAATGCTATAACTTTACCTGAGATTGAGATACATAGAGAAGAGAAACTTATTTGATATCCATATATGCATATATCCATGCATAAGCCTTTACATCGAAAATACACCCAGTGGACCAGCTGCAGTAACGTTAATTAATAAATAAGGAATAACAGACATTGGACATACGACATTAATCAGAGATTCAACAAAGACACCAAAGATAACACTGAAGGAGCTGCAAAGATTCACAGTGGAGATGGGAGTATCTGTCCATAGGGCAGATTTAAGCCATACACTCCACAGAGTGGGGCTTTGCGGAAGAGTGGCCAGAAAAAAGCCATTGGATAAAGAAAAAAACAAAACAAAACAAGAAATCACGTTTGGAGTACGCCAAACAGCATGTGGCAAACTCCCCAAACACATGGAAAAAGTTTCTCTGGTCAGATGAGAATAAAATTTAAGTTTTTGGCCATCATGGGAAATGTTATGTATGGAGCAAGCCTAACACTTCCCATCACACCAAGAACACCATTCCCACAGTGTAGCATGGTGGTGGCAGCATCACGCTGTGGGGATGCTTTTCATCAGTAGGGACTGAAAAACTGGTCAGGATTGAAGGAAAGATGGTTAGCACAAAATACAGGGCAATCAAATCTACACTGGAATGGTTTAAAGCGAAACATTTAAATGTTTTGGAATGACCTAGTCAAAGCCCCGACCTCAATTCAACTGAGAATCTGTGGCATGACTTGAAGATTGCTGTACTCCAACAAAACCCATCTAACTTTAAAACAATCTCAGTGTGCTAAGCTAATAGAGACATACCCCAACAGACTTGCAGTGGTACCCAAATGGTTAAAGAAAACCCAAAAATTCCATTTTAATTCCAGGTTGTGACGCAGCAAAACAGGAAAAACACCAAGGGGTGAATACTTTTGCAAGACACTGTATACATATGTCTTTGTTAAATAACAACACATTAAAAAAATCCATTTATTATTAGCACTAGATTATGTTGACCGTCTGCCATACAAATCCCTCTGAATGAAGTGTTACTATAGAAAAGATAATGAATGAATAATGAGATTGAGCAAATTAATATAATCCTGTCATCTGAATTGCAGCTGGTGTTAAAACTGTTTTTAAAACAGAGAAAATTAATCAACACCTTTTGATAAATCAGATTCGAGAATTCAGCAGCACTGTAGTATAAAATGAAATTTGGAACCCTTCAACCACAATAATGACTGTTCAGACTGCTCTTCCTGAAATGTCTAGATTTGCTTTATGATTGGTCTAATGATGTCCTAACTTGTTAGAAGACAAAAATCTGAGGACTCAACCCATCACACAGTTGAGTCATCCTCCCTGAAACCAGAGACTATCCAATTAGGACCTGTCAGGAGAGGCCAGGGCCCATTCCTCTCCCCAGAGATACACTGTGATGAAGTACTGCACCTTGGGTATCCATGGAAATGTCCTAAAACTGAGAGCAGCCCAGGTAAAGGGTTATGAATGTAAGAAGATTCTCTCTGGTACCCACGTATGCTCTGTTTGTTAGAATCATAATCTTTTCAGCTAGCAGCATTTTGTTAAACAGATTATCCCCTGCTGAGTTTCTCCACTTATGTCTTTCTTTGCACGGTCAAATGGAAAATTATCCAGGGGCACATTTCAGCGAATTTCATTTTCATGTTGCTTTTTTTCCCCCCATAATTGCTCGTCTTCAAATCGAAAATGAATTGCACTTCTCTGTTCAGACTGAAATGGGAGTAATCAATGCAGGTTTCTGCAGTTATTTCTACTGTCTAAAAAAAGGCACCGAATGGCTGGACACAAGTCCCAGTGCTTACACAACCTCATTTCCGTGGTGACTGTGCACCTGGAGCCTTGCCATGCCCCCAAGTGCTAAACTGTATATCTTTAGCCAAGCAAGCAGGCTCTCTCGTGCAAGAAGTGATCAATTATAAATGAAGAATGTGCTCGTGCATGCTCATGCATTCTGGTTTAAAGGATCTGATGAAGGATGCTGTGCAGGATTAATAAATCAGAATGTCCCGATCAGGAATGATAACAAGGCCAACACTGAATCAGCACGTGCTGAGACGTGGGAGGCGGAGGAGGATGCTATGATTGTATACCTGTCACACTGAAGCGCATGGGGACACTCCATTTCCCCTTAACCAGAAAGATCTGTCTGAGCATTTGAAGCTTCAGTGACTGGACAAGGCAAGCAGTGCTCTCTAATCAAGTGTCAGGACACACAATTCTCTTCTGGTCCAGTTGACTGAAAAGACCAGCTAACAGTCCCAGGCACATGCATGTAAAGAAATGTGCATCTGTGAAGTGAAGATGCTTTAAAAAAAAAACAGATCCAGATCAAATCAGTATTAGGTGTGATCCTCATTTGCCTTTAAAATTGCATCAATACTCTTATGTTCACTGAAGTGCAGTTTTATGAAGAAAATGTCTGGAAGTTTTTTTCTAATCTCTGAAAACTTGTAATTATTCTTCAGATTTTACTTTCTTGATGAACCATATAGTTGTGTATTACAAATAGCATATTTTTAAAATATGCTTTCAATCCCTGTCCCACCCCAAAAAAACATGTTTAATGAAATCTGCCTTTTGCTCAGTGCTCTATATTCATTTTGAAAAGAACAGTTTTGGCATTAAACAGTGATTGGAAAATATGGAAATTTTAGCTGTTTGACTCTGAGAGTTACCGCAATAAAGAAAAAAAAAACTATTGGAATCCAATAGCATGAATAATCAGTCTTAATTACATAAACATAGACTTTACTTTACAGTGATATATCATCTGATATGCATACACTGTATCAAATTCACTTACGCAGGCGTTTGACTGGAGGAAAGAGAAAATAGATTAACAGCATCAAATGCAATTGCACAACTCTACTTTTCTCCAACCCAGAGGACACTGCACAGAGTCAGATTACTCCATATAGTGTAATGGAGTAACATAAGCTGAATCACGCTGCCTATAGATCTGATCAGATCAGGTTTAAAGTCAAACAGCATGCCCACATGCTATGAAGCATGAATGACAGGTGACGACATGAGCACTGAACATCCAGGCATGACATATAAGTGAGGCAGTGGTCACAGGTCACAGGTCACAGAGCAAACTGGTTTGTCAGCCAGCTATGTGTGACCTAAATGCCTGATGCATTTAAATAATCCACTGTGAGTTGCTTCCAGCGTGAAACACGTTGGTCTTTCTCTGGGCTACAGTAATCCAGCGCTGCTCATCTATTGGACTTAATATTACGAAAAGAAGTACAAACTGAATTTTGTTTAGTTTCATATAAATAAGAACGAACGCTGCCTCTTCCCTAACTTTTGCCATTGCAACTTTTTATGCAAATTACATCATGCAAATGGTCTTTATTTTTCTTCTGTGATGGAATTCCTCAATTTATCCAATTCTTTAATACTATTTAAATTCTTTACTCTTATTTAAATGCTTAATTACTTCTTTATTTTATATATTTTATTATTTTTTTTATAATTTATTCTTTTGTATATTCTCTATTTTCTGCATTTTTTTATTTGCCTTTTTTCCTTTGTAAAGATCTATCTATCTATCTATCTATCTATCTATCTATCTATCTACTTGCAAACTAATGCAACTCTACAAATCTAACAGTATTCAATACATAATATAATAATAAATATTGATTTACTCTTCTGCATTATTCTCTGTATTACTGAATTTGGATGTTATCTAAATTCAATTTATTATTATTATTATTATTATTATTATTATTATTATTATTATTATTATTTTATAAAAATGGCTAGGAAAGAGGCTACTTTTTTCCCCCCATCACTGCCTATAATAACAGAAACATATTTAAACTTAAACTTTAAATAGAGTAAAGCTCAGCATAGGAGCTCATCTTCCTTCACAAAAACATGATAAAGCACCATGTCTTAATACGCTGTTCAATACAGACTGATGGACGGTCTAAAAACGTCCATTTATCACCTTCTTAAATTGATCCTCCTCCTCTGTGAAAAATGTATGAAGCTTCCAGAAGCAAAAGCCTAAATATGCACTAGCTACGCAATATATGTCTGGAAAAATGTCATATTGTGTTATTTGTTGTTTCAGTGGTTGTAGGCAGAGACTGAGAAGTGATACTGTTTGTTAAATTAATGAATATTTGCACAATTCAACAAGCTCAAAGTTAAAATTGGGGAATAAAGAACAGTTATTCATTGACATTATATTTACAGTTACGGCATTTGACAGACACCCTTGACGCCTGTGCTGGTCCATTTTCTAGCTTGCAGATAAGCATCGGTGTTTTAAATCTGATGTGGGCAGCTACAGGACACCAGTGCAGGGAACGTAGCAATGGGGTGGTGTGAGGAAGACTGGGAAGCCTGAAAACAAATCATGCAGATGCATTCTGGATTAGCTGCAGAGGTCAAATGGTGCTCAGAGGCAGACCTGCCAGGAGCAAGTTACATTTACATTTACATGTACGGCATTTGGCAGACACCCTTATCCAGAGTTCAAAAAGTGCTTTGAAGTCTCTATCAATAAATACATTCTGATATTGGTTCGCTAGGTCACAGACTAAGAATACCATCAGTCTAAAAACTCTGTTGGGGAGATAATATAGTAACAAGCACTCAGACAATACAAAGTTGTTTATTTTTGTTTTTTTAAGTGCTGATTTAAGTACTTTAGGATTTAAATTTAGATACTTTATAGTTGCAGTAGTCAAGTCTTGAAATGACAAGGGACTGAAGAAGCACCTGAGCGGCTTCGTGGATAGAAAAGGATGAATCCTTCTGATGTTGTAAAGGAGAAATTGGCATGAGCTGTCAGTTTAGCAATGTGAGAGGAGGACAGTAGATTGCCCATGGTTACCACAAGGTTGTGTGCAGTGACGGATGGTGAGATCTGAGAGTTGTCCAGGGAGATCACAAGTTCCTGACATGGTGATGCATCTCCTGGAAATTAAGTTTCAGCTGACGAGCTGCCATCCATGTTGAGACGTCTGCCAGACATGCTGAGATCCAATCTTTTTATTCATCTTTTTATTCATTGCTGATAAGGTTAGCCCTTCGGCTTAAAAATATAGCAGTAAAGCTACTGTGTAATTCTGTGAAGCTATTTTACCTTGATGGCAGCTGAGTCACAACTGAGACACAGTGGAACACGAAAGAGAAAGTCACAGAGCAAAATATATTTTCAAGGGCGACAGGAAACAAGTAAACATTTTACTGACAATCAAACAGGCACAGAATACTGTGGGCCTCTATGTGTGAAAATGTTTAACTTTCACACGATACAGACTCTCTAATGATTCACACTTTAAGTAAGCGAAAACCGTGTCTTTTGTTTTGCACTCTGCAGAGGCAGTTTCACATAAAACTAACTTACTAACTAAATAAATAGGAAGGTTTTGAAAAACAAATGGCTCCCATTAGTAATACTTGACAATATTCGCACACTTAATGGGCCATATAAGAGGGAAAGCTTGAGGAATATGTAGCATTACTAGCTTAGTGAGAGCGAGCAACTGGAGTGTCTCTTTATCTTAGCGGAACTCTGTTTCAGCAAAACAAGCTGAAATAGACTCCAGACTGAACATTTAGCTTGAAACAAATCTGGCCTGATATCGGAAGACTTACAGTGGATATGAAAAGTCTACATACCCCTGTTAAATTGGCAGGTTTTCGTGAAGTTAAAGAATGACACTAAGATAAATCATGCCGTATCTTTTCCCACCTTTAATGTAAAATTTCAAAGTATACAAATAAAGTGGAAAATAATCAGAAACTTTGTTAGGGGGAAAAAAAGAAAAAGAAAAAAAAACTTACAATAACCTAGTTGCATAAGTGTGTACACCCCTAAATTGTTGAAGGACCTTTTGATTTTATTACACCACTCCTACACTTTGGGTAAGAGTCTGTCAGCGTGGCATGACAGTCATGTAAGGTGATTACATAGACAGAAACACCCTTTAGATTTAATCTCCCTTTGGGCTAAGGTTTTGATGACACATCTGTAACGGAAAATGTTAGAGCAAATGTTACTGTTTTATATAGAAGGACTCATTTCTGATTAAAACCTGGTAGAGAATTTCAAAGCTCTGAAACATTTGCTGTATCAACTAGCAGCAATAAATACCCAGAAGCAGCTCTCTGTGGAGTGAAATGAAGTGTAATGATGTGGAATGTCTTTGGTAATATGAAACTCTCTTGGAAGGAAATGGCCTGAAGGACATCTAATGGCTGTCTTAGTTTTGAGATTCACTTTAATAAAATGACTGAAAATTCAGAGCAGTTATCTTGCAACATGGGAAAGTTGGTGCAGATGCTTGGAAATGTGGGTCATCATTAAATTTAACTAGTGTAATAGCTTGGCCTTTGACCTATGTCTTGCTAAATCTGACTAATTACCAGTGAACATAAAGTAGATATAAAAAAATCTAAACAGATTTTTAAAATTGCAGGTTTTTGTGAGGTAAAAAAAAAAGAAAACAACGATACATCATGTCAGATCTTTTTCCATGTTTATTGTGATAAAGCAGCCAACAAAATTCAAGTGACAATACAAATGTTTTAGGGGGAAAAAAAGAAAAACAAAAAACTTATAATAACCTCCTTGCATAAGTGTGCACACCCTTTTATAATGGGGCATGTGACTGTGTTCAAAATTATCCGATCACATTCAAACTCATGTCTGATGATCACACCATCTGTCACAGCATTGATGAAGCCATGGCCTACAAAGAGCTTATAAAGCATGTACATGATCTTATGATGTACATGTACATGCATCAAGAGAGGGGTACAAAAGAATTTCCAAAACATAAGATGTACCATGGAACACTGTGTAAGCCATCATCAAAAAGTGGAGAAAAGTGGGCACCACAATGATGTTACCAAGAACAGGCCGTCCCTCCAAAATTGACTAAAGGACAAAAAAAATGATCAGGGAGGCTACCAAGAGACCTATGATAACATTAAAGGAGATGCAGAAATATACTGAAAGTACTGGTCACTCCCTGAATGTGACAACAATCTCTCCTACTATTCATGTCTCGGCTCTGGGTTTTGTGGCTAGATGGAAGCTGTAAAGAAAAAAACACCTAAACCCACCTACATCACCCCAAACCATGTGGCAAAATGTGGTATGGTCTTATGACATTTTTGGGCATAATTATAAAAGATACTGTATGTTTGTCACAAAAGCAAGACAGCTTGTCACCCAAAGAACACCTTACCCATTGGTGAAGCATGGTGGTGGCAGCACCCTGCGAAGGGGCTGCTTCTGTTCATCTGGGACTGGGGCTCTATTCAAGATAGAAGGAATCATGAATAGCTCCAAATCCCAATGTATTTTGTCACCAAACCTGCAGGCCTCTGTTAGACAGCTGGATGTGAAGAAAAAGTTCACCTTCCAGCACAATAATGACCCAAAGCACAAATCCAAGTCAGCAAAGGAATGGCTTCAGAAGACGATGATCAATGTTTTGAAATAGCTCAGATAGGAAATCAAAATTGATAGATCTGCTTTTGACAGGAAGCAAAAAGTGCTTTAAACAGTATTATTTAATACTTGTGCAAGCAGGTTACTTTTACTGGATCAACATTAGAAACTATTAGAGATCGCAAGTGCAGCTGCGTATCTGACTGTGAGTGTGTATGTGTTTGTAACAGTCTGCCCACATCATTCTTATTAATCCATGGATGAAATCTTGTTAATGCACTGCTCGTTAACAACAGTCAAGATGATCAAGATTCATTGTCAAGCATCTGATAGATATTACATTTTAGCCTCCAATTTAATATCACAACCAGCTGTTCACTGCTTCTAAAAAAAAACAAGAATCCAAGACGCAGACGATCTGTACTTATATTACAGTGAAATATACTGCTGTCTTTGTTCCCATGAGTCTGGAAATGAAATTGATGGATATTCTGAACCCAACCCTCCAACTATCTGAGACTGAATCAGTTGTTTAATTGCGCTGTTAAGGGCACATATCAAACATTGTAACAATGGCTAAAAAAGAAAGGCTGGAAAATTTGAAATATTTAACACTGACATATTTCAACTGTGACCATAAATCAAAAGAGTGTTGACGCGTGTTGGAATGCAATTTTTTTTTTTTAAATTACTGTTAGAACTATTCTGTTCTGTTCCGAGTTCACATATTTTAAAAAGTCCTCTGTTAAATCCGCAGCTATAAAAAGACAAATGTTTGAATGGCTTCCCATGTGCGTGACACCATGGCAATTTTCTGGAGGATCTCCGCTTCCACTGAGGAGACTGAAGAGGATAATTACCCACTGATAATAACCTTTCCATAAAATGTCTCTAATTGAGGAGTCCAATTACTGGCACCGTTTCAGAGACAATAGCTGCCTTTTTAAAGAGCAGGGTGGCGTGCTCAGAGAATCTGATATTTACTTGGCTCAGTCAGGTGTAATGGATCTCTGCCTGAAGAATTACACTCCTACAGTTATTCACGAGATTGCGTCCAAAAAACACACACCACCTGCTTCGGAGCTGTGAGAGTGGAACAGGATACCATCCTTAATAGTTGTTATTACAAGCAATATGAAGAATTTTATGGTTTGCTTGAATGAGGTATAATGTAGGAAATCATATTTTCCTAAAATAACACATTTGTATGAAATTAGATTAAAAAAAATTTCTAAGACGTTTAACTTGAGAACCCTACAACTCAGTGTTTCCCTATAAGAAACAGTTCACACTAGAAGCATCTTGGGAAACTAAGAACATGTATGTTTCCAAACAAAGGAGTATTTCTTCTAAGAAAACAAGATTAAATGTTGAAAGGCTTTGGTTTGTCCCTCTGCATAATGCCATGAAAGTTCTATATAGAACCTCACAACTGAGCGTTTCCCAGCTGAGGGTTCCAAGAAGAACCCGTTTAGGAAACTAAGAATCCATCAATCCATCAAAATAAGAATCATATTTTGAGATGTAGGTTCTTATATCACTTGACATTTTCCATTTTTTGAGACTACACCCTTGGAAAAAAGTTCATTTTAGAACCCTGAAGGGTTCTGTGATTTGTCTGTCTAGTGGAAACCTTAAGTATGTAGAACCCTGCAACTGAATGTTTCTCTAATCAGAAAGGTTTCCAAGTAGAAGGAAGCTAAGAACTTAAGTTCCAAGGAATCCTTGCAGAACTCTTAAAGATAGATTAGAGTACACTCTTAGTAAAGAGGTGAATTTAGAACCCTAAGAGGCTACTATCCAGGGGAACAATTAACCATTCTATGCAGAACCCTAAACAGTGTCTCCTTATCAGAGAGGTTTCTACAAATAACCCTTTCAGGAAGCTTCAAACACAAGCCCTTGAGGAACTATTTTTACATCTAACTATGATGTAAGCATCAGTCTTACCTTAAGTGAAAGAGCTATCGTATTAATATGACCTACATTTATATTTCTGGATTAAACCATTTAAAAGAGTCATGTTTTTGAATACATAATGCAGATTACAATTTCAGATCAAGCTGTGGACTGTAACAGAGGGCGGGATAAAAGCAACACTCCTGCACTATGTACGGCTTGCCTGGATATGGGAACTCAGTTGAGAAGATCAAGTGCCTGGAGTGGGACTTCATTTCCTCACCTCTAATAAATCATGCAGAGACTCATGCATCACCTCAAAGACAGCTTGCCTGCTCTGGCAGCTAAGATAAGACAGAGGTCAGTGTGCTCTGGGTGACAACAATGGTGCTGCACAGCACACAGTGAAAATCTGTTTTTTTTTTTTTTGCCTATAAATTACACTATATGGCCAAAAGTATGTGGAAACCTGACCATCACAGCCATATGTGCTTGTTGAACATCTCATTCCAGATTTAGTCCCTCTTTGCTGTTATAACAACATCCACTCTTCCGGGAAGGCTTTCCACTAGAATTTGGAGCGTGGCTATGGGGATTTGTGTCTATTCAGCCACAAGAACATTAGTGAGGTCAGACACTGATGTTGGGTGAGGAGGTCTGTTCCACTTCATCCCAAAGGTGTTCAGTAGGGTTGAGGTCAGGGCACTGTGCAGGTCACTTGAGTTCTTCCGTTCCAACCTTGTTAAACTGTGAAGCTCAGTTTGTGCACAGGGGGATGGTCATGCTGGAACAGGTTTGAGCCCCGTAGTTCCAGTGAAGGGCAACTGTAATGCTACAGCATACAAAGTCATTCTAGACAATTGTGTGCTTCCAACTTTGTGGCAACAGTTTGGGGAAGAACCACATACGGGTATTATGGTCAAGTGTTCACAAACATTTGGCCATATAATGTACTTTGACACCTCGACTTCAAGAAACCATGATATTTCACCAAAATGATGTGGAAATGATTTTATTTACTTTATCTTTAGTCTTGCCTTTGCAAGGTCTTCAAAAATCTAGTGTGATCATTGTACAGGTCCGGAGCCAGTTTATCAAACTCAGTGATAAAAACAGTCAGTTTGCCTGAAGATGTCTGAGGCCTTGCTAGCTAAGTCTGCTTCTCTCACACAGTGGATGTCACGTCTTTGATCAATTCTTTTCTCTAGCTATATGACATAGTGAAATTGAGATTAGCCTAATTAATTCAGTTTGTCATCAGATACTGGATGTCATTTTCCATGTCTGTGATATTCCAGTGCTGTAGTCAGAATGAAATCTTTAAAATACAGGTTTCTCCCTTTTCACTTCTGAGGGTAACCAGACACTTAAAAGAACTTGTGGTGGATACGTGCTTACGACCTGTAGATAACTACTAGATAATGCCAAAGTTTCACCATATGAAGGGTTTTCCCAGGCTGCCGCACGCGTTTTGCATGTAGAATGTCACTTGTCTTGTTATATTAGCATCGAATCCAGCTGCAGTACACAAAATGACTGTGTGGCCTTGAAAAAAATGCTTTCCATCCACTAAAAGTATATCTTACCAAACATACACAACAGTCCATAATGAATAGAACAGTGCTGTTGTTTTCCTTGATTTGTCTCTGTATGCCTGCATAATGACATTAAATAAACCTCACTACAAGGTTAAAGTACACAATGTCTGCTATTAACAGTTATGGATGAATCATAAAGCAGTAACCCTTTTTACTCAACAATTCCCTATATTTCAGAACTCCAGCAATATAAAGTGATGAGCTGAGCCTTTGAGAACACACACCCGCAGAGGTAATAAATAGCGCTGTAATTTTCTGCTATGACTCAAATGCTGTGGCCCTGATTCCACCCACACACCTGTCCACAAGAGTTAAATCAGCAAACTGTGTTGCCGTGTGTCTATCAGGTCTGAATACATGAATGTGGACCGTTGCAACATAGTGGATCTATGGTCTGACACCAGATGTAACCACAGTCAGCTTTCATCATCTTGGAGAGGTTTCAAGGACCGTTTTTAACCTCTTAATGCAAATCTTTAATCTTCTAGAAACATGGATCCTTATGAAGAATATATAATAAGAGTGCTGAATCATCAACAAAAAAAAGCTTTCCTCAATGCCCTTTTCAGTACACCTGCTTGATTAAAATCACTGACATACTGTTTCATAGACTATGAAGCAGCCTGTAACTGAGGCTACCAAGCTAAAAAATGGTGGGTGTAGTACACGGATACACACAAGCTCTAGGGTGTAATAAGTACAAAAGCTTTGCCTGTGAAATGTAGAAAAAAAAAAAACCTTGCTTCTGATTGAGTGACCCTAAGAGTCTGGTCAATCTCAGCAGACTATTTACCATGCACAATTCGGAAAGCAGCACAGCAAAAAAAAGCTCAATCCCATTTCAAAACTGGTAATCACAAAATCACCAAGGTGGGTAGAGAAAACAAATGTCAAGTTCATGGTTTTAAACGAAAGAACTTGATTACAGTTTTTACCATAATGTTAGCCTATAGCACGGATTGTCCACTGGTGGAAAGTATTTCAGCGGATTGACCTGAGCACTTGAAAAGCACTGTAGCATAGCTGATCGACATAAAAAAACAAAACAAAACCATGCAACTTTAGTTTTTTTAACATGAACCAGAGCAGCTTCTGTAGCAGATCCTCTGTTGAGGCCAATAACATGCATTTATGTAAATTATTTAAACAAAGACAGCTCACAGAAAAAGGAAAGAGTTTTCACAGGCTAGATTTGTCTTTTATTTCAATTACCCTCTCTGGTCTGATTAGTGAAGTGACAAGACTTGTTCAAAAAAAGTCGATGACAAAAACAGAACGTTGACAGACGATTAGACAGGGATGTGTATTTTCCACTTAAAGTCCAAGCACAAGGTGTCATCTGTTCGTAACAGGAAGCGCCATTATGAAACAAAACATAACCGCTTTAAATTATCGTGTCTTACTTAAAGCCATGAATGAAGCACTAATGGATAAGCGTTAAAAGGTAACTGTTTTCGTCTTTTTGTCGTGTCAGTTGCTTGTCTGGACTTTTGTAAACTGGACCTTCACAAATTTTAGTCAAATACCCCTGACTTACATTGTTGCCATGGCATCTACAGTATGTTGTCAGTGCTGGACTCAGTATAGCTGAGGTTTAAATATTATCAGAGAAATAGGCATTATAAAATCAATTACATTTCAATTAACCATTATCTTTTGCCATGACACTGCTGTTTCTTGATAGCTAATTTGTGACTGGTGCTAGCATAGTATGTCAATGCAGTACTGACCAAGTCCCTACAACTACTAGGAATTATTCATTAACAATGTACAGTACAACGAACTGGAAATTAGTTCTGTAAGCCTGGACCAATTGATGGCTCCTGGAAACTTAAAGGTTACCATTAGATATTCAGAACTAAATGTTTTTCCCATCATTCAAATGCAAACTGCTAGCCTCTGTTATTATATTACCGTTATTATAACAAGGATTAAATACCCTACACCTCTCCTAGAGCTCTTACTCTGAGAACTCTGGAATTATGACATCCGCTATTCTCTACTCATTATCAGGCTTGTAATTTCAGTATCAAATTTGTGACTAGAGTTGGAAATGAGTGCTTCATTTTGCTGTGCTGATTGCTAAACTGTGGACCGTAAACATCTGTCAAGATGCACGGACCCTACGAGGAGGGCTAGATCCAGAGTTAATTTAAATTTCCTTTGTTAAACAGATCATCATTTCGGATCATCTCTAGCTTCCTTAAAATGAGCGTGTTGGTAGAAGTTTACCTGATTGGAGATCAGTTTTGGTGTTTCGTTTATTACAAGTTAAAATAATATCAGCTGCAAAAAAAAAAAAATAAAAAATACACAACTCACAAGCAGAGAAGGCATGGGGAAGGCGCCATTCGTCAAAAAAATTATAATGAAACCAAGTACCTCTACAATGTACACATTTAGGAAAAAAGTTACGGGTTCTTAGCTTCCTTAATAGTTTTACCTGTAAACATCTGTTAAGGAAACAAAATATGTAATCATACAATTGATATAAAACCTGCAAGAGTTCCCCTAATGGGACAATCTGAAGAAGGCTTTAGGGTTCTGCAAGTTTTTTTTTTCTCAGTCAAGTAATTAACAGTAAGTTTTATAAATATTATATGATCCAGAAATGTTCTGTTCACTACAATAATGCAGCATATAGTTCTACTGAACTGAAATATGTTTCTCTTATGCATGTTTCGCAATCAAGAGTAAAGTTCTCGCATTTTAAAATCTGGTTACCTCCAAAAGTGAAAAGGGAGAAAAGTTTCAGTCTAAACCGACTGAAAGACGCTGACACACTGATTGTCTAAAAGCAACTTTCAAATATTTCATTTGCATTTAACATATAATAAATAAAACGTAAAAATAATAAACCACGAAACTATGTCTACCTTTACACACACCTTGATTTGCAGGCATGTTTGTATAGTTCAATTCAATTTTATTTGTGTAGCGGTTTTAACAGTTTGAAAACCTTTTAATATCATATTGCAGCTTTACAGAATTCACAAAGATATAAGGTGGTGATGGTGGCAAGGAATAACTCCCTGAGGCAACAAGAGGAAGAAACCTTGGACAATTAAAAAAAAAAAAAAAAAAAACTTTTTTCTACCTAATGTAGATCTACCTACAGAAAGCCTAGGTATGTTTAGACAATTAATAAATAATAATGAATTAAAAGAAAAGATTTATTAAAGTAGAAGTGTCAAAGTAAACTCGATTTTTTCATCATTTTTGCCTGTTTATGCCAGAATTCACCCGCAGCATCATACTCATCCCCACACTGCCTCACATATTTTAACAATTCCACATAACAGATTATGAAAATTCTCAAGAATTCATAATTCATAATTTTCTTTAAAAAAAAAAACAAAAAAAAAAAACACAATTCTCAAGAATTCACATGAGGAAACCAATGAGATTTCTAAAAGCAGACTTCCTACTAGGCTTGTATAATATTACCTTCCTTACACTGGCAATACGTTGCCACAATATTACACGCAATATATTACAAATGACATTATCAGACCTGCTAACCGTTACACATTTCGCCTGGAGCTCCGCACAAACATTGGAGTATGCTTGTATGAGATATCACTTAAAAATATGCCAAAAGAGCAATATTTTTCTCCTCCATAAAGCAGGAGATGAGCCGACTGACATGTCAGTCTGGAATGATTTGTGCAGGTATTTCCACCCCCTTCCCTCATCTCACAAGCTCTTGACTAGGCTCCCTCTCTTTCTCTCCCTCTCTCAAGGTTTTGAGTTTATTTATGTTAAATAAATCAATCACTGTATGTTCGACCTAGCTAACATTAGACAAGTATTCATTTAATATCAGTCTACTACATTTTATTAGCCACCGAAATTGAAAAACTGTGGCTGGAAATAATCAAAACGGCTGTAAGAGAAAAAAAGAAAAGGACAAAGATTTTGAAGCAAAAAGATTAAATAGTCCTACAAGAAGAAGAGTCAAATCTAACACTTTACAAATAATTTTAATGGTGGTGCTAATTAGAAAGTGAGTAAATACGCTATTTTTTTTTTTTTAATCGTCCCTCTCCTGTGCTCTCCTGCTCAACACTGTGAGCAGCATCAGCAGTGAAAATGATGGCCATGTGTACATTAGACAACCAATTTGTACAAGGATTATATTGAAATTTAAATGCAGTATCACTTAAAAATCCACCATCCAACTGGGTTTTCATGGGATTGCCTTAGTTCCCGACTACACAAGTGATGATATTATTATGCTCGCCCCTCCCACTTTTCTGGTGGAAATACTCGTTTCCAATACTTTTTAGTCTAATGTTTGTGGACAATTAAATCACTTAATTTTAAAATGGAAATCTGTACAAGCCTACCTCCAATCCCGTTTTAGCTTACTGTAATATATTCAAGCAAGTGTGCAGAGGATATTCACCAGCACTGGTTCATGTCATCATCTGCATTGTAATCTCAACTTAAAACTGAATTTCCTCTAATTGTCCATAAAGAATGACATTCCTGACTCCTGTGAGTTTATTGTGTTTTATATCTTGCTGACATACTAAGGATGTCAAACGCAGTTATAAAATGTACGGCAAGTTATTTGAGAACAGTACTTTCATAGACGGCTCGATTAAACTGAAATCATCTGGCTCTACGGTGCATAAACTGTGTGTGTGTGGTGCAAAAGGGAGATTACTACTGTTCTGTGTAATTACAATCTAATCTCCTCTTCCTGTACAGGGGCAGATGGAGCTATAACTGGAGTCGAGCCAGGTCTACCTCCTGTAGCCAGCGAGATCTGGTGTTATCTCATTACCTCTGTGATCCTTTTTCATGCGTGGGTCTGTTTGTTTCCTAATGAACACACTCCGACACCGGAGCTAGCAGTCGGAGCTAGTGAGAATAAATAGCAGGCTTAAACAAAGGGGGTGTGCACTGGCCTCTTTATTAAAGCTAGCATCAGATTTCCATCCAACTCCTGGACAGCAAGGAATAATGAGGTTACTGTAAGAATAGTATATGGCCTGGCTAGTTAGGCTAACAAGTTTGCTGGTAGAAAAAAGAAAGAAGTTCAATACAATTGTCAGGTAATGGAGGAGGAAATAGGTGCAATTGCAGAGGGAGTTTATTTTGACGAGACAGGCAGACAAATCCAAGTCATAAAGCAAAAACCTGATCGCGAATTCAGGCGATGTGCAAAGCACAGTAAACGGGCAAATCCAGAAACCAGAGAACCACCCCGTAAGAAATCAGCTTGGTGAGGTCAGGTAGAGACACACTGAGCATTACTTCACAATGAGCGACTGTTCGTGAGTTTGTGGTGGCGATTGTGTTCAGGTGTGTGAGATTAGTAATCAAGTGGCTGTGAACATGACAAAGTCTGTGGTTGGTGGGAGTGTAATCCTGGGTGGCTATGTTTGTAGGCAGCTGTGTGTTCTGGGGAAACGTAGTTCTCAGTGGATGCGGGAGTTGACCTGACAACAACAAATGGACTTAAAGTGATCAATCGGATTGTTTTGATAAGGTGAAAATATACTTACATGAAGTAGGTGGGGTATCCTTCCTGAAAATACCAGCAGTACTTCTTTGCTTCTATACACTGAAGAAAAAAAAATAAAATGGATTCAGTCAAAAAAGACAAAAACTTTTGTAATGTTTAGAGTATATTAATGAGCTAAAATGATCCTCGGTAAATGCAGTTCATTGAAATCGCATGTGTTTTATTGTCAAAAATAACTGCCTCTTTGACACAAGAAATCATTATGATGAGTATGACTGTCCTTAAACAAGGCACATTTATTTATTAGGGTCCTAATTAGAGGTAAAAGAAAATAGCAACCTTGTCTCTATATGCAATACACTCCTAACAATCACACTGGACAAAAGTCTGACAAATTCAAGCTTCAAATGCCCACGCAGGCACAAATGAGCTCAGTAGCGGACTGCAGTCGATGTGAAGGTGATTTGCCCTCGTGCAGTCGACTCTTTCATTCTGACAGCAGGAGAATTGAGTGTGTACTGTATGCACTGAAGTCTGTGTCTGTGGAGTTGAACCATCTGTCACAGTGCATCACTCTGAGAAGCGCTCATGAGAATCTGGCCTTCAACCTTGGTGTGCTGGCTGGACGTTTTTAATGGGGCAAAAGCAAACACTTTACAGACAATATGACAGCAATATAAACTCCCAGAAAGAGAAATGAGCTGTCATATTTTCTTTGTGAACCCTGTTATTTTGGGTGCAAGCACAGTAAATGAGGCAGAGAGCCAGATACACAAGAAGGGATGAACAAAAAGAACACACAATGCTGTATTATTATTATTATTATTATTATCATCATCATCAACATCATCCTGTCTCAGGAACACTGGGCATAAGACAGGAATTCACCCTGGATGGGCCAGTCCATCATAAGGTACCATGCACACAGACAGACAGACAGACAGACAGACACACACACACACACACACACACACACACACACACACACACTTGGACACTCACGCACACTCACGCACACACATTCACACCCAGTGGCAATTTAGCAAAGCCAAACACCTACCAACATGCTTTAAGGGGTGGGAGGAAACTGGAGAACCCCGAGAAAAACACAGACAGGACTGAACCAAGGACCCTGGAGCTGTAAGGTGACAGTGCTATTATTATTATTGTTGCAGTTGTTGTTTTGTTCTTCTTCTTCTTATTAGTATTATTGTAATGACTTCTTTGTTGTGTGTTTACAGCAAATGCAGTGCCAGCACTTATTGCCATATGTTTGTCTGGATCATTAGTCCAGTTCATCCAGAGAAGACATCAGTCCATGTTATTCAGTCATCTATTCAGTTCTGAGAACCAAACCCTACAGTCGTCAACAGCCCCTTACAGTGTACTATTTATCACAGATTATCCGTAAAACGTACAATATAGCACTACACTCATCACAACTGATTTGGAAAAAACAATATGAACAGCTGTGTTGTACACATCTTTATTTTGGATTTTTACATTTAAAATAGCAATAGAAAAGGTAATGGTAAACACATATAGTATTGTTCTTTATACCGCAGCGCTGTTGGATTCTCTGATTAATTAGTAGGTGTTTTTTAATTTTCTATAACAGTAGGCAAATTTATACTAATGTGCTCATTCTAAGATATAACGTTTCTATAGTAACAGCTTACACAGGGACTTGTATGGTGGACGCTCCACATAAATGGATTAAAAACATGTAATTGTTGACATGGTGAAGTTTTTTTGTGAGGAGATATTCATATTTAGCATGATATTTAGCATTTAGCATGATATTTAGCATTTAGGGAAGGAGTCTCCAGTGTCAGCTCTTTGCAACATTTAGACTTAAGCTGTAAGCTTTCAGGACAGATGGCTTTGCGGTTGGCAGTTTCTTGGTAACTTTGCTTTTTATTTATTATTATTATCATTATTTTTTCAATTTTTTTGTCTTCTTCAAGACAACTTCTAGATAGAGATAAAAAAGTGAGGGTAGTGAAAAAAATGACAATTTAAATCTGTTCAAAGTTATAGCAATTATCTTGTTCTGTAGATAGTCTACAATTAAACAACTATAAATAGAAAAACATTGAAGAGTTGCTGTGGTAAATGAATAATAAAATACTTCAACACTTCAAGTATGGACACATTATACCACCCCGTCCTTGATTATTTTCCTATAACAGCATGCCCCCACGTGGTTTATTCCTTATATATCATGCATGACAACAAAAGGTTTAATGTTTATTGTGATACTTAAATAATTTAATATAAATACATGGTAAACTATCACAGAAGCAATGTCTGGATTAGCCTTATTGGCTAAACCTTTTGTTAAAGCAATTTATTACTGCATCTGTGTCTGACCTTTCACCAATTACTGTACAGTCTATTTCCCATACATGATTTTCTAACTTTTTCCAAATATACTGTAAGTAATAAGTAAATAACCAAGTTTGTTCTTATTTAATAAATGCAGTGGTACAGATAAGGAAGTACTGAGTCGAGTATCGGGCATTGCTAATTAAAAGATGGAAACATTTAGGTGTGCGTGTAAGGAGAATCCATTACCATTTGAATCTGGAAGGAACACTTTCAGCAGCTGGGGAAAAGATTTTAAAACTAGAAGATTAGAGATGAGAATAAACAAACAGCAAAGATGGATCACTTTTCAATTTTGTGAGCCCGTGTTTAAGTGTTAACCAAAAGCAGCTGTTACAAATTTAGAGCGTTTGATTGCAGGACTCTGGAATTTCTCTCCGAGTGCTACAGATGCACAAGTGTGGGCCATGAAGTTTAAACTGCTGGAATTTGGAAGAGCTGAATAAATATCGGATGACTTTTTACTTCAGTTAATTTAACTCCCATATTCCTACCAAGTATACTGAAAAAAGGCACATTCAAATTATGTGTCAGGAGTGCAAATGGTTTTTAACTGTAACAAATCCATATATTCTATGTAACATCCAGCACATTGCGTCGCTATAAAAATGGGCCTACACAGTCTACACTGGTAATATCAGCTTTTGAACCGAGAGCCTTTGGTATTTTAATGATGGCCTTGAGTTACAAGTGCCTGTATTTAGATTCCTCTACATTCTTGTTGCACTGATCCAGCACAACGAAAGGCTTATAGGAAACCAGCTTTGTATTATAGGTTAGGTGGTGGGAACTGGGAGGGGGGGTTAGTGGTTTTGGGGTTAGCACTGTTGCCTCACACTTCAGGGGTTCGAGGCTCGATTCCCGCCTCTGCCCTGTGTGCGCTGAGCTTACATGTTCTCCCTGTGCTTCGGGAGGTTTCCTCCGGGTACTCCAGCTTCTTCCCAATACATGTTCAATTCATGTGCAATAAGACTTTAATGTGCAATACAAATTTATTATTATTACTGCCTATTTATTAATACTTAGATTAGTGTGCAATATAGACTACATACCTGACTGTACTTAATTACCGTTACCACACTGGACTTATCATTACTCAACATTTACATCATTATGGGTATGTTTCACTACGCATTTTTAATTTATTGATTTACTTTTTTATATACTGCATTATTTTAGTTTATTTTATTTTTTCTTCTTTCTTTCTTTTCTTTCTTTCTTCTTGAGAGCAACTGTAACATGGCAAAGCAATTTCCCCCTGGGATTAATAAAGTTCTTTGAATCTTGAATCTTCCCCCAGTCCAAAGACATGCATTGTAGGCTGACTGGCATTTTCCAATTTGTGTGAGTGTGTGCAATTGTGCCCTGCGTTGGGTTGGCACCCTGTCCAGGGTGTCCCCCGTCTTGTGCCCCGAGTCCCCTGGGATAGGCTCCAGGCTACCCTGTGTAGGATAAGCGGTATGGAAAATAGAATCAAAGAATAGCTCGTCTTCCTGACAACTGCATGTAAACCATGACAAGGTCAACTTTAGCATCAACTTTATTGGCCTTTGTATATATGTGCTGGAGTTAAGACTTCTCATGAATATGAATTAAAGAAAGACTTAATGAGAGAACTGCATAATCAGGAGAGCAGTAGAGCCTGAGGTGGCTGTTCAAACTCTATAGGATCTGACTATACACATTAAGTTGGATTCAGACATCATTTTCCAAATACTGGTCTTGGACTGACTTTTCTTGCACTATGGCTGGGTAGCACTCAGAATTTCAGGCCTGATTAAGTAAGGAATGACACATGACAGACCATATGGTTAGAGAAAGATAATCTAGTGGATAAGTGGATTATTTTTGTTTAACCGCACATTCTGGAGTGTGTTATCAGCTTACATCACAGCAATCTGCCAACAAATATTGCACTTATATTACAGGGTCCATCATACAAGCCGCTGCGTATGAGCTATTGCTACAGAAACAATAACGTATTAGAAAGAGCGCATTAATATAGACCTATTGTTCCTGTTACAGCCAGAACTACTATCTGAGCAGTGCGGATATAAGAACACCTTCTGACCAATCTGATTTGAGAACTGTGGTATAATTAAGGAATAAAACACTTGGATTATTATCATATAAAAACAAATCCAGAAATGTTTTATTGCTCATACTACAGCAATCTTCCAACATCTACAATTTTTTTTATTGATTAAATAACGACAGGTCATACATTTTTATTATCAGTTTATAGTTACGTTGTGGAACGTCTGCGAAACAGGGTAGTTCCTGTTATCAGTTACGTTTTAGCTGCTATAAACAGTCGCTCTGTCACCAGCATTTCGTTTCCCCTCTCTTGAAGTTGTTAGTAAAACCAAAATGCAGCTTGTCATGTTACCGAGAAACCGGAAAGTGCAACGTCCTGTCCTGAAGACTTTTCAGTGCAGAAAACACTGAAATAAAACTTTCTCTACAGAAGGCTTCAACATATCAATAATTAGACATTTTTCTGTGTTGTTAAGTTACAACACCCTTTTAATCAATTTATTATTAGTCTTGGATTACATGGAATGTTCGTCATAGTCGTAGCTGTTACTCCAGAAATGATCATGTATTCAAATGAGCACCTGTGATAACCCCGTGATTTGCCTTGCAGCTGGGAGTTCTGTCAGAACTGCTGTAATGAAGTTACAACGTTCAAAACGAACTTTAAACTTAGGCTAGACGTAGGTTATATGTCTGATACTTTGTTCATACACCTAGCGCACCCGTAAAACAATGCATTGGTATCCATCATTAGGAAGGTGAGAATGTATGATGATAATGTTAAGTTTGGACAAAATTTTGTCCATATAAATGTATGTTCTGATTCAAAACTTGCTACTGTGGGTCAGATCAGATGGGACTCAGACAAGCTGTACCAATCCAGGGTTTAAAATCTCAGGTCCAATTAAAGCTATAGCAAGCAGAATAACATAACATTAAGAATGTTATGTTAAATTTCTATTGAGAGATCACTGTTGATGTTCAAGCATTAACATGAATGGAATAAAGCTTTTAGACCAAACCTTCTAAAATGTACATTATAAACGTCCTGTTGGCAAACACAGACAACATTCTGTCTCATTTCAGCAACAAGACAGTAAGAGAGAGGTTATGGAGACCTTTTCTGCAGTGCAATTTACAGTGTGGTGACAGAGCCAGGGGCACAGCAGCATGCCATTGTTTCTGCCAGCTGCTTAGAACAATGTAACTGATTAGTGCCATCATCCTGCCCGTCTAGTACAAGAATAAGGGACAGGTAGAATCACAAATTACTCCTAATTGTTGCAGACCAGCATTGTTTTTCTGACCTAATAATCATACTGTTTAAAATTGTTTATGCATTATGTAAAGAGGCAAATTTATAAGTGTTGTTTTGCTAAAAAAAAAAATAAAATTAAGCAGTGGCAAAATGATATATGCAGCTAGTGCCTTGCAGTGCCAAAATACTACACACTGTCAATGCCTGCTGCCAAAACTGTCAAATATTCAAGTATTTTCTCAGCCAGTTGTATTACAGATTTAAGTACATCTTGGATAATGATTGGTAATGCACTTGTCTAATACACTGCAATTAGTGCCTACACTGGAATAGTTGGCCCATGCTGCTTCCACAAAGATTTTTCCCACACATCCTGTCAATTAAGGGCACAGCGGTGCCAACTTCAGCTCCAACATTCAACCAGTCTTAAGCCGTCATCACTGGGATAAACAGGCTGACGGCACAGGACCCACACAATGAGGCTTTTGTTAGACACAAGGAGAAAAGACAGCAACAGGCACTGACAGCAGAAATGTTTTGGCAGAACACAGGGGTCCAGGCCCAGCAAGGCTACTCTGTGCCTTAAAGAAACACGAAACGTTACAAGAAACTAAGCGATACTAGACACTAGACTAACGTCACAACCAGCAACCAGATGAATGCCAACCTCATTAATAGGCTCCTCCTTTAATCTGTTCTACAAAAGAGACGCACCAGGCATAAATCATGCAATGAATCACAACTACCCTACTTACATTGTGTGTCTTTGACTCTTTGTGCACATTGCTTGCTACGTTGCGTCAGCTGCAACAATACTGTGAGAGTGATTAAGACTCAGAACAGAGGCTTGTTTTACAGAAGGTTAAGGCCTGAAAGATGTAGATAGATTTTGGAATTTGTCATTTTTAGCAAAAAAAAAAAAAAAAAAAAGCTTGTGTAGCCATAATTAGGGTTAGCTCAGAGTTTGCAGGAATTCTTTGTCATTGGTTAATCAAAGGAAGGCTTCACTTTTTTCCAGTCACCCAGTTCGAACATTTTCATGCAGTTTTTATTTGTTGAGAAAAATGTCTTTTTGTTACATCATACACTGCCCTCCAAAAGTTTGGAAACGCCTGAACAAAATAGGGTTTTTGGGCAATATCAGCATAAATCCTCTTTAGTTAGTGACCATTTTGCATTGATAATAAGGGACAACACAAACTATGAAAACATATTTTATTAAATAAAAGGTTTATGAACATAAACATGAACATAACATAGAAAAATACTCAAATTTTGGA
>CM040975.1:6656098-6701605 GCA_022985145.1 Pangasius djambal
AGTGGCCTGCCCAATCACCTGACCTTAACCCCATTGAGCTGCTATGGGAGGAACTGGACCGTGATGTCCGTAAGAAGTGTCCAACCAGTGTGAATCATCTTTGGGCAATCCTCCAGGAGGCTTGGAGTAATATATCAAGTCAATGTTTGAATAAACTGACTGCTCGGATGCCTAGTGTTGTCCCTTATTATCAATGCAACATGGTCACTAACTAAAGAGGATTTATGCTGATATTGCCCAAAAACCCTATTTTGTTCAGGCGTTTCCAAACTTTTGGAGGGCAGTGTATATTTTGAGTAAAATGGTAAATTATTATTTAGTTATCATTTAGGCTTATTTTATTTTTTTTTTTGGTCAACAAAGTTAACACTGGTAAAGCATGGTAAAGTATATATTTCTCTTGTAACAAGGCTGATATTTTAAAGCCATACTACCATGTCATCTGCAGCAAAGTTCATGTATGAATTTATTGTGTAGAGACAAATGAAAGGATAGTGACACATTCATAAAATACGGCATTGCTACAGTATATAGCTCTTCCTAGTCCCGTTGCGATATGCAGTACGTGCTCCCGAGCACTGGAACAAACAGGAGAGCGGACTGTCTCATATATATATGAAACTATAACTGAAGGATTCCCTAGATTTTCCGAAAGTCCTTCTCTCTCTGCTCCACTGCTGCAGAAGCCAATGGCAAGAAAATGATTGAAGTCATAGCTCACCAACCCTTAGAGAACTGCAAATCACTGCAAACATGGATATTTCTGCACTTCAGCAGATGATTCAGGGAATTTTTTTTTTTCTCCACGCTTCTAATTTTTTGCTTTCGCAATATACCCCATCAGTGCACAATAAGGAAATTGATCAGTTTCCAGCACTCCCACAGCTGATTCCATTAGCAAACAAAAACAGACCGAATAGAGCAATTTCACCCTGCTCAGCAGTGGCAGCAGGTTACTGAGGGACTCATCACTAATCCTCTCAAAAGAATTTTTTTCACAGATTAGTGCACGTTGCCTGCAGCATTACGGCCCTTTCCTCAAAGCCATGACCACTTTAGCTCAGAGTCAAACTGAAAAAAAAGGAATGTAGGCCCCACTTAATAAAGGACAAAGCGAAACTAGCTCAGGCTAGGTGTGACACTTAATACAAAGCCTGGAATATTTCAGTCCTATGAAAGTTTTCTTGTGGGATTTTGTTCCTATACAGAAGCACACTGCTGCCATGCAAAAATAATTTTAAAAAATCCCAATCGGCATCTCATTATTTTGAGATCTGTATCTCATTGTTAAGAGAAAAGCAACTAGTCGCTACAAGAAGACATCTCGTTATTAAATTTGACTAATTCTGTCAACTGCGCCATTGGTAAGCATGTAGACTACATTGTGAAATCAAGATCAATAATGCTGTTTAGACATATTTCTCTCATAATAACATGATGTTTTTCTTCTAATAACAAGCTGTTTTCTTGAGATGCTTTTCCCATAATAACGAGATGTTAGTAGCTAGTTGTGTTCTTGCAGTAACAAGATGCTTTTCTCGCAATAATGAGATACAGTATTTTGAATTTCAATTCAATTTTATTTGCATAGCGCTTTTAACAATGGACATTTTAAATATACGAATTTATCCCTAATGAGCAAGCCAGAGGCGACGGTGGCAAGGAAAATCTCCCTGAGACGATATGAGGAAGAAACCTTGAGAGGAACCAGACTCAAAAAGGAACCCAGCCTCACCTAGATGACACCAGATAGTGCGATAATAAATAATCCCCTTCTATAACTGCAATTGTGTAAACGCATTCATTATGTGAAAATTCATTATAGTTTTCACATGAAGTCTGTTTTGTTTACGTTATCAGCTGTTCACTGATTGAGACTTGAGTGCAATACTGTTCTTGGGAATTGCAGTCAAAAGCCATCTTCATGGTTTTCTAAGTGGTTTTCTCATAACAACAAGATACTGTTACGGTTTTTTTCCCTCACATGGTAGCAATGCACTTCATAGTACCTTGCAACTGGTTTATATACCTGGCATTTTATGTTTTTTTTAACATTCTGTATTTTTAGGAGTGGCAATAAAAAGGGACACCTCTTTTGCGGGTTGGATCGACGTTCACAACATAGCGAAGCTGTGCTTCATGAAGCTATCAGACCGATCAAAATTCAATTATCACATTAATCAAAGATTCACGTTTTAATTTGGAAACGTCAATTATTCATCAAAGTAGTCAATGATTTAAACACATGCTGCATGCTAATATGATTATTACAGCAGTGAAACAGGAGAGCACGTACACAATGTCTCCAAACTTTTATTTCATGGCTGGCTGAACTAAACAATGGCTGTGTGACAGGAGCAGTATTTAAAAATACAAGAAGGTCAAACGGAGAAATGCACCAGGCTCACAGAACACACACACACACACACACACACACACACACACACACACACACACACACACACAGGCAAACGCAGTACACAATCCTCTTCAAACACATTAAGAAAGACTTTGCATTAACAGACCAATATTGACATATACTAGCCTTAAGTGCTCCATTGTTTGCTGATTATTGGTTGGAGGATAATATTTATTCAGTTAATAGCAGTCTGGATCTCCTGAGCTTTTTTTTTTTTTTTTTTTTTTTCCATTTTGTTGAACAGCATATGTTGATCCAAACACAAAGCAAAGACAGTTGAGCACTGAGAATGAGAGGTAATCTGGGAACAAAGCTAGAGAAGTAACTGAGCATGAGCCTACAACATTAGGCTAATAACTTTGCCTTTATAAATATGCACTTGCAGATCAGACAGAGCAAGTGGCCATATCATGCTCAATAAAAAATAAGCCCAATAAGACATGCCTAATAAGACATATCTTAAAAAAAAAAAAAAAATCAGCCTCAGTGCTGCTTTACATTAGCTCCATTACCAATGCATCTCGTCACAGAAATTAAAATTCTGAAAGAAAACATACACCTGGCACTTTAGTGTTGCAAAATCAACTAAACAGGATTTTTAAGTATGGAAAAACACACAATGGATTGTGTTGTTATAGGTATCGGTGTGATACCGCCGGGAAGTGGATTATTTTCCCTCTAACAGCAAATGTGCTCTTAGACCACAGCAATTTGCCAATGATTTTTTTTTTTTTTAAGTTTATAAAGAATAACATGCTTTTTATCTGTTTATTGTTACATTAATGTTGTGGAAGATCCATGCAAGTTCCTGTTATCACTGTTATCACCTGTTATCACTTAAGCTATAGCATCTACAGTATAAACTCAACAAACTGTCTTTTTTTTCCTCTCTCTCGAAGGTAATAAGATCTAAAGATGTAGCTTGTCATGTTACCAAGAAATTGGTAAGTGAAGACTCCCGTAGTGGAAAACTCACTAGATGTTACAAAGCACTGAGCACTGACTTTTTCCATAAAACATTACTTAAACATCTCCTAACAGAAAACTTCACTATCAATGATTAGACTTTTTTTTTTTTAAACTAACAAAACATTTTTTAAAACCTATTTATTATTCTGCTTAGATTATGCAGAGCGTCTGCCATACAGGTCCCCGTGAATTATCTGTTACTACAGAAACAATAACTTGTGCATTCATATAAACCTGCCATTTAAGTTACAGCCAGAATTACTGTCAGAGATGCTGTTATAGAAAATTAACCAACACCTTCTGATTTAAGAATTCACCAGCACTCTGGTATAATGGCATATATAAAAGTAGTGTACAATTTTGCACTTTATTATATTGTTAATAAACTACATATTCATCAAGTTTTTAGAGGCCTATATTTTATGCTCTTGTGTATTTTTATGTACAAAAAAGCCAATTTTACGACATAACCAGAACCCTCTGTTTATGTTGTAGAATAAAACAGGACATTTGTGTTACTGTGCCTATAAAACTAATATGAAAATAAAATCTCTTATGACTGAATGAATTCTTTACAAACTCTACTACACCACAGCATTCGAAGATTTTTCTTAATTATTTTATATATATTCAAAATTATAGCCATATTTTCCATATATACAGCCTTACATTTTTTTTTTTTTAGCCAGAGTCTCCTAAAACTGAAGGAAAAGACAATAAACCGGCTCCACTGCAAATATTACAGCAGGCCATTTCAGAAGTGTAAATTCATAACTTAGTTATTTCGTGTTATTATTTTCACTAGAGCTGTGCAGTAACCTTTCCCTCAGATCTCTTCCCAACACCTTTACACCAAGATGAACAGTGACATTATAGGATTATGCTTCAGACAGACGTGATGGCTCGCTAGGTAATGTGATTCAGGAAAGCTAATCTCGCTCACACAGAGCCCGAATGTCTAGTTAATCTAAGCTAATATTGCTAATATTGGAACGCTAGACGCTCTACAGGAATTGTGCTCATGGCAAACCTCGAATAACGCATGATGCTTTGCGAAATAAGACTGCCAGCACTGACTTACCAATCTCTCTCCAAGACATCCCTGAAAATCAGCAGTTCCAAAACTGGGCCAAGATTTAAAAGTTAAAACATTTCTAGCACTAGTAGCTATTAAACTCTAGACATACATAAATAGGTAATAGATAAATAAACAGATACCTACACTCACCATCCACTTTAATAGGAACCCCTGTATATTTATGCGGTTATCTAATCAGCCAATCATGTGGCAGCAGCACAATGCATAAAATCATGCAGATACAGGCACATCAAACATCAGAATGGGGGGAAAAAAAAGTGATCTCTGTGACTTTAACTGTGGCATGGTTATTGGTGCCAGATGGGCTGGTTTGAGTATTTCAGAAACTGCTGATCTCCTGGGATTTTCACACACAACAGCCTCTAGAGTTTCCACAGAACGCTGCAAAAAACAAAAAAACACAGAGTGAGCGACGGTTCTGAGCGTGCAATGTGTTGTGCATTCTGAGATGCTTTTCTGCTCACCACAATTGTAAGTAGTGACTATTTGAGTTACTATAGACTTCCTGTCAGCTCAGACCAGTCTGGTCATTCTCCTCTCATCAATATGGTGTTTCAGCCTGCAGATCCTCTGCTTACAGGATGTTTTTTTTTTTTTTTCCGCACCATTCTGTGTAAGCTCGAGAGACTGTTGTGTGTGAAATACCCAGGAGATCAGCAGGGTTTGAAATACTCAAACCAGCCCATGTGGTACCAACATCCATGCAACGGTTAAAGTCACCGAGGTCACATTTATCCCCATTCTGACGTTTGATGTGAAAATTACCTAAAGCTTTTGATCTGTATCAGCATGATTTTTTATGCACTGTACTCCTGCCACATGATTGGCTGATCGGATAACTGCATAAATGAGGTGTACAGGTGTTCCTAATAAAATGGAGAGTGACTGTAAATGTAAATACTACCATCACTATTAACACAATGACAATAAAACCAGCTAGCTAGCGCAATACCATAAGCGCATCTGTTGGTAACTAGCTAGCATATTACTCATGGTGCATATACTGCTCTCTCTTAAACTATTTTTAAATTTCATTTTCAGATAAACACACACACACACACACACACACTCGTCTTCCCTCAGGTCTGAACCAATAGCTCTGCTAGAGACTGCAGTAAGAGCTCTCATGCGTCTGTATTATTGATATACGCCGAGTACTGAGAAGGACGTCATATGTTTACAAGCCATTTTGACCTCCAATAACTCCAATACACACTGAATATGATTTAATTGAACTCTAACAGCTGGAATAGCCAAGCACACACTGGCTTTATGCTTCCTTTCTCCATCCTGAGAGCTGCTCTGCAGGTGCACAGGTTTACGTACTCATGTGAGGGTTTTTCTGTTGTTGTTGTGGGAGTCAATGTGTTTTTTCCACATTATGCATCTCTGTTCTTTGCTCCGTGGAATGTGTGAAAATGAATAATGAATTCACAGGAATGTGAAATGCAGATGTTCACAGTATGTGATATTTCAGAAGCAGACTGCTGGGCTAATAAAGTTCGTGATCTACTTGGGTCAACTGCTCAGGTGCTAAAAACACATCATTTTAACATCATTTCACCATGGACAGGGATATACGTTAACATTATGTACATCGTTTTTTGTGTAAGAATCAAGTCCAAAGGAGACAAGTAAGGGCAACTATTCAGCAGGAAACAATGACTCATACAAGTAAAATGCAGCAGTGTGCTCTACTTTTGGAGACAATTAAATATAACCGCCACGTAAGCACTTCACAGAAACTGCATTTTTTTTAAAAGAGTAATTCATCCTGAATTTTGGATGATCCTTAGCTGTATCACTGAGTGACCTTTACAGGTATCTATCTACATATCCACATTGTATCTACAGCACTTAAGCAAAGCTGAAATGCAGTACTATTATGAAGACATTACTGTAGATGATGGATACAGTATCAGTGTCACCTGCTCATATTACAGGACCTACAGGATCATGAAACAATGACTCATTGAACAAAAAGGACCGTCATGTATAGTATAACTGCCATGTGAGCACATTTTCTTCATTATAGCCTACTAGTTCAACATGGCTAGTTCCCCCTCATCAGTCGATATACCCTCACAGAAATAAAGGGTACTAAACTGTAACAATAACTGTCACTGACGTGGTACCTTTAAGTGTACACCTTTTGTGCCCTTATTATATATATCTTACTAAGAACGTGCATATAGCGTTACTCTAGTAGCTAATTTCAAATCAGGTTTAAAGTTTTCATTATGTTATAGCTATCCATATCTCCAGGTGAAATATAAAGGTATAAAAAGATAAAGGTACCACGGCAGTGACACGGAAAGGTACAGTTTTGTACTCTTTTTCTGAGTGTACTACAGATCCTGACCTGGATCACACCATTCACGTAAAGCTGAAATAATAGCCTAAAGCCATTATGGAACATGATTACTTCATTTCATTAAAATGACCATTACTGTAATGCAAGCTTAATGGGCTAATGGGTTTGTGTTGTTGATAAACAATAAAAAAAAAAAAGTTACGGATGAAATTCTTTAAGAATGAAAACTAAGCTGTAAAACTAGTAAAATTATGTGTGTGTGTGTGTGTGTGTGTGTGTGTGTGTGTGTATATATATATATATATATATATATATACACACACACACACACACACACACAAACACTCACACAGTGTATATATATAGTTATACTATAAAGTATATATACAGTTTTATTTTATATATATATATAAATATAAAAATCGCCAGTAGTTGTGTTTGTGTGTTTGTGTGTTTGTCATGACTTACGGCACGAAGCGGAAACACAAAGGATTTCCGAAATGTGATACATTTACATTCAGGATTTTCAAAACAGAAAAGTGTCTCAAACATCTATCCAGCTCACATTTGTAGAAATTTCTAGAGACCGGACTGATTATATATATGTATATACACACACACACACACATACACACACATATATATCTGTAAAGACATCTTCTCAAGCGACTCACCTCCATAAAGAGCCACAGCGTCAGTAAAACACCCACTCCATGCTGCTTCATCTTTCCTCGCTTTAGCTTTAATTTTGGCACCCGGGCGCAAAAACAGAGAGAATTTCCGGTCACCAAGAAGCTTTCATAGCAGATCTGTGCTCATGGTCAGCGCGTAAAGAAAGATCCTCTCACTCCATGGTGGCTTTTGGCTGCAGCACAAAGCGCTAGTCGAGGCTCGGTGTGTATCCGTAGCGCCTGCTGTCAATGCGGGACACACACACACACACACACACACATGCACGCTTACAGCGCCACGCTTTCACACTGAAGTCTCCCACAGGAGACCGGAACCGATACCCAAACAAAGAACACCACACATGAACGCAAAGATCGCTATATACTTATTTTCCAGGCGCAATTTGACTTTGGTGTTGACCACAAGGTCGCTATGATCAGCCTCTGCAATCCCACGCCTCTTAAACCAGTGCACACACACTCCAGAGTGCGCTGAAGTGCAAATAGCTTCCCAGTGTCACTGTACTGAATGATCAGGAAATCAGTGTAGGCCTACTTATCTTTATCTCCTTTCAAGAGAGTGGTATACAGTCAACTCCCTCAATTACTGGCACCCTTTAAGCATGTGGAGAAAAAAGTGAATATATTCATTCTTCATTATCTTTAATAGTTAGAATAGTTGGGGTGCAAAATCTGATATAGAGACACTATAGTTTTAACATAATAAGGCCTTTTTAACATCCAATTTTTTCCTGCAAAACCCTGGTTTTAAAATTATTAACTACCACCACTATTAATTAACCTAATAAGGCAGAAAACAGTTGTAGTATGATCTTGGACCACTCCTCCATACAAAAATATTTCAAGATCCCTTGTTGTTTAATCAGCATGTGTGGACGTCCTTCGTCCACTCAGACCACTTGTTGTCAATAATGCGTCGAGACTCTTCTCGGTTCTGGCACCAAGGTGGTGGAATGAACTTCCCTTAGATGTCCGTACAGCTGAGTCACTGGCAGTCTTCAAACGACGTCTAAAGACTTACCTCTTCATAAAGTACTTGCTTCATAAAGTTAGCACTTGCACGCACGCACACACACACACACACACACACACAAAAAAAACCCAACAGTGTTTTTGGACTGATGGTATTCCTAGTTTGTGACCTAGTGAGCCAATATCAGAATGTATTTTTGATAGACTTCAAAGCACTATTGTAAGTCGCTCTGGATAAGGGCGTCTGCCAAATGCCGTAAATGTAAATGTAAATGTTTAAATCTGTAGACCTAAATGGCCACTTCAAATTAGCTGCTGATGTTTGAGCAACCATTTGTGTGTGGGTTGGGTCATTATCAGTGTCATCAATGTTGACAAGAGCTCATGGACCAGCAGTCACAAGCCTCAAAGTATTAATGAACCACAACTATATGTTACAGTGGGTATAGTTTCTTTTATTTGGATGCACCTGAAAAACAACATGATTTCACTTGCAGCTCCATTGATGGTTCAGGAGCTACATTTTGTGGGTTGCTCTCAGGAAGGCCTTTTTTCTTGCAACCCTTTCAAGCAATATGTTGTTATGGAGGTGGGTTTAAGCAGCTGAGTTTAAAAGTTGCCAAACCTAAGAATCTAAACAATCAACTATTATGGAGTTGACAGTAGCCTTTATTAATAACTCAATATATTTACATTCAAACAGGTAAAAGAAAACTTAGACCTATGTTTAATGAAGGTTACTGTTACTGCTGCTCTGTATGAAGCTTGCACTCTCTGTTTGCACCAAGTATGCATTGTGTAATTTTGGCTTGGATTATTTTGATGCATTTCTTATGTCAATCTATTTAAGTAATTAGTTTTGCCTTCACTGTGTACCTTACATACTGCACACAATACCCACTTTAATGTATGAGTAAGAAAAACTGTATGCACATACTGTATAATGAGTGTAGGAAATTACTGCCCCTTTGGATTAAAATGACCACGATGGCCTGCTTTATATGCTAAAAAGAGCTTGAATGAGCAGCTATATATTTGCATCATGTGAGCATAATTAAAGACATCAGCTCATGTCAAGACTTTGTTCCTGTTTATTTAAATGATCTCCTTTTATTTAAATGATTTCTGCAGTCAGGCAGTTGGCCATATATGGGCCAGGCACTTATATGGGCCATAGTCCTGATTATGCACCATAAAGAAAACATTATTCTTGTTATAAAGTGGACTTTGCCTGAATAAACAGTTAAAAGTAGAACATTACATACAGACTACATTCCTATGATCCACAGCCCACAGGTCTTGCCACATAATCGTCAGCAACAAGATCAAACAAACACCTAGCCCCATTTGTAATCACCAGAGTAGTGTTCACTTGTTCACAATCACTCACACTCCCATAAATAACCTGGACAAACTAAAAGACTTTGTGAAGTCTTGACCTTGAACAGCTGAAAACAGCCACCATCTTCGTCAGTGCAGTCAGTGCAGTCAGTGCAGTGCATATAACCTAATTCGGGTCAGAGGAGGAGTGGAACATGGCATATGGAACAACCACAGGACACAGGACAGTATGAATACTTGGTAATGCCATATTGACAGCTCTATGCCCACCCAGTTTTTCAAATGAATCAATTATGTCCTTAAAGATATGCTGGTAAAATGTGTGATCACCTACACTGACATCATCATCATCTACTAAACTCTCTGGCATCATTTTTAAAAAGGTGTTACAGAGACTCATCTAGAACAACATTTCCTGGGTGTATTATGAGTCAAATGGTGTTGTCATGGACACTGCCAAAGTCCAAGCAGCAGCAGATTGGCCCACACTTCAAAGTGTATATGACCTGCAAAGTTCATCCACAACTTCAGCACCTTTCCAACACCTGTCATGTCACTCCTAAAGTTTCACCACTCCCATTATCTGGGACATTGACTAACAAATCCCTTTTTGCCTGGAACGCTAGTCCCACAGATGCTCCAAATGTGGTTCCAAATGTGTGATGGAGCATGGGAGGAGGCATACAATTGATAAAAGGAATTTCCTGCCAATCAACATTTGAAGACTTCTGTCCATGAACCAGAACACTATGTATGGTCATCCAATGAATCAGTGAAGTATTGTATAAACTGCTACAGCCATGTCAATACCACTTATATCCTATCATTCAGCCTATCATTCCAGGGTCTGCTGGATGAATCAAATCCCAATGAAAGCTCCCCACCACCAGTGGATATTGAGGGAGCACTGGCAGACCCTGTAAGTTTCATTCTTGACTCTCACCACTAACAAAGGCAACTCCAGTACCTCATTGAATGGGTGGGCTACGGCTCTGAGAAACGCTGCTGGGTCCCCTCATTAGATATCCTGGTCCCCAGATGGCCGTGTCCTGGCTGACCAGCCCTGCATCCCATTAGCCAACCCAGGAAAGAACCCCAATAAACTCCTGGAGTTGCAAACTACAATCCCCGTTATCCACAGACACAAGGCCAAACACCTATCTCTGTTTGCACTCTCCAGATTACTGATTGGACTCACCTGTACACAATCACCCACATTCCCATAAATAACTTGGACAAACTAACAGACTTTAAGTATTGCACCTGTGACAATTTCAGTCCTTAGTTCTCTGCCCATTTGCCTGTTTGTTTTGACCTTTGTCTGCTCGTAATTATCCCATTAGCCTTGTCTAGTTTATGCATATTTGCTGATGTCTTGACCCTTAGCTTGACTCTCTTTTTGGAGTATTCTCTAGCCCTTTTGTTTGTTTGTGCCTGAGTGGTTTTACTAAAAATTATAAACATGCACCTGTATCAGTCTGTCTGCCTCCATGACAGGTATTTAGTCTGCAAGGGTTCTTGTGTGCAGTTGCTGCTTTAAGCCAATTACACAGCTGTCTCCTATAATGGAAATCACAGCAAACACTGTAAAAACCTGTCAGCAACAAAAGAAAGAATAATAGGAAATAAGCCTAAAAGGCTTTAAAAATGTAGGTTTATGTTTTTACAGAGTTTTTCTAGGGTTTTGTATTTAAGTATTTACCTGTGAGTGACTCTGGAATTTTAATTAACTGCCATCCTTCAGTAATAATAAGGCCATAAAGAGGTATTATTTAGTGAATTCGTTGATAATTTGATGGGACTCCCACACTCCATTTTCTTTGCCATAAGCCTTTGAAGACCGTCTGGGGGAATCCAATTAGTCCCGTGTTATGGCTTCAACATGTGACTAGCCATGAAGCTCAGACTGACATATCCCGTTTCTGCATCCAGAATATGACTCATCCAATGTGATGGCTGTTGAGTTGAAGTGTTGTGCTTCTTCATTGACTGGAGTAATTAAGATTTAAAGTTCAGTCTAGAAAGTTTATTTTTTCCTGCTAGAATTGTGATATTCTATTACAGTCAAAAATATCTGAATCGATTGAAATCCTTTATTAATTGTAAAAAAAAAAAAAGTTCACTCGATGTAAATTCTCAGCGCCCTGACAGGGCAGAGAAGGCTCAACTCCGGATCTTCTTCTGATGGACGAAAGCGCAGAGAGAGCGATAACCTGTGCTCTAAACGGGGTGTAGAGCATCTTAGGAACATAACCATGCTTCGGCTTCAGGACAACCTTGGAGTCGTTAGGCCCAAACTCGAGGCAGGCAGGACTCACCGAGAGATATAAGCCTCCTGGAACCCCTCAGGAAATGAACAACTAGGTTGTTCCGACCCACAGACTGCCCTGCTATAGGAGCATGAGAAGCTGCTATAGCTGCCACATAGACCTTGAGCGTGGAACGGGAGCGGCCCTTGTCCAACAGCTCTTGTAAGAAGGACAATATCAATGATATGTCTCAGGAAATAGGGTCTTCGCCATGTGTTGCGCGCCAGGCAGAGAAGACCGACCATTTAAGGGCATAGAGGCGTCTCGTGGACGGGGCTCTAGCCTGTGATATAGAAAAGGCGTTTCAAGGAGAGCCCACCTTTATATAGGTGACCACTGTCATGCTGTCCGAGCGGACTAGCACGTGGTGCCCCTTCAGGTCCAGCAAAAAGGTCTGAAGAGCTCGACATACTGCCATCATTTCGAGGCAGTTGATGTGTAGCCGACCTTCCGCGACCGACCATGAGCCGAAGGCCAGTTTGCCCTCGCACAGAGCTCCCCAACCCGTGTTGGAAGCGTCCGTCGAGACAACCTTCCTCCTGTGGACAATGCCCATGGTTACGCCCTGTTTGAACCATTGGGGGTCTCTCCAGGGGGCCAGAGCTGCTACGCAGGCCTGGGTCACCCTGATACGAAGGCACCCGTGACGCCACGCACTGGGCGGTACTTGTGGTTTCAGCTAGTACTGGAGGGGTCTCATACGAAGCAGGCCCAACCGTAGTACTGGTGATGCAGAGGCCATGAGGCCTAGCATCCTTGAAACGTTTTGAGAGGGCGAATGGCTCCAATTTTGAAGGAAGCCGCGAGCTGCTGAATATCTAACGCACGTTCTGGCGCGACTGCTGCCCTCATGATGGCTGAGTCGAAAACTGCCCTAGACACTCCAAGTGGCTGAGGAAGAGGGATCTGTGAGACACGGTACGAGTGTAGTATCGAAAGGGAACTTACCTTATCCTGCATCTAAAATCTTAAACGGCTCAGACAACAAAAGATCCAAGATGATTAACTTTGGACCATATCGGGTCATCTTTTCTTATATCACAGTGATTATTTAACTCAAAATCTATAGGCTTGGAAAATAAATGATATACAACCAACTGTATTTACGACTTGCATTTCACTACTTGGTTCGACTAAAACATGGCATTACAATGAGTGATGCCTAATGTATGTTCTTGCTTTGGAGGCACACACATTTTGATTAGCACCAGCAGGAAAAACAGCCTGGGTAGTCAATGTGAATGTAATTTTGCTATTAGATGGCATTTACCTCATCCTTCTCACACGGAGTCCTTCCCACACTTGTCTGAAAATGTACCGTTATGTAAAGCATACCAGATAACATATTTTTGGTTTGGCAGGTGCTTTTATCCAAAGTAACTGACAAATGGGACAGAATTCAAACCAAGTACACAACTAAGCAGTTCAGTTAACATTGTACCTGTACATACATAGTACAGCTGAGTCTCTGCAGTAGTCACCAGCCATGTTCCTTGGAAATTTTCTACAGGATTGAGTTCCACCCCTAATCTAACAGATAACTAGATACCAGATATCTAGACAGACAGTTCTAGATAATCATCTACTTGATTAAACAGATCATCTTTATTGGATTTGGGATAGAAATTCAGTCAATCCCCAGTAACAAGGCTGGTAATAACTTGCTTAGTTCATCTCCAGTGAGCATATCTAAAAATACATCAGCCAAACACATGCAGTACACCAAGTGAAACATTTTCATCCTGGAAACTTCAAATTTCTTATTCCGGTTCAACTCTTGGAGAATTAAAGCAGCATGCATAAACTGCTACAGGGTTTGAAAATGCAGTTAAGATGGAGATTCACATTAGGAAATGGGAGTTGAGTTGCTTGTTGACTGACTCATGATTTGACTCAGACTTGAACTTGACTGATTTGCTAATTGACTTGGACTCTAGACAGAAGACTTTCAACCTGCATGAAAATTAGAAAAAGAAAACTTAATAAACTAGCATTAACAACCTTAATACAGTAAATGAATAAAAACATTCTTTTCTGCCCTACACCCTGTGGGCCTCCTACAACTCCACATTTTGTTGATGTTGTTGATGTTGTTGATGTTGACCTATGGTGCGCAACTGGTCAAGGGTTGTGGGTGTTAAAGTGAGCATTTGGAACAGTCCTAATGATGTCATCAAATTCTTGGATGCTCCTGATGCATTGCTGTGTTCAGTGCAGTGCTTTTGCGATGACTCACTATTCAGCAATACTGGTCAAAGAGTTAGAAACTCACAGTGTAATTATTCATTCTAATGCTTTGATTGTATCTACAAGCTCTAAGGCTCTAAAAATAATTAGAAATACTTAGAAATAATTGGGTGCAATTCATATTCTACTCGGAGAAGAATGACATTCATAATCCTTCTGCCAATTCCTTCACACTGACAAATTCAAATGATGTTCGCAGATCACAATGACAAATTCAAATGAAGTACAGTGGTGAAATCTACTTTTACAGGATTTGTTTCAGATAAGTTGTAACCCTAATGCTGCTTAACTGTTTCTCACCGTACACTGGTGTTCTATTCCTCCTGAGGAATGGAAATCGACTTATCGGACATTTTCAATCAGTATAAACAAATGAATTATTTTATGGCCGCAAGTCTGTTATAAGGTTAGTCAGGACACTGTTGGGTTTCTGTGTGTAGAGTGTCGTGACTCTATCTGTGACTATGTTTAGCTGCTGGTGATGGGAAAGGGGAGGGGTGTGAGCCCCCTGCTGGGCAAACAATTCACACCTCTCCACAGTAACATTGGTATAGAGATAAAAACAGACAGCACAACTAAAGCTTTTTTTGACAGTAAAACACCATATACAACTGTCACAATAAAATTATAACATTTAAACCTAGTAAGCTAGGTAAAATAAGAAATATTTAGGAAAAACTGCAAATTCTTTAAGCCCTGACTGTTTACTTTTATATGAGCCATTAACCACTACTGTGGAGTGTGACAACTCAAATAAATTCAATGCTGAACAAGGTCACCCCCCAAACAGGTGGAAATTCCATTTTTGGCCTCTGCAAAGAAGTGTTAATGACAAGTTAAATTACTAAAGATGTGGTAGGACTCGAAAATATTTTTCTCTCTGCCTTGCTTCTCCACTGCTGCGGTTAACCCTTGCTATCAATTGCAAGGGGTTTTGGGTAAGCGACCACTGCTTTGTCCCAGGCTTGGATTCAGTGGAACTAAAAGATATTGGCTAAAAACATAGGTTTGTCCTAAGCAATTTAGGTCCTGGGTTCATCTAGGTTCTGGGTGGTGATTTCAACTGCTGGGAAATGGTTGCTGTAAATGTTAAAATGTAAAACTAACCTCCCTAAAAGCCCTGGATGTTTTAACTGTAGAAATGCTTCTGCTTCAATTAATGAGCCTTTATTATAGGCTTAGTTATAAGAACCTTCAGTGAGATGGGTATGATTAAAGTGCTATATGCAATAAGTGCAGCATGAAAATAAAGGGCACCAGCACTTTCATGAGTAATTTTAGGTTTTATAAGACCCATTAAAACACACAGAAAGGTTGGGTAGTTTGGATAGCCAGGGTGTTATCTTTCCAGCCTGATAGCTAGCTTTATTGATATGATATGTTTGTTTATATGTGTCCAATGCATTTGTGCAAATATGCCTTATTTGGTTACATACAGTGGAATAGCTTCTGATATTTAATAAAAGGATGCACAACTAAAGATTGAGACTTGACTTGGACTTGCAAAGACTGACCTGTGAACATCCCTGGAGTTAAAATTAATGCCCAGTGAATTATTAACATGATTAGTCTGTTGTTCTTCAGAGCAGGAATATGTAGTCTTGGGGTTTTGCATGTTCTCCCCTGTCTGCATGATCCTCTGGGTTCTCTGGTTTCCTCCTACCTCCACATTAAGCAGATATTGGCTACATTATATTGTGAATGAGTGTGTGAATGTGAGTATGCATGGTGCTCTGCGATGGACTGGCATCCCATTCAGGTTACGTTCCTGTCTCATGCCCAGCGTTCCCGACTTAGGCTTCAGATGAATGAATTAATAAATGAGAAGCAGCCAGCAAGTGCTCAGCCTATATGAGAACTTTAAGAAAAGCGTCCTGAGTGAAGCTCCCTCGTGAAACTGGTTTACAAAAATGTAAGTTATTGGCTGTTTGGCAGAATCCCAACACTGCTCTTCACCCTCAGAGCACCACTGAATGTGTGAAGCACAGTGAAGCATGGTTGGTGGCGGTATCATCATGTTGTGGGGATGCTTTTCATCAGCAGGGACTGGGAAACTGGTCAGATTTTATACTGAATAATTCATATTTGTAATCAAATTTTGTTGTAGTTTCTAATAAATATGGTTGGTTTTTGTCTAGAAATATACAGAGATTTATACACCACACATATATACAGAGGTTCTTTCTCATTCTTTTTATATGTGAATGGGTGTAATAAAGTGGTTGTGTTAGAAGTAGTTGAAGCCACAGAGATGTTCTTTTTATTAACATCAGAAACAGGCAGCAGGGTCAACTGGACTAGGAACTAGCTTACAAAGCCAGACACACTAAACAACAAACATGTCTCAGAATTGCAGTATGAATACAAGACCACACCTTACAAACTGAGGGGTATACTATGTATACATTCACTGGGATGACCAAATAGGACACATGTGAGAACAAACTGCACTAACAATGCCCAGGGGAATGGATAGAACAGAGGTAAGACAGGATTAGGGAAAAAAGGAACAATAAAAGCTTGCCATGGCCACTGTACAAATGAATTGTAATTTACTTATGACCTAAGAGTGCTGGAGATTCCACACTAGATTAGTTATGACTGAGAATTTCAATACTACTGAGGCATATGTGGATATAAAATCATCTTCTCAGGGCCTACAGACTGTCATCAAATAATGTAACAATCATTCTTTTCTTGCTGTGATATTTACCACTACCAGCATTTGTCAAAAGTTTTGAAATCTCTGTCTTATATAATTCTTCTTTCTCTCTGTGGAGACAAAGTGCCGGCCCTTATAGAAGCCATTCCTCTTTATGCCGAGTCGGCAAGTCTGTACTGTGAGGCAGGATATTGAAACTCCCTTGAGCTGACGATTCACTGATTGTGTGGAAAGTGAACTGTGACTAAATATCCTATTAGAGGAAATGGAAATCCAATCTCAGATCTCGCTATGAGGGGAAAAGGGGCAAGCCCATAAACAGTCAATGGTTTAACCCATGGTTATTGATATCTGAACAGGATAAAAAAAAAATCAACATGGTCTCGAGAGAAATTCATACAGATTAAAATGGGCAAAGGCAATGCCATTGGATTTTGTTCAATTTTCATATACAAGTCATAAGAAAAACATTGGACGTTAAACCTACCGGACCCTAACGTTAATCATGGTAACTTTTCATACACATCTCAATCAGTGCATTATTACAGTGACATGGGATCAAAAATATCAGCCCAAATGAAGATCAAATCTAAGGGGTGTTTCGGTCTATGTAATCACCTGACACAACTGGCACTGGTAGGCATGAATCTACAGTCTGGGCTAGAAAAAAATCAGTCTCAGCCTAGCTTCTTCATGCTGTTCTGTGTATTTTTATTCTGCTATCGGTGGTACTGTTACACTTGGTTCCACAAAAATCCAAAACAGTCTGCCTTTAGACAGCGAATAATCTCATGTAGATGCCAAAAATGAAACGTTTTACCTTTGAGACACAGGCGATCTTTTCTTATACTTGTTAATTTCATCTGTGTGGTTGTCCACTTAAAAAAAAAAATTAATAACAGTAAATAAGCCTGTTTTTTCTTTTTGAATTCAGCACATTGGTCAAAAGTGTAGATGCTTATTTATTCCATCCTGAGGTCAGACAAATTGAGTTAAGTGATGATAAAAATATAAGTGCTCAAAATTAGACATTTAGAGACACTAACGCTAAAAGGACAAGTCTGCTGAATTCTTTCAGTGAAAACAGCAGGATATGAAAAGGCAATTCTAGTATCTTACAAAGATGCGCATCGTACTGCTAATTGCAAAATGGGCCACATCATCACAAAGGAGCTGAGGATTTTTTGCTGCTATTGACATGGCCAAAGAAGACCTCGAATAATTCACTGTAGACAATACTGAAGAAAATGAAGAGGACAAGTGACATTATAAGAAGGAGAATACAGAGAATGGTAAATTGCTTATATGCCCTACATTGTGATCAATGGCCTACTGTTCTACTGTTTACAGAGATTTACAGACAGCCACAATGGCAGGATCTACAGTATATTCAGCACACACAATCTTTATTTGGGTTTTACTGACTTGAGCTGGTATATGTGCAGTGAAAGTATCACAGGTAGGATTAGCTGCATAGTGGATGTGAGGAGAATCTGACAAGGTGCCCAGTGCTACATGGAACCACTGTTCCTTTTACAGTGGAATACCTGTAGCCAAATCCTGACCATGCCACAGACATCTGTGGCTGGAAGTCCAAGAGAGCAAACCTGGCCCTGTTCTCTACATGCAAAGGATGGCATTACTCTGTTGCCTGTCTATCAGTGTGAAGAGGTCAGTTAGCGTTTTCCCGTTGAGTATGTTCAGCCATCATATGAGCAGCTAGCATGAGCAGCAGTTTGAAAAGATGTAGTAGCATCTAGTGAATGGGAATTGGCAAATTGGTAAAAAAAATTCTCTAATTTTTTATACAATTTAAAATAAAAAATTTCTCAAATATGTTTAGTGTAAATATATATAACATTTGTAACAGTAACTCATTTAAAAAATATATTTACTCAGTTGCTTTATGATTTCAGGTGGTAACTTCTTCTTATTCTCTAAGGCAACTGCATTCTATTTTAATGTTGATAAATTGTATTGTTTAAGTATATTTTACACTTACCTTTCAAAATATAGTACTTATGAGTAACAGTGCAGTATTCTCTGTAACTTTAATATTGTGATGGAGGAGTGCAGGAGTTTACATTTGAGACTGATTATAGTAGGTGATGAAATCTTCTCTATTGCATCACAGTTTGGGGGCTACAGATTCAGTTAAACACAATTTTTAGCTTATTTTCTACTCTTGACAAAAGTCTTCATGGGCATAAGACACACACACACACACACACATACACAGTTAGAGTCAAATTCAACACTTGGCATTTTTGGGTATTTCTGTGCAAGTTTCATCAGGAGTTTTTCTGAGACTGCATAAAAACTGACAATCAAAGGCAGAGTGATATTCTGGTTGTCATGGCAATCGGATGGAAGGGTGAATGGAAGGGAGAAGATGTGCGCCAGCATCAACTTCACTTGTTAATCAGGAGTGAGCTGTGTGTGCATCCAGTGTCAGACATGTTCAGGCTCCCAAAATACACAGACACCGAGTTTATATTAACATAAAGCTAGAGTGCTATGCTTAGTTTCTATATACATCCCTATGCATTTAGACTCCATTTTTAATGTGCAGATGAACAGGAGGTCAAATTGTTAAATGCAGAGTAGACCGTTCCAGCTGGCAAATTAAAACTGGTAAATATACAAGATACAAAATAATCTTGTGAGGATCTTTCATTGACGTAATTATTAAGCTACACCAGAAAAATGGAATGTGGTCAGATTTAAGAGAACATATTATGTATAGTTTACATAAAAATATTTAGTGTCTCATCAAAACATGATTTCATTGCTTGTGGTGTTAGGGGTCACCACCTTCCATTGTCCGCATATTGATTTGGCACAAGTTTTATGCCACCCTCTCTATTTACCCAGGCTTGGGACCACCACTGAGAGTGCACTAACCTGCACACCTCCAAGAGCTGGGGTTGGCATCCAACATGTGGCTCAAACCCACAATCCTGAGATCAAGAGTCCCATGCTCTAACAACTGAACTAGCCTGGCTATTTCGTGCCTTACACTAAATTTAATTTAAACAAGTTTTTAATTGCTAGTTTGAATTATGTGGAGGGAGCGAGATCAATTCACATAGTATTAACACGATCCAATTACATTATAAAATCTCGCAAGGATGTTGACGCTGACTGGAAGAAATAACTACAGTATTTAACTACAGTATACAGTATTGACCTGATTAACTCATGTTTAAATATAAGCTGTAGTTTTTTGAAAAAAAAAAATCCTTATGGGGATTAGCCAAACGTCCCCTCAAGGTCAAAACTATCAAAAAATTTCTTTAAGAGAAGGGGGAGGGGGGTGATAGGTATCTGCGCTTGAGAAAACCATTGCAGTAAACTAAGTCATCTAACAGATTCATCTTTTCATTTTTTTAAATAAAGAAATTCTTCGAATGTACTTTACAGAGGCTTCACAATACATGTTCAAATTCTTTTAGCATTCTGACTTTGCTCCAGACAAGCAAAAATAAATGAATAAAATCAGTGTTAACTGTTGCGCAATGAGCAAGTGAGTATAGCTCTCTCTCTCTCTCTCTATATATATATATGAAATAAAAACTCTGAAAAATTGTATGAACATAACATAAAAAACACAACATAACATAATGTAATAAAAAACATTAAAGGATTAAAGGATGCACACAATAAGATGGTACAATTTTTTGTAACTTTGCACAGTAAAAGTACAGTAAAACTGGCAATGCCAGCAGGTTTCTGTAAAACTATATATATATATATTCATTCTGTGAATAAAAATGTTCAAGAAATTTATTTTTTTAATTTTATGTGAGAGAGAATTGAGAGAGTGTAACAGCTAACCACGCAGCATGGAGCTTGTACTGAAGCCTATCCAGCACTTGCTGCGAGTTGGTCATATATTTTAAAACAGTGCTACATTGTAGGCAAGAAGATGGTGATTAATGTAATATAAGGTTGGATTCTGTAATTTGCTCACACAGCTCAGTAACCAAAAAAAAAATGTGATGAAAAAAATTACTTATATGGCCTGAAAGCACTCTTTGACACAAAACACAGGTGAATGAAGTGACTTGTGGCCAAGTAAGGTGACCCATACTCGGAATTTGTGCTCTGCACTTAACCCATCCCAGTGCACACACACACACACCCGGAGCAGCGGGCAGCCTTTTTAGCTGCGGCGCCCGGGGAGCAGTTGGGGGATCGGCGCCTTGCTCAAGGGTCTCACCTCAGTCGTGGTATTGAGGGTGGAAGAGAGCGCTGGTCATTCACTCCCCCACCTACAATCCCTACCGGACCCGAGACTCGGACCCACGACTTTCAGGTTCACCTTCGGGTTACAAGGCCGACTCTCGAATTATGGTAAAGTAGGACTGCTAAAAAGCTCTAGTAAAGATATGATGCACAACTGATTCACCAGAAGTCAGTAACCTTAAATAGACCACAATATTGAGGGAAAAGGTTTAGGTTGGATGTTTCCCTTGGAGAAGTTGCATTTGTACCCTATCAGAAGCAGGCAGTGTCTGCTGGACTGCTAATATTAATTTGCTTGCTAGCTACCTATCTAGTTCATCTGGTAGGTACTGATTTAGCTTTTCAAGCTGACTAGCAATGAAGGCTATATAGCTGGCAAAGATATGCAATATCTTTCATTTCATTTCACATCGGTAATAAATCCAGCCATTAATATCGCATACTTACATCACATGTCGTTCCTATGACAACTAACAGTACTTATATCCCTTTATGCAAACCATGTCTTAACATACTGTATGTGAATGTGTCAGACACAAACCCCCTGGTATTTAATGAGTCCTCTTTTGATTGATGGATACACGTGTTGATTTTTCACTTTCTTTGCATAGAATAACAGATTAACAGTTTTGCGTCACATAATTTAGAGATCTGCAGATAAAAATGAGCAAAACAGATCTGGCAGTCATAAACAAGATTTGCACAAGTGCTTGTGTGTGTTTGTAGATATCAGTATGAAAGTGTGAGATTTATATTGGCCATACATACACATTTAAACCTGAATTCATATTGGTGTGTATGTTTTGGACCATGTCCTGAAAATTTAATAAGGAAAATGAGTATAAACATCTGGATGGTTTCTATTTCATCAGTCTGCTTTGACCAGATTAGCTAACTTCACTTATAACTCTACAATTTGTATTTTGGTGAAGTGCTCCTGAATCATGGGGCTTAACAAAACATGTAAAATCAAAACTGCTAGAAAGAGCCAGAGCTTTTCCGTTATGATTTCACTGAAATACACGTGACACTACTGCCCTCTGCTGGTCACTGAGCTCCACATGCATTGCCTTTGAGAAAGAGTCAGTGGTTTAATGGTATGGCCAGTATTCTCGACTCCAGTATGTTCTTGACTCCATTGAAATTGTGTTGGTATATTTCTGAAAATCATTTAGATTACATTTACCAGTTTATCAAACATCTCCAGATTTAAAACTCAATATGAGCATGATCATGATGCTCATACCATAAAACATTTAAATGTGCCAGAAGTGATCGTATTTGGCCACTAAGGTTTTTGCCATTGGTAAACACAACATACCTTAAATAAGAACATGTGATCCATAATTTACATTAAATATGTCTTTCTCAGTTTTATTCACAAAAAATTACTAATGTTATCTGCACAGTGACTTCTTTGGTTAAAAACAACTAGTGGTTCTGTCAAATGTTTCTGATCCAGCTCAGGATGAAGGGCAGCAACAAACAAGGAAATGAGCAGGACACAGAGGATTTAATAGAGATCCTTCATGTTGCATTCTCGATGTGCATTTCTACCTCATATTAGTGCTTAATACTAGTTCTCTAGCTTTTGCTAGAGGGCCTGGTACCTTCAATAAAACTGGCCTCTGCACAGGAAGAGGCCATTTGATTGACAATGCAGCTGACCAATAGAGTACACAGAGTCAAGAGTGTCACTCTTGAATCACTTTTAAAGACTTGATGCGGTGAGTTTTTTTTTTTTTTTTTTTTTTTTTTCAGTGACTATTTTTCTACAAAAAATTTTATTGAGTCAGGGTGTTACAACTGGTTACATCTGTTATGATGAGAACACTCTGTCTCTACCATATCTGAAGAGTGTGTGATTAGCACTAACAATAATTTCAATATATTCTTGTACTGGGAATAGAAAAGAGAACCTTGAAACTCATATAATAGAAGTCTAAGGGCAGTTGTTGGGACAGTCAATAAACATTTATGCAAAACAATATTTTTGGCAGAATGCATTCATTAATTCTGTGATTAAAGCTGTTTGTAATTTAGCCACCAAATATTTATAAATTGTCCTTTAAGAGATGCCCATAGTTTCTCTGAGGTAATAAATCATTATCAGTAAACCTCCATGAAAGCATGTGTACCTGAAACAGCCAATGAGATTGCAGTTTACTGGATTCTGAAGCTTGTGGCAAGAACATTTTACAATATGTATCAGATACCTTATGGATTGAGATTCTAGGCTGAGACTAACCCTGTGATGTCTGTCATAGTTTACTTGCAGGGGCATAGCCAACATAACAATGTCCCAATGGCCCAGGCTTACACAAATTGTAGTGACCCAGATGCTAAAGATGATTCAGTTATTGAGAGAAACAGCCAGTATATCAGAGTTGTATTAGGCATTGTTATGATGCATGCGAAATAGGACATCCATTTCAAGCGTATAGGGAAATTGATGATTCCCGTAACAAAGATAACTTCTTGGAAATGTTTGAAGTTATTGCAAAACATAACCCAGAAGTGGAAAATAGATATCGGTCTGATGAAAATAAAAATTTTAAATGAGTTCCTTGAGTACGCCCCTTCTTTGTTGCTCAGTAGAATTAATCCCATGTTGCATGCTATTTACTAAATAATGATGTCTAAAGAACACGGAGATGAGAAAATTGCAAACCTGTTGCAGTGTATATGTATTACTCTCAAACTGGAGCCATCATCATATGAGAGTGAGTTGGGCTTTTGAGCAGCAATAACTGCTAAGGAAATTTAAGAGAAAATTCTACAGCTCTTGCAGAGTTGGCGTTGGACCCTTTTCTGTGTGTTGGACTGTGCTTTGACAGTAATCTGTTATGACTGGAAAAACTTGGGTGGTGCAGGTGATCCCGAAACAAACATGTTCTAGGGCGGCATACATTAATTGCAACTCCCATTAGCTAAATCTGGTTCTCTGCACAGTGGCTTCAGTGTCTGCCCACATAAGCACATTCTTTAAGGCATTATATATTCTACATACTTTGGAGCTTACAGACATGCTCTCTTCTTGGAAATTCTGAGAGAGATCCACCCAAATTGACAGTTCTTGGAGCTTGAATGCTCCTCAGACATGTGTTCAAGCTCCACAGGTGGTTCAGTGAGTAAACATGCTGCAAGCTGTCCTACTGAAGGTTCTTTCTCAGTGCTCAGAAAAAGCAGATTACGTATTCAGACCAAGAAGTTTTATTGTTTCTTTGCAATTTTAATTGAAAGTTTCGAACTGTCTTTCACAGTGATGAAGTTAAAGAGTTAAGTAAGAATTTGAATTATGGCAATTTAATGGATTTAAATTGGATTTAATTATGGCAATTTAATGGATTTCATTTGAAGTCGTAAGAAAAAGTATGGATGTTAACCCCACCCCTAGTTTTAATAATGGCTTTTTGCTAATTCTCAAGTTTTCATATGAATTGCATTGTGTCAATAGTTATGAAGGTGCTTGTGAGATACCATACTGTATGAAGTATCTGTGTTGTTTTTAATACTTAAATATTTCCTTAACGTGCAAGTCAACAGAACATTTCAACTTTTTAGACAGCTTTCTCTTTTGCTGCCTCACAAACATTTATATTAATATAGAACTACATTATGGACAGAGTGATTTCAGAAAAAAGATACATATGATATTATGCATATGTGGCAGATGCCTGTATGCTCATTTTATTATAAATGATTCGTTAAAAGGGTTGCAGTGAGAAAAAAGGTTGAATGGCACCTTATGAAATTTACAAACAGGAAACATTAGAATCTAGAGCAGGTGCTAAGAAATATAATAAGAAATATATAAATAGATTTCTTGTGAAAAGGAATAACCAGTGGAAAGCGGGTCTTGCAAGCCACCTCATCTGCTCTGCTTGGACCATCACAATTTGAGTAAAACATGCAATGTCTCAGAACCAGTAAAGATACCTGGAGGACCAGATGGACCACCCTCAATTCTAGCTGGTTGATGTGTTGTGATCTTACACCAGGGAGCCACATGCCACCTGTGTCCCAGTAGCACCACATTGCTCCCCAGCTGTGGTGACTGTCTCTCTCCAGTGAGGTACTGCCCCCAAGTGGACCCCTTTTTAGAAAGGTTTTGCATTTCCAGCAAGCTAGAGCCTGGGTTCCTCTTGCTGAAACAAGGACATATTTCTTCTTGTGGCAGTTGTAGATTATATGTATATAGTGTATATAGTAATGTATTTCTGAAAAATTCTACTCTACTATAATCCGTGACAGAAGCCAGTACTACACATAGCAGCCTGGCTGAATGTAACTGTCAAATATAACAATATTTGCCACACATTTGGGTGAAAGAGTGAATCTAGCCTTATGCGGATGAATTGTGTAGCAAGCTTTGGTGTTACAGAGTGTGAGGCAGAACAATGTAAAGAGCATAAGGAAGGTAGACATGTTCCAAATGGCCTGCTCCTTGGTAGGGGTACATGGAAGCCAATTGTTCAATATATATAAAATGCCTGTGGCTCTAAGGAGAGGCCAAAGGCTAGGACTTTCACCTGGAATGCCTGCCTTTGGATAGCAAACCTTAGACAGCATAGGGAAAATATGCGAACTCTGGGCATGCAGGTGGAGGCGGGAATCAAACCTCCAACGCTATGTGTCCTAATAAGATTGAGGCAGGGATTATTAAATCCCAGGTTCAAATTCAGAACCAAACAACAGTGCACCCATTGTTAAAGCAGAAAAAATCCCACATGTCAGACACACCAATGTAGAATTCCCACAGAATGCAGACACCAGATTGATGCCTGCTCCTAAAAATAGTAAGCAGCACAATCTGTAGTAAACCTCTCACTTCAGAACCTGGACTAAGGAGTCACATGTGATTGCACACTGGAGAGAAGCCAGTTGCTTTTGAAATAAAAGTTAGTTCTCAGTCGATTGAGAATGTACATGTACCTGTAGGGGGCAGTATAAAGTCACTATAACCTTTACTGTAGATACCTAAGACCTATAGAATTTTATCTGTAGTCAGCACTAGTTTTAAAATTAAATTATATTTAACACCATGCTATATAAAAGTATGAAGGATTAGTCTTTAGGGGCTGTGTTTACTGGAGTTGCCCATTGAATCTATGCAGTTAAGGCATTTTAGTTCATATGAAATTAAATAAAAAAGTATGACAAGAATTTCCAAAATGTCTAGAATGTATTCATTCTCAGGAGCTGGGAGATCCAATCAAGACTAAAGAGACAGAAGAGACAGAAGATTTCCTGGCAATACTACTCTTCATGAGTGTTTTCAGCTTCCCATCCTTACAGGACTACTGGCACCACGATTCACGTTTCAACATGATAGCTGATATCATGCCAAGGAAAAGATTCAAGCTGTTATGCTGGTTCTTTCATTTTAAGACCAATTTTACAAAATTTTTGACCCAAAACCCTTTTCCAGATGCTTTGTGAGCTTCTCATATATGCTCCTCATCCCATCCACTTACAAGCACAGTGTGGATGAGGTCATGGTGGCATATAAAAGCACAAGGGCTGGCACTCTCCGCCAATATATTGCCAACAAGCCAGACAAGTGGTGCTTTAAATTGCTCTGCCAGGCCAGTTCATCTGGCATCATCCATGACCTACTGCTCTACAAAGGCGCATCTACATTTTTCAGTGTTGCCCTAAGTGAGCAGGAGCAGGTGCTACCTCTAGGGGCCAAACTGGTGACAACGTTATGCGCAACCATAACACAGACATGGCTTTCAGTCATCTTCTGTGACTACTACTTCACCAGTTTCATCTTGGTCCAGAACCTGCATGCAAACCTGGGTGTGTAGTGCATTGGCACTGTCCGAACAAACTGCATCGGTGAAGCTCCCTTGATGACAGACAAAAAGCTGATGAAGAAAGGACGTGGAGCTTTTGATTACAGGTCTGCTGAAGAGGTGATCACAGTAAAATGGTTTGACAACAAATGTGCAATGCCTGTGGGATCATCCTCCTCCTCTCCACCACAGATGTCATCTCAGAAGAAACACTACACCCTCACAAGACCCTCACAACCACAACCAGATTTATGCTATGATAACTGCAGACATTTGCCACTTCACTGTGACAAGCGGGGTACAGCCTCTGCCCAAAGGGTGTGTTGAGATGGAAATGTCAGAAATGCTATGCTTTCCTGTGTTTGAATGCAAACCAGCAATGCTTTGTGGCATACCACCAGAAATAAAGTGGATCTAACGGGCAAAAACATTTGTGCTGTTGCACCACTGAGCAAGGCTGATTTAGTTATTCAAAAAGATAGCATTTTATTTGACTTTTTCTAAAAGTTTTTGGTATTTATCAATGTATTTATACTTTTACCATGAAGTGACTTCTCAGCCATTTGGTAGAGGCCTATACTAAAAAAAATTGTGGGGCCTGTTTTAAAAAAAAAAAAGATTGTTGTTATCATTGTCCTTAGGAAATAAAAAATGCAAAGAAAACAATTTCCATTGTTTTTTTTCTTCTTAGTGAGGATGTTAAAGGGTTAATCAATTTTTGGACACCAGTAACATTTCTACATTATATCCACATGTGCACATGTTTAGAAAGAACGAAGACCTGTTAGACATCTTCATTTTTGCATGATTGAGAAGCCATGCCACTGTTCACAAAATCTGTAAACAAAGACTTAAAGAAGACTCTCAGTGTGGGAATAACCTTTTTTTAAAGATCTGAACATGATGTGATTTTTTTTTTTTTGTTTTGTTGGAGTGCTGCTGCAGATTTAATGATGACAAAGAAGGTGGACTGACCACTGTACATTGCCCCGGGTGTGAATGAGTGTGTGAATGTGTGTGCTGGCATCCGATCCAAGGTGTATTCCCACCTCTTTCACAGTGTTCCTGGGTTCCTTAAGTAGGTCCACTGCAACCCTGAGCAGGATGAAGTGGTTACTGAAGTTGAATGAATGAATTTCACTAGGCTATTACTTGCACTATTGAGCACCAAACAGATGCTAATACCACTACCACCATCACCACCACTACTACCATTGCTACTACTATTACGTATTATTATTATATTAGTAGTAGTAGTAGCAGTAATATTAATATTAATAATAATATCTTATATTGCACACAAAGGACAAAATTACTTGGACCACTGGTCTACTTTTTCTTCTTCTTCTTTCTCCATAATAATAATAATAATAATAATAATAATAATAATAATAATAATAATAATAATAGCCTCAGGGTAATTTTTCTTTAGCTCACTGTGGTTACGTTAATGTGTGTATGACTGAAGATGTCCAACACTACAGCACTGCAGAGCTGAGAGAGGCATGTGCATCTCACACACACACACACTCACACATGTGCAACCTGGAGCACGCTGATGACGTCGCACTCCGCGGCAGGATAAGAGCGCGCGCGCAGCGGAGACATGGCCTCCTCCAGTGACAGCTCGCGGAACTGCACCGTGTAGAGCAGCAACACTGTGTGCTACTCCTCTGGACCACAGTCTTCTGGTTTGAAATTCATCCCTCCAGCAATTTCTTGAGGCTTGTTAATGCGAGAAGGTAAGTGTGGTAAAAGTTTGCATGAATCTTGCATACGGTTTTTCTGGGTTAAGTGTGGGACTGGAGCTTGTATTATAGGTAACTAATTGATTGACCTTCCCATTACTAATGGTTTTCTTTAGTAGATTTTTATTAGAGTTTACAGCAGGGTTTTATAGATTATAAAAGGTCCCCATTAAGATTTTTTAAAAATGTAATTGCAACAAATGCAAACTTTCTAATTTAAGGTATTTATTATTATTATTATTATTATTATTATTATTAATAACACTTATTTTTTTTTTTTTTTTGAAAGCCTTACACAATGTAATGTAATATAATATAATATTATATATAATACCATCTACTTGTATGAGCACAAAACATAGTCGTTCTAATCTCTAGGAATATAATATAAAATAATATAATAATAATAATTCCTAGAGATTATGACTATTTTTGTGCTCATACAAGTAGATGGTGGGGAATATTGGGTAGATATTGACTAGTAACACCCTCTGTGGGCAGATATGTGATTCACTGCTTATCATACAAGAAGTCCCGAAATCCCTGCTTTAACACATCTATCAACTAATCAGCTAATTAACAGCCCTTGCTGAGTGGAAGTATGTATGTTAGAGCAAGGACGAGACTAAAACGTGCAGGACAGGAGGTTCTCCATGACCAGGTTTGGGAACCTGTGCAATAAGGTAACTCAGGATTGCTCTTAGCAACTTCCTCTCTATTTCTGTTTTTGTTTCTTTCCATCTGCACTGGTATGAACTGAGACATTTGACTGTACTGCTGAATACAGCATGTTAGTAGTTAGTAGTTCGTTTTAATATAGTTTCAAGCATTATCATTTCTCTGACAAATACATTTAACCTTCAGTGACTCCTCTCATACTGAATTTAGATTTTCTCCCATTCAGAGGAGCAACGCTAAAATAGTAGCCTGTGTTTTTCAGTGCGAACTGTGTGGGAAATATGTGCCTTATTGCTTACATGGAAAGGGTTTTGGCCTGAAATTTTAAAGATAAATACAGTTTGCCATCCACATTCAGTGTTCATATAAAGGTCAAGTTGAAAAGTTGCTTTAAAAGTTAACTACACTATAATACACTGGATGGAATAAACATGTTCAGATAAAATTCTGTGTATTCTGACAAAAAATTTCCTGGTAGTATGTTTCAGGGAGTGTGTTTCAGAATGAACTGGTATTTGAAATCTGGCCTTTATTTATATATACCTGTATTATCGCTTTGCCTATAACACTGCTTCTGGTTTATGGTTTAGTGTATTTACCATTATGTACATTTTTGAATAACACATTTTTACCCATACAGTTTGTGCTTTGTAACTTGATTCACTAGAATTGTTTCTAAAACCGCATCCTGTTCATTACTTGTTTACTGGCTGTAATTCACAAAGGTTTATTTTATTTAATAATAAAAAAAAAAAGCCTTGGCTGGTGTAATAGGTGAGACATATCTGATCTGAGCTGTAGCATGACTGACCTCCTTTCTCCCTGCTTTCTATCTGAGCAGAAGGAGATAAGGTTCAAAGTTGCAGCCAACTAACGGCTAAATGTCTGTGTAATTTCACTCGCATTTGAGAATCAAACAGAGCTGCTCCTACATGTTCAAACAAGGGTAGAGGTGAACCTGTTCACCGTATGTATGCAATCTAGTGTCTAAATGAGCTTCTACTGAAGACAGCTTGTATGTTGTTGAAGGAGAGTAGCATACATGTTATGCTCAGTGGCCTGTAATACAAATTCTTCACTAGGATTGAAATGGGTTGGTGTGGCCTCTTTAGTAAGATAATGGCCCATGTTCTTCAAGTGTGTTTGATGTGAATAGCCGAAAATGAATTAGAAACAATGCGTGTGCGAATTTCTAGGCATCTTACAATTTGATTCAATTTTGACTGATTTCAAATTATAAAGCAATTGTCTATATATCTCAGTGCATGTCAGTTTCTATAGCCCTGCTTTATTTATTTATTTTTTCCTTTGATGATTTGTAATATTATTTTCATTCATTAGGAAAAGCACAAGAGATTTGTTTCATTTTGATCAGAAATGCTTAGACTATTTTCAATTGTTAAAAAAAATCCTAACCAAAGGAAAAAAAAACCCAAAACAAAACACCCATGCACATTCAATAGGAGCCTTTGCCATACCACATCACATCTGGTGTAGAGAAATATCAGCACTCCACAAGTTCTCTCTGTGGAGAAGCCCATCAGCGGGCGTGACCAGGAGCAAAAAAAGAAAGGGGCAAGGCATGGCACACTCCACATGTGCACCAGCTGTAGACACAAGTGCCTCTCATTCAGTCACGATCACAAGAAAAGGACAAAGCGAGTAGTTTAGCTTAGTTTATTTGTTATTTGCTGAATGTTGCTGTAGTGAGTCTAATTTCAGCCAGATGCATGTGTTTAAAGAGTACTTCACACAAAATTGTTACATATATAATAGGGAACGGTAGATAGTCATGAATAAGTAGCATGATCTAATTAGTGTAATGTTTATGACTTGTAAGTACTGAAGACCCAAATATTCATTTAAGGGGAGTAGCAATTAGGTGTGGGTGATGACAAAAAAAAAAAAAAAAAAAATCATATCACGATTCTCAAAGACATTTCTATGATATGTATCACGATATATACAGTAGGTTTGTTCACAAACAGCCAGCAATACAGTAGTGTTGCATTAAAAAATTGCTATAAATAACAATTAACTTGTTTATTATTAATCAACAAATTTATAAGCAATGTATTTTTATTTGGCATATTTAAAAAAAAACATTTTTGAAACATTTAACACTGAAAAAGAAATAAATACAAATCTGTAAAAACGTTTAACATTTTACAATTTAAAAATTTAAGTATAAAATTATAACATTACATCAGCTACTTCCAGTCAGTTTGTAATTATTATTATTGTTTTTATTTATTTATTTATATATATATTTATTTTATTTTATTTATTTCTTAAAATATATCAGCAGGGATATCACACACGCACAATATCTAAGAAACACATGTTGTGACATAATTTGTCAGTATGTGGTCTACAGACATCTCTATCAGCTTAATATTGTTATTAGCGAAGTATAGAGCCCGTTTGTCCCCGAAAGGACGATATAGCATTAGGGGAAGCAAGTGTGAGAGCAGGGTGGATGAGGAAATGAATGCTGGCTGCCAAAAAGCCCAACCAAAACCAAGTGCCTTAGCCGAAGCGTGAAACAAATAGCTTTGGAACGCTGCTCCCAGTGCCTCCATTCCTGCAAGGCCAACTTTACAGTTAGGAGTTCGTGGTTCCCAACATTATAGTTTCTCTCAAGCAGGGTCAGATGGTGGGAAAAGTATGCACATGGGTGCAATTTCTGGTCAGGCCCTGAATGCTGGGAGAGGACTGCACCATCTCCTATATCCTTTCAAGGTTTCAAAGGCCTGCTGTGCTTCCCTTTTCTGCTTAAACCCAGCTAGGGTCCTTTTGGTCAGTGCACTGATGGGAGCCGCCAGGGTGCTAAAGTTCTGAATGAAGCGCCGGAAGAAAGTTTAAAACCGAAGAAAGTTCTGTACCAGTCGGACTGATGTGGGCTGTGGCCACTCTGTATCCACCTTTATCTTGGCCAGGTCCATACTAAGGCTCCCTTGGGACACAACAAAGCCCAAGAAAGAGATTGTGGTGACATGTAATTGCGATTTCTCAAGCTTGACATCGAGATGGTTCTGCATGAGGAGCTGAAGGAAACGATCCACATGAACAATATGTTCCTCCAGTGAGCTGTTAAAAATCAGATGTCATCCAAATAGATGAAGGTATAACGGTTCAGGATCTCCCAGAGGACCTCGAAGATGAACTACTGGAAGACCGCGGGAACATTCATCAGGCCAAAGGGCATCATCAAATGTTCATAGTGCCCTGATGGCATGATGAACGTGATCTTCCACTCATCCCCTACTCTCACGCAGATCAGATTGTATACACTGCGTAAATCTGATTTTGAAAAAAATGTTCACTCACTGCAGATGCCATTCATCAATGGCAGGGGGGTGTCTGTCCTTCTGGGTGACTGTGTTAAGCCATGGTAATCAACGGCAGGCCGCAGGTCCCCCCTCTTTCTTCTTAACAAAAAGGAAAGGGAGAACAACCTGCCCCCGGGAGCAGGTTTATCGTACAATCTCTAAGGGCCTTTTATTTGGAAAAAAAAAATTCTTTAAGGTCCCAGTAGTCTTTGGGCACTTGGGACAAGTCTACTGGGTCCGATGTAGTCTGAGCCAAAGTGAGTATGCCTTTGAGGCAGTTCTGGGAGCATTGGGAGCCCCAGATAGAAATGGACCTTGTAGACCTGTCAAAATGTTGGCTACATTTCTGAAGCCAAGGGAATCCCAGCACCAGTTGCACCACAGAAACCAGGATTCTGTAAATGGACATGTGTTCTGTGTGGTGTTCTAGCTGGAGTAGGATGGGTGAGGTTTGGGTTGCTATGGGCCCTGACCCTAACGGTCGTCCGTCAAGTGCAGAGACTGGGGTGGGATGGGGAGGCGGATCCGCTGGCAACCCCAGTCTCTTCACTAAGGTCTCATCAGTAAAATTGCCAGCCACTCCAGAGTCAATGAAGACCTCAGGATTAGTTTTTAACTATCTCCCCAAGTGATTAAGACAGGAATGAAGAGGCCAGACATGTAAGGGGCCATCACAGATCCCCCTTCCTGGGATGGCCCCTGCCTATTGGGTGGTGTTTGCTTGCTCACATTTAGCTAGAACAGTGGCCTGACCAGCCATGAGGTCTCCTATCTGCTCCAAATTAGCTGGTTCCTTGCGTGGTGTGGGCAGAGGCGCAGTATAGAGCCAGTTTGTCCCCAAAAGGAAGATACAGCATTAAGGTAACCAAGTGTGAGAGCGGTGTGGATGAGGACATGCACACTGGCCACCCAACAACTCAACCAAAACCGAACACCATAGCTGAAGTGCGAACCAAGTAGCTTTGGAACACCGCTCCATAGCGCTAGCCGCCAAGCTGATTACGGGAGCAATGCACATGAGGTAGTGAGACTTATGTGGTAAGATGTGGGATCAGAAATGTGGGAGCTTCAGAACATTAGGCTCAACACAAAGAGTATGGTGATGAGGCGGGAAATGACAACTCAAAATGGCCTTCTCCTTGGCCAAAATGATAATGAAACAAATGGTTCTTAACTTAAAGGACACTAATATTTATCTCGAAATCGGGTTTTCTCTTTCTAGCCTCCTCTTTAGTCTTACGTTTGTTTTCCTTCTTTTCCTTAATCTACTTTCTCTGTACTTCTGAGTTCCCCTTCTTCTCTTTTTTAAAGCTGTCTTCCCCTTAATTCTGAGTTCCCTTTCTTTCTTTTCCTTAATTCTTTCGCTTTAATTCTGAGTTCATGTTCTTTTTATTCCTTAATGCTTGTTCTTTCTTTCTTTCTTTCTTTCTTTCTTTCTTTCTTTCTTTAAATCGGAGATCAGAGTAGCGTGGTGCTTCTCTGTTACCTGGCACAGATCTATGTCTGCACATGGAGTGAGGCATTCAGAGGGCTTATAAAGAGGCGTGGCCAGGTGCAGCGAGTTTAGGCTGATTACCCACACGAGGGCGTCGTGTAGCAACCGGTGCCGGGTCTGTGATAAAAGCCCATGTAGGTAGTCGTTATTGATGATCCTATTTTTTGTACATTTAGATTTGAGATCATTTCAGATTTCTGAGATAACTAAGGTGCTCATGATCTATTGGAGAAGTTATTCTCATTATATTTTCAAGAATATTCCCCTTTTTCCTGACAAAGCCTCAGCAATCATGATTTGTGAACTGTGATATGAATCAAATACAAAATATTGTTGTGTGTCACATAACCAATTATCACCAAGTTTTAATTAAATCCTCACCAGCTTGTGACCAGCTTTCCTCGCCTTTAGAAGAGCGTCCATTTTATGCACCTACAAACAAACACACATGAGGGATGAGAGCTTGGTGGGTGGGGTTTTGCTTCCACATGGCCAACGCTAATCCATCATTTCAATGTCACAGTTTTTAAAGAATCAGATATGAAACTCTTGGTATATTGATTGAATATACATATGACAAATAATTCCTAAAAATTAATAAAATAATGAAATATATAAAAATGAAAATATAATATTAAATAAAAATAAAACATTAATAATAATAATGATAATAATAATAATAATAATAATTGTGTGTGTGTGTGTGTGTGTGTGTGTGTTTGTGTGTACTCACCCTGGCACTCAGGAGCTCAGAATCTCCGATCATGTTCATGACTTCTTCATAGTTGTTCTCGCCCTCTGAAAGCATTCAGGTGATCTTATTAGCCAGAGTTGGGTGGATCTTCTCGACCAGAGGCAGCATGTAATCATCTGCAGAGAGACAGAGAGAGAGAGGTGTGTGAGAGAGGGAGAGACAATAGATCTGGAGTGAATGGTTCCAGCCACCCAATCATGTAACATGGGCTCAGGTGCTAAACCCTTTCTATACACTCTTATTGAGTAACAAATGCAAGAGGAGTTGAAAGTAGGTGTTTGTAGACGTTTTCTATCTACACAAGGAAACACTTCCCAAACAGCAATGGGAAAGCAAAAAAAAGTGAATTAAAATGCTGAGATGCAGAGCAGGAGTGTATATGAGCCATACTGATGTGTGCGTTTGTGTGCATATGAGTGTGAATCTCCCGCGCCATCTGGTTGTCTACCTGACCGGACTTCAGCATGTAGACAGTCAGATGTTTCCCATCTGGTGGATACATGGGTACATCCTGGGAACACAGGATATTATTATTATTATTATTATTATTATTATTATTATTATTATTATTATTATTCGAATTCTAATCACACTATTAGATTAGTGTCATTACTCACTTATATGATATATTGTAATATTAAACATGCAGAACATTGTTATTGTTTTGTGTGTGGGTGCTGCTGTATGTTTTGTTCTTACTGTTGTGTCCTTGTCCTGCCTGGACACCACTCACAGATGCCATAGTTGTAGAAGGTGCTTCATCTGCACCTGGAGCTTGAGTTGGAGCTGGAACCTCATCTGCAGCTAGGACACTTTCTACAGCTGGAACAGTGTCTACAGCCAGGACACTTTCTACTGATGGAACAGTGTTTGCGCTGGGACACTTTCTACTGATGGAACAGTGTCTGCAGCTGGGACACTTTCTACTGATGGAACAGTGTCTGCAGCTGGGACACTTTCTACTGATGGAACAGTGTTTGCGCTGGGACACTTTCTACTGATGGAACAGTGTTTGCGCTGGGACACTTTCTACTGATGGAACAGTGTCTGCAGCTGGGACACTTTCTACTAAGACAGCTAAGATAGCTAAGACACTATTTAGTACACTAGTGTGCTGTTTGTGACGCAGCCATGGAGAGACTGAAACACACACACTGTGTAACAAATACAACACTGATATACACTTAGACAGCTGTGACACATTTGCGGCTGGATGGTCCACGCTGTCCGACTATTTGGCTATTTGGGAGGCGATATAGGCTGGTAGATGTTCCCTACAGTGTTAACGTGCAGGCACTCCTGGTATTCCTGTTTGTGCTGACCCACACTCACATACACCAGCTTCCTGCCCCACAACCTGCTGTTTATCTCTCTCCTGGCCTTCATGGCTTTCTGGGAAGACAAGAAGCGCACGAAGCCAAATCCTCTAGAGCGGCCATTCTCCATCATCACCTGTAGGAGACAGCAAGACCATGAGGAAAAATGAGCACTGAGGAAGCTTTTTATTCTAGATACTCTCCAGAGTCAGTAAGGAGAAGTGGACACAGGTTATTGGGAAAGAAATAAAATGTAGGGATTATTAGTTTTAGGTGACCTTTGTGCTGGCGATGGTTCCAAATTGTGAGAACTTCATGCGCAGACACTTGTCATCTACTACGTCATGAAGGTTCTTCACGTAGAGGTTCAGACCCTACAGCAGAGAAGACAGAGTCAGCATCCCTTGTGTGTGTGTGTGTGTGTGTGAGTATGTGTGTTTACCTGCTCAAACTTGTGATTGAGTTCAGTCTGTCGCTCTACTTTAGCCTGTGCTCGGCCCACTTACACCTGCTTGCCGTTCAGCTCCTTTCCATTCATTTCACATAAACACACACACACACCATTACCCAGGGGTTTTCCTTGTTGTAAGGAAAGTTTGCACAAGTGTTCACTTGGCTGCAGTGTACAATCTCCCTCTGCGTGTCCTCGTGCCTCTCAAATCTTATGAAGCCAAAACCTTTTGAGTTCCTGTTCCCATCTGTCATGACATGGACACTTGGTACAGGACCTGGAACACACAAACACAAACACCACACACACACACACACACACACACACACACACACACACACACACACACACACACACACACACACACAGAGCAACAATTTTAAGGCTTTGTTCATGTTTATTTCATGTTCAAGTGTATAACTCATTATGTGAATATGTAGAACACTCAGAACTCAGAACACTCTCTATTAGGGATTACTGAACTTGCTGAAGATGTCTTTGTGTCGTCCACATCTTCACCCAAGTTTTTGATGTATAAGCCCCAGCCTTGTGCTCAATAAACCTGTAACACGACAGAGGCACTGCTCTTGGAGTCTTTATCTAAACACTGCTGTTAGTCCTTATGCCTACACCACCAAAATTATACCTTAATGTTGACTGAAAGACCAAATGTTGACTCATAAGACCAAATAGAACTAAATATCAAGTGGAATTAGTTAAGCAAAAGAATAAATGTAAAAAAGAACCCTGACATTTGAGCCCAGGTTGGTAAAACATAGTAAATTAAATGTGGCTTACGCTCTGTGGTTGTTCAGCAGTTTGATGCTGAGCCTCTTCATCGCCAAACCTGCTGCCTCCGCAGACTCAGAGTGGACAAAGCCGTACCCTTTCGACCCCTTCTCATAACCTACAACCTTCAGGAAAGACATGTCATGTTAACACAGAATTTATGTCAAACTGAGCTAATACAGGACATTTAAAAGTATTTAAAACAATGCTACATCATGCTACACAGGTATTCACATCTAAATAGTTCAAAGTCTGAAACCTGCACAACAGGATCTTTCCTAAGATGGAGAAGGTGTCATAAAGGGCCATGCTTTCAACGGACTTGTCCAGGTTCTTGATGAACAGGTTTCCAGTGCTGGTCTTCCTCAGGGATGAATCCCTCTGAGACCACATGATGCACATGGGTCACACTATAAGGAGTTCAAAAAATAAAATAAATTAAAGCTCATTAATTTCAATAAATGCTTAGTGTCTTACTGGTTATTTAGCTTAATCACAAACAGAAAAAGCCTATGAGAGAAATCAAACCATTAATTGAAGTAATTATTCTAAGAAAATAAATAAATAACTCAGAAAAATATATTTTTCAACAAAACCATATAAGGCACATAAGGAACTTGACCTTATCCTTGTAATAAAGCAAAAAAATAAAAAATAAAATTACACATTTAGCCTTAAGCAGGCACAGCATTCTCCTGTGTTCTGTATGGTTTGTATTACCGTCGTCTCAATGGTGAAAGTTGATGTAAGCACAGCCGAGTGAGGATCCTGTCTTCCTGTCCCTGCAGAGCCGGATGGAGTGAATGCATCCAGCAGGGCTGAATTTCTTCACAAACATGGGCTCCGTCACATCGGGGTGCAGATCACCCACGTACAGTGCGGCCTTAACGAAATTAGGGTTCATTTTACCTAAAGAAAAAAAAATAAATCAAACTGTCGGTGGTGGAGAAAAGCAATAAAGCCACCTGAACATGTAGTAGGCCTGCCAAAATGCTAACCTAAAATGAATATAATTCAAATAGCTTAAAATATTAATATAGAAAAAAAATGCATCAGATGTGGATCTTTGTTTAGCTCATCAGTCCTTCAACTGAGTAACAGATGCATTTCCGAAGCACAGCTTTGAGCTTTTGAGGAGGCAAACCCAGGTTATTCAAAGGCTCTAGGATTTCAACATATGTTTTCTGATATGAACTACAAGTCTCTTGTCAACACCAGATGTGATTTAGTTCATTGTGGGAGTCCGCTTTTGAGTGTTTCATTTATCTGAGTTAAAGATTTGTTTATTTAAATCACATTCTATTGTACTCTTTTAGCATAGGCTATTCCTTCCAGCACCTCCTCAGGCACAAGTGTGTAGGACTTTTTATTAGGCTTGGCATTATCTGACTCTCACTCAGCTTAACTGAAATTCATTCTTTTGCCTCTTGGTTTACTTTTTTCCTTGGATCTTGGATAACTGTAACTGAATCTGTGGACTGTTTTCCTGCTGAATGTTTTTTGATTCACTATTCACCATTCCTCTGCTTTTGATGGGCCTGTGCATATACCGTACGTTACATTGACAGTTCAATGAAAGTGACTTGCACTTTGAATAACAAGATTAATCCAGTTCCATAGTTTGTCACCGTCATTTTTTTTTAACAGCCAAGGAGGCATTTAAATTGTAAACATTAACAATTACTGGCTAAGTAACAATGAGATGAAACGAATGCAACAAAGCATTTCAGCATATTTTACAAATATCCAGTCACCACCTAGAGTCACAAGTCTGATGAAGGCCCAACCTAAGGTATTATCCGCCCTGCCCGTGCCCGACCGGAGGTTGTGTTGACACAGAGTGCTTCACAAAATGGAAAGATGGATGCGAATGGCAGTGAGGATGGATCAGTAAAGTGTCCCATTCGCTCAGATGTTCAAACTCTTAGGTGGTCCCCCCTCTGTTTATTTTTAAACAAATCACACCTTGGCAACATCTATACAGTATATTAGGGTGTGTTTCATGTAAATTAGATGTGTATAAGGTTTAGATTGGGGTGTTTCATATGCATACGCCATGTGTTTAAGGGATTAGTGGGAAGGAGCTTCCGTGTACACAGCTGAAACTGGTTCCTCAATTGTGCACAAAGCACTTCTTGTTTTGATGTCATACGAAAATTTCAAGAAGCACATGCAGGTTTGCTTGTGCATCATACCAAAGGTACACTTGTTGCTATGAAGATGTTGCTAAATAAGAGCCACTGTGTCCATTACATGCTATGTTTGATTGAATGAGCTTCATGGAGCAGATTTGATTTTAAATTGTCATGCTAGTGCGAGAGAGGCAAGATGTGAAGACTAAAGTTTGATTCTGTACTGTGCAGATGTTTATGGGAATGACAAATTCAAGTGCAGGTCTGGAGCACAATCTTTAGTAGGGGGTCTATAGAGAAGAGTTAAACAGTTTAAAAGTTCTCAGTTTGTTGTTGATAAGGTCATGCTCTCTACTAACACAGGCTTCATTCCTTGGAGTCAGAGCAGAATTGTAGGGTATTTTAACAGTTGTCACATTTTATGTGGCAATAAACTGTCGCATGAGTGCTTACTAGAGGTGCCATGCTGTCATGCTGTCGTGAATGTCCTTTCAGGTCATGTTGTTAACACCTGCATTGCTGTTTTACTTTGTTCTACACTATGTTCTGGAGGAATGATGGCTACATGAGGGAATGTATTGCTTCTAACCAGCTTTCTGTGCTCAACTGTAATTCATCTCAAATGGCCCTCATAAAGTGCTTGTGTAAATAAAGGATGTTACTTGTCTGTGGTTGGGGTTGTAACTGTAAAACTAGAAAAGCAGTAGGTGAATGACATGCCAGAGTTTTTGGTCGACCAACTATTTACTGCTTCACTCTTAGAAAAAAAAAAATAAAAAATTCCTCCAGAGCGACAACCCAAAGAACCTACAAGGGATCTAGATTTAACTTCAGATGTATGAGAAAGGTATATGGAGTGGTGGAACTCAGTCTGAAGTATGGCATGTTCACAGCAAGAAATGCTCTCTACTGACACAGGCTTCTTTCCATGATGACAATACAGAGTTGTAAAGTTATTTTAAAAGCTTGTCAAATTTTGTGGATTTTTTTTTTTTTTTAAAGTTGCTGTGTCTGACTGACAAATTATGCTCAGAATATATTTAAAGGAATAAAATTAGTGCTGGCATTTCGATTGAATGAGTTGTTTTGGTAGTTGAATTTGGACAGTGAATGAACCATTGTGCCAAGAAGTGCATCGTGGTGTGAAGAGTTTTAAGAGTGTATCTTGATCTAAATAAAGCTTGCTGGAGTCTTATTTAGGGTGTGTTCCTGTCTTGCACGCAGAGTTCCCAGGACAGGCTCCGGAACCACCTTAACCCTGACCAGGATAAAAGAGTTACTGAAGATGAATGGATTAATGAATAATGCTTGTTAGCAAGTATAAAAAACTTTTTAAATTAGATAATTGTACCTAAATCAAGCAGAATAGGTCTGCTTGAGTATATATATTTACACTATAAACTGAGTATATATATTTACACTATATGGCCAAAAGTATGTGGACACGCATATGTGGCTCTTCCCCAAACTGTTTGAAGCATGCAGTTGTATTGAATGGCTTTGTATGCTTTAGCATTAAGATTTCCCTTCACTGGAACTAAAAGGCCCAAACCTGATCCACCTGTTCCAGCATGACAATCCTCCTGTGCACAAAGCAAAATCCATGAAGACATAGTGTGCCAAGGTTGGTGTGGAAAAACTCGTGTCCTGCACAGAGCCCTGACCTCAACCCCACTGAACACCTTTGGGCTGAACTGGAACGCTGACTGCACACCAAGCCTCAACACCCAACATCAGTGCCTGACCTCACTAATGCTCTTGTGGCTGAATGAGTATAAATCCCCACAGCCAGGCTCCAAAATCTAGTGGAAAGCCTTCCTAGGAGAGTGGAGGTTATTATAACAGCCAAGGGGGACTAAATCTGGAATGGGATGTTCAACAAGCACATAAGCATGTGATGGTCAGGTGTCCACAAACATTTGGCCATATAGTGTACATACTCATATACGTGATTATCCATTACTGAGCCACCTCACTGAGGTTAGAATAAATGTATGTGACTAACCTGGTGGATCTGTTTGATTTGACTTACTTGTACTGTATGGATACATGCAATAGTTTGTTTTCAAAAGGTGCATTTACAGATTTACATATTGTATATTCGGAGTTGCCTGGTGTCCTGTGGGCTATCCAATGGAAACGCTTAGTCCTTGTCTTCTTGATCCACTGCTACTGGGTCACTTAAACATAGCTTGCATTGTAGTGTTTGCCAGGATGTCAGTATTTTAATATGTTTTCCATTAATTTTGTTTTTGCAGGAAAGTGAAACCCAAAAGTGGTGGAACGCACTTTTAAAGATGTTAATATTAAGGCTGCTGTCAGTGCCGATGCTCTTTACCTACATATATTCCACAGAAAAGGATGATATTCGAGCAGGTATGCATCAACTCTGTCTGTAATGTAAATGTTTATGTATAAATAAAGTATGTTCAATGTGAATACATAAGTGGTCCTGAGTCTTTTATCATGTGTTTATTGACTCCCCCCCTTTTAGTTCTAGGTACATGTTCATTAGGAATCTTAAAAGATCTGAAAAGACTCAGTACCAGTTACCCACTGCCCTTCTAAATGTACCAGTTAGGGTGCAGAAAACTCATCCTCCTCAAATCTGATTTTGTGTAGGTTGCAGTACAGCTGCGAATGATCTTGTGTACATCATTGATGGTTCCTGGAGCGTGGGCTACAAGGACTTTGATACTGCCAAGCGCTGGCTTGTCAACATCACCAGTGGCTTTGATGTAGGCCCCCATTACTCCCAGGTGGCTGTAGTGCAGTACAGTGACACTCCTCGGCTAGAGATCCCACTTGGTGCTCATCAAAGTGCCCAAGAGCTCATCAAAGCTATCCAGGCCATCCGTTACATGGGAGGAAACACACAGACAGGTCGTGCCATCAAGTTTGCAGTTGATCACGTGTTTGCTTCGTCACAGCGCAGCGACACCAGTAGGAATCGTATTGCTGTAGTGGTGACTGATGGGAAATCTCAGGATGATGTGGTGGATGCTAGCGTAGAGGCTCGAGCACAGGGAATCACTGTATTTGCAGTGGGAGTGGGCTCGGAGATCACCACCTCAGAGCTGGTTGCCATTGCTAACACGCCATCCAGCTTCTATGTGCTATATGCACAGGACTACACCACCATCGATCGCATCCGAGAGTCCATGGAACAAAAGCTTTGTGAAGGTGAGGCCTGGTAAAGATAGGAAGCTGCTAAAATGTTATATGAGGCTTGCATGGAAGGTGTGACAGTGTGTTCAGGTCTTTCACCTTAAACATGGGTCAGAAAACTTTTATTTGGTGATATTTGGTGAGGTTCTCTGCACAATTCAGCATCTGCCACTAAACTATCTGTGTAACAGCTCAGGGAAGAACATCTCGTTTCTCTTGAACAGGAGAAAACATAAAACCTCAGGACCATAAATTCCAACCAGTCAGACCATATGTAAATGCCTCTCTACTTGCCTGTTGCTTTTCAGTTCAGAAAGCTAATATTCTTCCACTAGCATTCAGACATTCTAGCCTAGGCAGCACACATGCATGTGTTTATAGGACATGGCTTTGGAGGGCACACTGAAGGAAGGGACTATATTTGTATTTTGAGTTTTAAAATTGCTACCTTCAACACATTTCCTCAAAAATCCCCAACTATATCTTTAAGGTGTCTTAATGCCTTAGAGCACACTCTTAGAAAATTGAGTCCCTTAAGAGTTCTTAGCTTCCTGTAGGGGTTGTACTTGAAACCCTCTCTGAAATTGAAAACCTAAGTTCTACAAAAAACCTTTAAGGGTTCCCAGTGATGAACAAACTAAACCCCTTTTCTGCTTGCTAGGAATTTTTTAATTCCAAGTCTGCTCTGGGATGAATACAAAAAATGAGACTTACTAGAAGCACCATGTAGAAGGAACGCTCTTTCTGAATTTAGCTCTTATACCACAGCAACTTGCCAATATCAACACTTTTTATTTATTAAAGAATGACACATTATAGTTATGTTTAATGTGGTGTAACAAACACACAAAAAATGGTCCTTTTATCATTTATGTTACATTATAATAGCTATAATAATGTTTCCTTCTCAGCCTTGTTGTTTCTCTCTTGAGGTTAAGAACACACACAAAAACAATGCAGCTTGTCATGTTACAGAGAAACTGCAAAGCCTCCATTCTGAAGACCTTCCCATATCTAAAATCCTAAAGGAACAGCTTTACCTCTGACTGCTACTCCTTCCGTAAATGCTCAATAAACATCTCCTTGTGTCTCCCTTACCTTATATAAGTTGTTACTAAAGTTGCAGCTGAACTACTGTTCAAGCTATGCTGTTATAAAAAATTACTTACCACCTTCTGACCTATCAGATTCAAGAATTCAATAGTTCTGTGCTATAAGAGATAATGGTTTGATCACCAGGTACTAAGAAGGTATTCAGAGGAAGGCTGCCATGAGGAGTATTATAAAACACGCTTCTCTATGGTGTTCTGCAGAATCTGTTTGTCCCACACGTATCCCTGTGGCCTCTCGGGATGAGAAGGGCTTTGAGCTGATGCTCGGGATGAAAATCCATCAGAAAGCCAAGAAGATACAGGGCTCTTTGCTGTCAGAGACAGCTTACTTCCTGGACAAAGGAGTGGACATTACTGAGGAGACAAAGTAAGATGGGGTAGTTATATTGTAATAGTGCCAAGTCTCAACTGATAGGTCTCCTCTGTCAATATCTACACACTTTTGTGGGGGGGGGGGGGGGGGGGGGGGGGGGGGGGGGAACGGGGGGATTACTTACACAGGAGTCAAATCAGGTGAATTGGTTGGCACATCTTATCAACCTGTTCATGCAGCATTGTTGGATGGCTGAATAAGCTTGGAGAAGAGCAGTAAAGTATACAATTGTGCATCCTAAATCTTCTGGCTTGTGGCTAATAAGCAACAGATGGACTTTAAGTATTCAAGACATCATAATACATTATAATTACAATGCAACTTGATGTGCAATATATAATATGCAATACATCTTTATTATGCATGTTATTCTCACGTATATAAATAGCAAAGCACATTACATATAAATACATGTAAATACTTGTCTTAAAGACATTTTAATAAAGGCCTATGGTAGAAATTTCAAAGACAAATATTTGCATTTTAATAGTAGTTTCGATTTTAAAATATTCTTTCCCCAAACAAGCAGTTTTTATTTAAGACTTGGTAGCGAAGCCAAGACACACACAGGCCATTTTAGTAAATTTATCCTGGGTGGGTCCCTTATGAAACTGGTTGAGAAGATGTGTAAGAAATGAGAAGTGTGTAAAGCTTAATCAGGAAAACAGAAAATCATCAGTAACCGCTTATCCCATTCACTGTAGGCACAAGGCAAGAGAATCATCCTGGGTGGGATGCCAGGGCACCATTCACACACACACATTCAAATCTAGGGGCAATCTTAGAGTAGCCAATCCACCTACCTGCATGTTTGTGGACAGTGAGAGGAACCCGGAGAACCTGGAGGAAACCCATGTGGGCACAGGGAGAACATGCACAGAAACTCCACCCAGACATTAACCCAAGCTCAAGATCGAACCCTGGACCCTAGATGTATAAGACAGAAAAGCTATGCACTTCACCACCATGCCACCCTCTGTTAAGAAATTCAAATATGAAATAGCTTTGATTCATTCATGTCTTCATTATTATTGCAAAATAGTAAACCTTTATGTGAACAGGTGTGTCCAAGCTTTTGACTGGCAG
>CM040975.1:6701705-6757803 GCA_022985145.1 Pangasius djambal
GGCAGTGTACATATACAAACTCTTGCAGATAAAACCATCAATTTTATCCACATATAGTAATGCTATCTTTAATTATGTTTTCATTATAATGAATATTTGTTTACATTGTTTACCAGGGAGATCTTTCCAGAGGGTCTTCCTCCATCCTATGTCTTTGTGGCCACTCTGCAGCTGAAAGGCACTGCAAGCAGGGAGAAGTTTGACCTGTGGAGGGTACTTTCTAAAGATCAAGAAGTCCAAGTGGCTGTGACGCTACACGGACAGGAGAATTCTGCCACCTTTACCACCACAAACATGGAAAGTGGGGTACAGGCAGTCACTTTTGATGCACAAGGCCTTCAGGTTTGTAAAATACTGCTATAACCCCCTTTACTCTTTATACATGCTGCATACAACTGTTGCAGTGACTTGTTTCAAGCTGCATAAATTCGCTATCTGGTTTGATTAATTAACTTTATTCCACAGTGCTGTTGAATACTCAATTCTGATTGGCTAGTGGTAGAAATATTCCCTTAAGTTTTCCACCACCAGAAAGTTTTCAAGACAGAAGGCTTTGCAGTTTCTCTGTAACATGACAAACTGCATTTTTTTTGCCTTACTGAGTTAAAGAGAGAGAAAAATAGAGGCTGGTGATGGAACAACTATTTATAGCTGCTATAATGTAAGTGATGACAGGAACTAACTTGTTTTTGTGGATGTTCCACAACATTGAATGTAACCATATGTAAATTGATAAAACTTATAGCAGGTTATTCTTTAATTAGTAAAAAATTGTAATCATTCCCCAATTTCTGTGGTATAAAAGGAATAAAACTTTGTGTTTTACTCCCTACCTAAAGCACACAGGTTTAGAATATGACAGCAGGTGAAACTGTAGTCTCTAAACCATCCATGTTTACATGCTTGGTGTGGTTTTCCATTTCCAAGTCTTACGGAACTTTTTTTTTAAACTCAAGTTCTGTTAGCCTTTAATGTCTCCTTTTTTGTAAATACATTTTATTTGGTCGCTGTCATTATTACACATGACAGTCCTCTTTGGTTCTGTTCCATTTTTTTTTTCCTTTCTCAATGCACTTTTGTAATATTTGTGAATGTTCCTTCTCTGATTTACACCAAGTACAGCCAAGAGTAATGAAGAAACAGAGTTTCCACCTCCCTTCTTCACAGTGTTCACACAGCAAAAGGGAAAAAAGTTGGATACTTTTCCTCATGGCACTGCAAGCCTTTCATAATTGACATCTTGGCTATGTATTTAAGGAACAGGATGTGCAGTAGTTCCTGGTTGTTTTAGGAAAAGAGTTCAATCCAATCAATTTGAACAGAGACAGTAGTGTGACTCTGGATTTTAGCTGCAACCGTATGAGCAGTATATTGTTTATTCATGAACAACGTGTCTTTTATAAAATAAATTTCAATTCAAATCAAGTCTGCTGAGTGCACAAAAGCTCTCTCTTTCGGATGAATTTCAGTTGGTCCATAACTGATAATTCAGTTATAGTTCATTAAATGAACACAGACCTTGCTACTGTGTATACAGAAATGCACTGCAAGTCTTTGTAAATGATAATAATAGATATTGAACTATGGATTACAAATGCTTTTATAACTTCTTGATGACATTATCTTTATTACAAGTGAGCACATGTTTAATACATTTTTAAAAGAAATACAAAAAAACTTGCATAGATGTATATTTTAACAGGGTTCATTCTGTATATAAGTAAAAAGGGAAAAAGAGGGTGTGGTCCCTACCCTTAGACGTCATAAGCAGGAGTTTGTAGTCAGAGTGAAACTCAATAGCTAGCTAGTGTAGATTGAATAAGACAGGAATATTATACTCTCACTTTCTATTCATGGTAAGGAGCTAGCTGACGCAAGGCACCGATCCCCCAACTGCTCCCCGGGCGCCGCAGCTAAAATGGCTGCCCACTGCTCCGGGTGTGTGTTCACTACTGTGTGTGTGCACTTGGATGGGTTAAATGCAGAGCACAAATTCCGAGTATGGGTCACCATACTTGGCCACACTTCACTTCACTTCACTTCACTTCATATAGTACTTACCTCTTTACAAATACTAATAGTGTGGGTGCTGTCTTGCGTATATCTTGAGTTTGAACACTTAAAGTCTTTAATTAATCTGGAATGCTGTATACAGTTGTCATATTGTCTCATTCCAACAACTGATAGTGGCCCAACATACATAGTACATCATAGTAGATAAAGAGAAAGAGTGCTCACATGCTGTCAATTTTGCCTTTTTTTAGATTATTACAAATGGGTTTGTCCCAAAAGTCTCCATACATAGGGAAAATGAACACTTTTTAGCAAAATGTAACTTTATTTGCAAAACATCCTCTACGTGAGTTATTTCTTTGTAAACACACACACGGAATTGTCTGTCCCACTCATGATGAACCCGTGTTAACACATCCAGTGTTATGCGTATAATCGCTTGTCCATCGCAACCTTGCGACAGCTCCCCGATCCAGCCATGCGAATGATTTCAATACGTTCTTCTTTTATCAAAGACATTCTTAAAGGCTATCTGATAAAATCTTTATGTATATATCTATATATATATATATATATAAACTAAGTAGGAAAATTTTTGGAAAACATTTTTTAAAAAGTGTTAATTTCCCCTGTGTATGGAGACTTTTGGGACACACGGTACTAGAGCAATTCGTTATTAAGTTGTATCACACCTGCCATTCTTGTTTTTCTACACTTCATATACTTTAGCTCCACTATAACCTATGTATAAATCAACCAGTGCCAGTCAGAGTCTTGATCTCTTCCCTCTCCATTACAGAGACTCTTTGATCGACGCTGGCACCAGCTGAAGATTCTCGTCAGGCAACGGCATGTCGTCTGTTTTCTGGATGACCAGGTGATCCAGGAAGTGGATCTGGAGCCAGTTGTGCCCATTTTCATCAATGGGAAAACTCAGATTGCCAAATACTACAACGCTGACGCTACGATTCCTGTGAGTAGCAAGAAACAGAGCAGGTACTGCAGAGGTCTGACTTTGGGTTATAATAGTTCAATTGTATGAAGACCCAGTAGTGCTATAGATTCAGAGCCTATGTGAATATTCAGTCTGCAAGATGACAATAATGTTTGTAAATCTAGTTATACTAAACATGCCAGAAGGTTTTAGTGAAATTATTACACTGCAGAATGTCCACTGTGAATACATATTTACAAGTTGACAAGCAAAACAATATTTATAATGTCTTTTTCTAAATTTTCACAGTTGGGAATCCAAAAACTGAGGCTATATTGTGATCCAATGCAAAGTGAAAGAGAAACTGCATGTGAGATTTATTCTGTGGTACGTGATATTTAAAGTGATCATTTGGTCACATTTGGACATTTGTTGACAATTGTTGCCTAAATTGTTTTCTTTTCTTCATTTTCCACATCTATAGGATGATGACAGGGTAAGATTTTTTTTTCTATTAGTGTCCCATGTGAACATTCTTTATGAGTGGATTAGTACCTAGCTGCAGTTTTCCCTTCTCCCCTCAGTGTCCCACAAATCGAGAGGCACCTGAAGAAAAGGAGGAGTGTGACTGCAGTCAGGGGAACCCTGGACCACCCGGAACACCTGGGCCAAAGGTCAGCATTGCCTAGCTTTAGTTTTAGTATACAAACATAAATACTTTATGAACACTAATGTGTGTAAACAGGATATGTAATACTTAATAATTCCTCTGCAGGGTGAAAAAGGAGAAAATGGACTTCCTGGTCGTGATGGTAAGCCTGTGAGTACTCCCTGTTGGTTTTATTCCATTCAGTAAGAACAACAAAAATATATTGCGACATCAAACTACAGTAATATCTATTTGACTTTGAAAATATTGTTCCAAAGGGCATCAAAGGTGAGCGAGGAATGCCTGGAGAGCCAGGTAAATCGGGGCAAAAGGTAAGATTTCAATGCTATGTAACATCTTTCTAACTTTTTTTTACAGTATGTGGTAAAGTATGCCATGTTCTTGCCATAGTCATCAATGACTGGGAGTCCAAGGGATGGCATTATTTTCCCCCCTGCTAATCAATGCAACACCGGACAATCGTAGTCATCTGTGAACTTGTATGCAGAAGAGGGCAGATAGCATTTTCCTCCAAGTTCAGCAGGTTGAAAAGATGTGGTGGCCGGCTTCACATTTAATGGAGGAAGCACGTGCTAGACTTCACTCTGCCTGTTTGGTAGCCGTGGGGTGGTAGAGGATAGGTAGATAGCGGGCAGGAATTGGCAAATGACCAAATTGGAAGAAAATGGGACTGAAGAAGAGTTTATGTTGTGTGCTAAACTATCTCTTTGTTACTTCTCACCTGGTAGGGTGTAGCTGGTTTACATGGGCCCAAAGGTGACTCAGGAGTAAAGGGCTCCAAAGTAAGTAGAATCAAGAAAAAAGAGCCATATGTTAGTGTGTTAAATCAATGTTGTAGAAAGCAAGGGCTTAAAAAGCAAGTGCACTCTGTGTGTGAATGCTATTTTCCTGCTTCCAGTGTGTGACACTTCACTTTTTTTTATACAGGGTGAGAAGGGACAGCAAGGGCTGCCTGGAAAACAAGGACCACCAGGACCCAAGGTGAGCTCTTGTTCAGAACCTTGAAACATGGTTCTTTTTTCATCTTTATTGCCATTCTGGTCTGAACTTAAGGGAAATGTTCTGTGGAATCAGAATGTTTCCCTTAAGTTCAGACCAGAATGGCAGGAAAGAGCAGAACTTCTGTCCCCTTCCAAAAAACATGGAGAGGAAATGTGTGCTTTGCTTTCATGTGTAGTATATTCCAAAAAAAATTGGTTTGTGAGAGTGATGGCAAAAAAAAGAACACTTTGGCACACTTTATATGCTATATGCAAGTTACAGTTGCTCTTTATTCTAACCAAGTCATTGCCTGAAGGGTGTGGAAATAATTCAGCAGCAATGTACGGTCTCTCAATTCTCAGTTTTAACAAAACAACCCCCACCCCACAAAAAAAAATAAAAAATCTTCAAACACAATGGACTGAAAACAAAAAAACATCTTGTCAACAGCGACCTCAGGGTGACAAAGGTGAACAAGGACCCCCTGGTGAGCCTGGGCCAAAGGTAAGCATGGCTGTATTATTCACAAATGTACAATTATAGCACAACTGACTTGTTCTCATTCTGTGGCAGACATGTGACCTGAAGTGGTAGAAGTAGACCAATTTTGTACATGAGAAAAAGTGCTAAGTCTTGTGGAAAAAAAAAAAATCTCAAGTTAAAGAATAAAAATAATTGCTTCAATTTATTTGAAGTACAAGAATAAAGAAAGCAAATAAAGAATCACAAACGAGAAGGAAGTATTTGCCTTAAATTAAACATTGATTTTGGAGAACAGTAACTAAAGAACAAAACAAAAACGCTGTATGCGTAATCTCTCAAAAGTTAGCTAGCCTGATAACAATTCTGACTGGTAATAAGCAGTCACAATACAAATGGGATTTACATGTACAAAATACAGATCACAACACCACATGTAGATCATAGAGTTTTGAAATGTAGTGAGTAAAAGTCAATAGAAAGAATAATTGAAAAGAAATATAGATTCTTGAAAAGCCACACTAAAATACACATATGTACATTTTGTAACAGCACAACTGTATCTTCCGTAAAAACTTGTAATAATACCGGTATGTTTGTAAAGGACATAAACTAGGATATGTACATTATGAAGAATCAAAACTGTGTTTTATAATTTATGACAAAAATATATGGTGTGTTAGTGATGTCTGCAGGGTTCTGCTGTCATTACACATGTACTATTGTATATATACCAGCTGCTCTAAACAACAGTGTGTTCACTGTATAACCAAAAACGTCTACACATGGCTCAGGCTAGATCGTGCCAGTTAAAGCAAGCCTCTGTCAGCTGCATATTTAAAGCACATTTCTTATGTTCATTAACATGTTTCACTGCGTTTATTACTCATCACAATACCCACAAATGTTTTCACACTTTCCAGACTCTTGGAAAATAAAGAACTGAATAACCTAGACTGTCTGTGTGTTGATTTGGACTCAAGGTGTATGTGTGGGAGAAAGTAATGTAGATGAATTCCAATCCCATCCTACTCCCCTTCCTCCTGGCTAGCTTAGTATCCTAAAGGCAAAGAGAAAAATCGATGTAATTGTGCTTCATATGGCTCATTTAAGCGTAAGTTGTTATTGCATTTGCATATCTCAGTTTTTTCGATTTCCCACACACAGGGGCAACCGGGCCTCCCTGGCAGTGAAGGACCAGCTGGCACAGTTGGATCAAAGGTCAGTTTATTTTAAAAGGAGTTAAAATTAAAATGACAGAACAGCATATGTTGATAAAAGTGTGAACTTTGTCAGTGTGATATGGGAATGATGATCGTAGACAAGATTTTGTGGAGACTCGTATTTGACATGAATCAGTTTGGGACTCCTGGGATAGTAATTTCACAGTCATTAGCATCAAACAAGGCTCACTGCAGTTTAACACAGATTTACTGTGTGGGTGCAGTTCTGGTCTAATAAAATGTCTACCCAAGTTGAGGATGTATTTTTCTTACTAAATGACTACAGCTGTAAAATTAGCCTCATCTGAGGGATGCATCCATGTGTAAAATGTGCACAGGACCTTTTAGGTCCATCTGTAGTGCATGCATTGTGGTCTTGATTTGATTTCATAACTTCTTGGTCGTTTGGCCATGCATTAAGAAGTGTTACTTGAGTTATTTAAGTGCTCTTCCTGTCATTAAAGCGATAGAGAGATGGGGTATATAGCCTGAGGGAGAAACCATCTCCGGGTATGAGTAGACAGGTGAAACAGCAATAACTCTCATTTTGTATTAGTTAATAATGAAAAGCACATGTTTGACACTGCTGTTAGAAAGTAATCATACTCAGCAGACCAATATTTTCAGCTCTGGTAGGAAAACATTATACATCTGACCACAGAATTTCTCGAACTTAAGCCATTCATAAAGATTAACTGGTAAATTGTTCACAGACGCGTCTACTTACGAAACAGTGTCTTATCACCCTACTGTAACGAAGAGTGCGCATATTACCACATACTCACTCGGGATGCTTTTTCTAGCTTTTATTTTTAACTTTTATTATTATTTGTATTCTACATCTACGTCTATGGTCAATTAACTGTTATACGGCTGGACTATATACAGTGCACTCGCTCCAGTCTAGCTCAATTAGCCCAGCTTTCTAAACTTGCAAATCATCAGTCTTTTTTGTGAAACTCCATGGATACACAAAAACAATAAATAAAATGCATTCGCCTTGTTATAGTTTCAGGGAGCGTTACACTCACTAAAGTGAGTGAAGTGCAGGATCAAAGTGGATTGTCCAAAATAGAACCTTTTTTTTCCTTGTTTACATGTTTGAATGAACCCCATTAAGATAATGGTAAGGCAAAAAAGTGATTTTATTTGCTGGAAAAGGTCAAGATGTTTTCTCTTAGATTCTTAAGTGAGATTAGATCAGTGGTGTCCAATCTTATCCACAAAGGGCCAGTGTGGGTGCAGGTTTTCATTCCAATCAAGCAGGAGACACACCTGATTCCACCTGTTTAATCAGTTGACCTTGGCTTTCAATAGACTCAGGTCTGGCTTCTGCTTGGTTGGAATGAAAACCTTTCTGGATAAGATTGGACACCGCTGGATTAGATAATTGAATCATATAAATATTCAGATTCAAGTCAGAGTTCAAAACCACGTTGTCTTAGAATGCAAAACTACCATTTTCTTTTTCACTAAAGTTTTTTTTTTTTTTACTATTTTATTACTATGATTTTATTGTCATGGTGGAAGATACAGGTGCAAGTGCAGGGTAAGACAGCTTTATTAGAAAAGCTTAACAGCAATACCAAATCGATAGGCAAAATCATACACAGGAAAACGGTTATGGTTAAGCGATGAGCAAACAACTTGGACTAAGCAAAACTATAATCATGAAACCAGAAAACAAGAAACGAGATCAAAAAAAAGGTAGACTTTAACAGAATGCAAGGCTTGGTAATGACAGGTGACATAAAAACACTGAGCATATACTGAAAAGGTCTGAAAAAGCATTTATATACTCAGTTAAAAAAGGTCAGTTAATTAACTCAGTTAATCAAATATCTTATATATCAAAGTTCTTATATATGCTGTATTCCTAAGTTCTGTGAAGTAACTGGCTGAGAAAAGGGACTTCTTATAGTTCTTGAAGTTGGGCGAAGGATGCAAATTTGTTGCCTTAAAAACAGTTAAAAATTAAACAAATTCTGTCCGTATTTAAACTGGTCTTTTAAATACGACATGCTATAATATTTATCCTACATAAGCTTCTGTTAGGGTGAGAATGGATATTTTGTATGAAAATTAAAATGAACATGACATCCTATCAGGCAAATTGGTGGAAATGGTCAGGCACACTGAAGAAAATTTAGATAAATATGGCAATGTGATTGGATTTCATTTGATTTCATGGTCAAGCAAGAAAAGGTAAAGATACAAACTCCAATCCCACTCCCTCCCAACATGAACCTTTATATATTTTTATCCTGTATGTCTTGAGTCATATGAAATGTTACAAATTTGAGCATCACAGCATTACAATTAATAGTTTGTTTTGTTTGCTTTTTCATTGCCAATATTTGGTGGGTGGGCAGCCACGATAATGCAGAAAGATGATGATATATACACCATCCTGTATGCTGTAGAATTGTCCATTGTGGAATACATGATAGTTGAGTAATAGATCTGTTGCGGTGACTAAACTGTTTTGTTCAGTTTGATGCAACATCAAATGGAACTACTAAGTGGAACTACTAATGTGAAATATGTGAAATAGGGTTCTCTACTGTATTGGGCAATATGGGAAATGCAGCAGACTTACAGTTTTATGATTAATGAGCTTGCGAACACTGTGCATTGGCTACTGACTCAGAATCAACACAAGTAATGCAGTCTGTGTAGTGTGTGAGAATAAGTTACATCAGGAAACATCAACTGTCTAACTTAATTATGGTTAGTAATTCAGTATATGCTTAAAAGAGTTACTGTTACCACCATAAAGTCGATTATTCCTATTGTACCAAAGCAATTTGCCAATAATTACAATTTATATTAATTAGTAAACTAGACACTGTTCTTTTTAATCATTTATAGTTACGTTTAATGTTGCGGAACAACCATAAGACAAGTTTGTTCCTGTTATCACTTACAGTGTAGCAGCTATAGACTTTCCTCAACAGTCTTTTCTTCTCTCTCTTAAAATGAATAAAAACAAAACAAAACAAACAAAAAGAGAAACGTCATGAGAACCTAGAAAACACAAGGTCCCCTGTCTGAAGGCCATTAGTGCTGACACTGGAGACTCAATCCATAAATGTTAAATAAATGTCTCTTCACCATATTGCTTCACCATATCAATGATATTATGTTTCTTTGTTAAATAACACATTTTTTAATTCATTTATTATTAACCCTAGTTTATGTGGAAAGTCTGCTATACAAGTCTCTGCGAATGAGTTGTTACTACAGAATCGATGGCATATTAGAATGAGTTGGCACAACTGCCAGAGCTGCTGTTATAGAAAATTATTCAACACCTTCTGACCAATCGAACTAAAGAATTCAACAGTACTGTTTGATAAAACTGTGTATTAAATAATGACATGGTTATATGACATGATTTTTAGAAAATGTTTAATCAGGAATCCTATATAAACATCTTTTTCCGACCTTTCTGCCTCTGTAACTAACACCCATGTAGTTAAGTACTGTACTTAAATTTCTTGTGTGTTCTTTGATTGGCACTGATGAGTTACCTATACCCACAGAAGCTCCATTTCTACAAAAATATTTTTTTAATGCAAAAAGTATGGGTTTTCCTGACCAGACAAGGGATGTATATCTGGCTGTATGCATACAGTAGTACTAAGGTAATGTGTATGTGTTTGCTCATGCAATACATATGGGTTACGGTGCTGAATGAGACCTATATTTACCACAGGGAATTTGGGAATTGATGGTTCATTGCATTTGTCAGAAAGGTACATGGCTGCCATCCAGTACTCACTTCAAATTTGGATCAGTTTCCTGCTAAACTTAAAGCACATTGTACTGTGGGTTTGGTGTGTAATGTATGTGGATGTGGGTGTTGATGTATGTGTTTTAACATGAAAGTTGTAGCATGATGAAACGTTACATATGCAACCCAGTTTCTTTAATTCATGTCCAGATTTTACAAATAAAACAGTGATAAAATTTAAGTTCTCCTCGTCCTTAGTGACATAGTGTCAGGTACGAGAAAAGATGCAGTCTTTAACAAATTGTTTTCAGCTCAGTGCTATGTCTGTGACAGGTCCGAAGCTGTTTGTGCAGTTGCTATTCGGGTATTTTAATTTAACACTATACATAATTAGGAAGCACCTTTTAGAGTACAACATAATATCCATATACATAATTAGGATGCAACTTTCAGAGTGCAAAATTAACAAGAAATCAGTTAAGGAACTCACTTACTATACAGTATGTGCGCAAGTAAGTGTCTTTTATTTCCTTGGGAGGCATTATACTGTGCGTCAGTTGTTCAGAGTCTTGTTATGTGATAACAGCAGTAAGTGCACTGTGAATACCAACTGCACTCTTATGAGGTTTCTTAAAACTGACGTTTTTATGCTTCACTCACACAGTCTTGCTTTGAGCACCATATATTTAATCTTTATATCTGTTTTCATACCTCTGCCTTTCCCCATCTGCATGTCCCTCTCTTTATCTCTTTATCCTGTACCCTCATTTCATACCCCGCTATCGTTATATCTCATATCTTTCCGCCCTCTTCCTACCTAGTATGTTTCACTCTCCCTAATCTCCATTATCCTTCTGTCTTGCTCTCTTTTCACATCATTAGTAAAAAAGAGAAAGGCTGAAAGAATATTTTGTTACATTTCCTTGCTTTAAATCCTTGCTTTAATCTCTTTAAAGCTGAACTTCTCTCCAGCTTTTCGCTATCTCTCTTTTCCAAAGTTGCACAGTTGCTTTAAGGTGTTAATTCTTATTTTCAGTGAAGTTCCCTTCTCGCAAAATGTGTGAAATGTGTGTAGCCCCTAACTGGCTAAGTGTACCAACTTGGCTACTCTTGGCATATATTCCTATCATTATGTGGACATTATATGTCTGTTTCATTTTATTATGAAAGAGACAGAATGATGCAAGTCCAGGTTGTGTGCTTTTATATAATAATAATAATAATAATAATAATAATAATAACATGAGGTAAGAAAATAGTTCCATAATCAGCAAACAGTCATAAACTAATCAAGACTAAATCAGTAACCATAAAGCAGGCTATGGGCCAAAACACTAATTAAGACAGACAGATAACAATAACTTGGAATAACACTGCTGGAGCAAAACTTTGCAAAGTAACAACGAGAGTCCCAGTTATTTAAAGGGCGTAGTCTGATTGCAAACAGGTGAGTTCCATCAGTAATCAGGTGAGTGGGGATAGGAGCCTGGCTGGAAGCTTGGCTGGAGCTGAGGCTTATTGGAGTAGTAGTTTCCAAATAGTTTCCAACTCCAACTAGTTGCATATATGGATATGACACGTTTACATAAAAAGATAAATACCTGCACACACACATGTAAATCGATATTAGTGAGGTTTAAATGAAAATGCCTACACATCAGTGGAAGAACCTCATGTAGTTATAGCTAAGGTTTTAATTGCCTTTAATTAAAAGACAGAATGTGCAGATAAACGTGTTTAAATTGGTGGGGACATGAATGAAATGTAATTACGGTATAGCACTAATCGGCGTGCAGTTTGGCGAACGTGAGATTCTCACTATAGGATATTTTGTTACATTTTAAATCTTTACTTTGGACAAAAGCTTGTAATAAATTAAATTTATGAAGGTAAGGTTTAGACCCCAATTCACATGGACATGGATATAAACCATGCTACACAGTTATAATAAAAAAAAAAAATCAATAGAACTGTATTTAATTTTTTCATCATTACCACTTAACACCATGAAGGTGCTTTTTTTTACACCTTGGGATAACCATGAGCCTTTTTTCTTTCCTTCTTTGTTATAATCTTTGTTAAAGTATTTTTGTATTAATGGTTCCTTTTCTTTAACAGTTTTATTTGTGTTCTCGGCTTTCACTTTCTATTTTGATTCCACCAATATTTATGGCTATGTATTAGCTCAGATTTATATTTCAGAGAACAGAAGAATTTTTCAGAGAATTTTTCTTTAATATACAGTATGTGAACATATATGGTCAATTTCATATATATTTTAGTTATATTTGAAATTATATTTGTAACAGAAAGTAATTTTATATTAATTTACCCCACATGATCAATTACATTGTTTTGTTTGTGTGGGATGAGGGACCAACTTTCCATTTTCAGGACTGTGCTGTAAAATCTGGGACAGTTTAAAGAAGTTAAAGAACACTCTGGCATAAATCTAGTTTTCAGTAGTATTCTGCAGCACACTATTGCATCTCTTTTATTTTGTTAGAATTCAAGATTTTGTATTGCTGTGCTTATGCCCATGTTCTCTCACTACAGAACAGTGCATGCATTATGCAAACAAGTGATACATGTCATGCCTTTCTTCTGCTTCTTATGCTAGTGAGCCATTCATTCATTTATACATTCATTTATTCAGTAACCTCTTTATCTTGATCAGGATTGTGGTGGATCCAGAGCCTATCCTGGGAACACTGGGCTTGAACATATCATGGGTGGCATGCAATGCACACACATGCATTCACACTCAGGGGCAATTTAGTGTAGCCAATCTACCTACTGGCAGGTTTTTGGGAAGTGGGAGGAAGCTTAAGAACCTGGCGGAAACCAACGCAGTTGCAGGGTGACCATGTGAACCTCCACGCAGATATTAACCATTGATCCCGGGACCCAGGAGCTGTGAGGTGGCAAGACTATGTGCTACACCACCATGGCACCAGCTAGTAAAAAAATATAATTATACAGTCTTCCCCCAAATCACTTGTAGTTCTTTAGAGTTACTGGCACCTTTATTTTATGTCATCAGGAGAGGTTTCCCCAGTACTGAAATAAGAAATCTCACTCTCGAGACTACTGATTAACATCTGATACATCTATTGTAAACATAAAACACATGCATTAGGGTTTTTTCTTTTTCTTTTTTATGTGGAGATTTTCTTTCACTTCATTGAGTCACTGTATCCTTCACTTGATCTCAGAATGCAGTCACAACAAAAAACCCACTTTTGTTGCAAAATTGTGCTGTGGCATAGTTTATTTCATTGGAGCTTCTAATAGAGAGAAATAAAAGTAGTAGATCAGATAACCTCGAGTTGTGAATGCTGGGTGGACACCTTCCTTTTTAGGAATTGTGGGACAATTAAAAGCCCATAAAACCGCAGAATCTGCATGTAAAACAGAGGCGTTAGATAACCAGGCCATTTTGGACTATTTTGCTTTCATGTGGAGGTTTTATAGCCAAGGAGTAATGCAGGCCCAGCACACACACACACACACACACACACACACACACACACACACACACACACACACACACACACACACACACATAAGCAATACAGGACTGTAAAAACATTCATCATCTTCCCCACACTCACAACATGTAAATGACTGAAATGCATAAACATACATAAAACACATCCATAAATCTTATTTTCACATCCTTCCTTTTCACGCTTGCACAAATTATTTAAAATTCCGCCTTTAGAAACACATTAAAGTCACATAAATTTACATCAAGTGCAAAGTCAGACACCAAATGTACACAAAGTGTCTGGCTAGTAAATTCCTCGGACAGTTCAGATTAATCTTGTTATAAACACAAGACAGTCAAAACAGGGAAATTGCACACACTGATACAATTACATTGTTATGGATGCTCTTGGCTCAGCATTTTTTTTTTTCTGCTTTAATCTCAAATAGACCACTATAAGGCATTTTAGTTGTATCCATTTGTCATTTTGCACCTGAGTTAATAATCCTGTAAAACTAAAATTGTAACCACTTTACTGGTGTAAAACATCAGCTTACTTGCCTTTGAATATGTTAAAGGAGCCAAGCAGAGAAGGCAATGGACTGCACAATTCTTTTTCTCCTCTTGCCAAATCAGCATACAAAACAGCACGGTTTGAAATTTAGAGCACTGTGGCACCACACAGATGATTTCAAACACTCGTATCTCATGCCTTTATATAGTATAAGTCTTTTTTTAATGTGACACAAAATGAATTGGCCACAAAATGGCTTTAAATTATGAAAAGGGATGCTAAAGTTTTTTCCTAATTCCTGATAATGGTCTGATACTGACATGCTCAAAAGAAACAACTCTCCGCAATTGTCTACTGCTGAGTTATGTGGAGTTATATGGACAAAAGTAGGTTATGTCAGGTCTTTTGTGTAAAACTCCAGGGATTTAGGCCAGTGTCATCCCAGTACTCATACTATCACATCGCTGCATGCCTATAATAGAACAAATACCATTTGTGTTGTACATAATGTGTTCTATGTATTTCAGCTGGATACAGAAATGCACATTTGACTCGTAGGAGTTTAAGCCTAATTTGAATGCATTAAAATAATTTTAATCACAGCACTGTTCTCAATATTCAATTCTGAGTGGTTAGTAGGTGCTGATTAATTTTTATAATTGCTCAACTCTGACATTAGTGCAGCTACAATCACAGGTTTATAATAATGTACTCTTTCTAATAATAATAATAATAATAATAATAATAATAATAATACTCTCCACATAATCTAAACCTAATAATAAATCGATTAAAGCATGCTTTTATTTAACAAAGGAAAATGTTTAATCATTGATATGGCGAAGTAAGCTAACAGCAATAGCTTTCTGCTATAAGAAAGTCAAACAGCAGAGTTTGACTTCTTGCGAGTTTTGGTAAGGAGCAGCAGTTATTTTTTTTTTAGCTTCTTAACTTCAAGAGAAAGTGAGAGAACGACTATTACTGGCTGCTGTAATGTAAGTGATAACAGGAACTTCTTTTATAATCATTCCACACATAACTAAAAAAAAAAAACAACCGCAATCCTTGGCAAATTGTTTTAGTATATGAGGAAAAAAACACCTGCTGTTACTGGAAAATAATCAGCTTTGGTGTGGTAACAGTAACAGGCTGCATCATAGCACCCCACTATTGGTTATTTTCCTATAACAGCAAGCCCTACCAGGTTTTATTTCTTAGTAGTAACTTAGCTTTTATTATTCAGGTATTTTTCTGATTCCGTTAAAATTGCAGTCCACACATATCTCCAATTGACAGCTCTTGCTGGACAGTTTTTAAATCTGATTGCATATATTAAACCATTGCATACATAATCACATCCACATGCCTATACTATATATGATCTATTACTATTGCTAATGCTCAGACAGCGATACAAATTCTGTAGTCAGCATGAACAATGCCTAACATGGACATGTATAGAAGATTCTAATCATTTCCATATAATTTGGAGAATGTCAATCTTCTTGAATTTTGCCAGAAAATACCCACAGCACATAAATACTTATCATTCCTATGCAATCGAAGAGGGCACAAGTATAATAGTTACGTATCTAAGTGTGGATTTGGTTGTAGTTAGCTTTGAATTGAAACCACATGGCAGAAGGTGCTTTGCTTAGTAAATCTGGCCTAGAAGGCTGAGGTGCACAGTTAAGCACACAGTTAACTAGGTATATTTATAATAATATTTAGATGCTTTATACACTATCCACTGAATTCTATTACATTCGATTAATATGTTGTGTTCACAGATTCAGTCTCTCACCTTTGGTTTGAAGGAACAAAACATACAATCTTATTAACCCTAACAGATAGAATAAGATTCCCCATTGTGTGAGTGCATTCTCAGTTCTCTGAGTTATGTCCGCAGCATAAACAACACATTTTCAAGCCTCATGAGTTTAGTAGACCAGACTACACTCTAAGACAAAATGTTCTTCAAAGGTTCGTTTTGGGTGGTTAAGGGTTTTTACATACAATCCTTCTTCCAGGGATCTTCCAGAAGGAACATACTGTACAGAAAAACAAATTTTAGACTTCCAACAACATTACATATGAAGTGTTTTATATAAACATTGCCTGCAATTTTATTGATTCAATTTGAGAATGAAATAGGAGAGCTAACAGTGACTGACAAAAATTATAACACAACATACAGTAACACTTTATTTGAATACTCAAAAATATGTAGACAGTCCTAAACAGTAAAGCCTGTTAGCTAATTCTTAACAACATGCCACATGATGATTATATATCTGTCTATCTCAAGTGCATGTTATAAAAAGTATAATTCTCTATAGAGTGTCTAAATTTTACTAATGGACATTTACATTGTTATCTGTGTCTACATACAGTAACTTCATGAACATGTTGTGTTTTAGTTTACTTACCTTTGGTAATAATAATAGTGTTAATAATCTATATTTTTATTATCTTGGTTTGATGTATGTTTGCAATAAGTAAATTCAGTTTTTTTCTGTGCATCTGTGTCAGTTTTTCTGTGATACAAGTGCTGTAAAACAGAATGTCTGCCAAATGACCAGAAGCAAGTTGCAGGAGGAACAGATGGAGCAGCAATTAAACACAGTAGTACACAGTTTTAAAAACAACCATTTAATTAACCATTTAATTAAAGGTACAATGATATTGGCCTCATACCTAATATTACATACTAAATAACAACAATAATAATTCAAAATGAATAACTGAATTACTTAAAAAGGTATTTTCGTTGTAAAAGAGAACACGTGGCCGCCTCAGAGAGACAGTTGAGGCCATGTAATCATCTAATTGGACAGTACTTCTTTCAGAAGCACTTGTGGCGTGTGGATAATCTGAGCTCTTACCATTTTTAGTGCACTATTTTAAGCAGGTGCTGCTTGTTGATCAGGACCTTCTGCTCAGTGATAATGTAGTATGGATTGCTACAGGTTGGTGTTGGCTCTTCATCTATATAGGAATCATTTGCAGCCCAACGGTTGAGACCTTCTCTATAGACAGCTTGCATTTTAATTTAGTTTCAGCTCTCAGCACACCTGTGCCATGTAAACAAACCCCTCGGTAAATATGTCTGGTATATTGGACCAGACCAAACATTTTCTGGGTTATAGACACTGAGGGCTGGGCTGAGAAACTCAGGTTTAGAGTGTTTGCTTAAAGGTTCAGTCCAAGCCTCACTGAGCTTTCTTTATGAAGCTGTATTATGTAGTGGAACTTGGATGCAATTATAAAACCATGTTTGCCTGCCAAAATCAATGTTTGTTCCGATGTAATAGAAAGACACAAAAATGGTTGTAAATACACAGGAGCTGAATGCCACACCATTTGTCACTTTCAAGCCACTGCAAGCGACATTGGCAGGACTTCAAGACTTTGTGTTTATTTGACATCGTATTACATTTGTGTTTATTTGTCATCATATTACATTTGACAGCAAAGAAAAAAACATGCTATCTGCAGTCTTTAGTCTGAATTTTCTATTCCCTCATTTTTTTAGGCTTATAGGAAAGGTCTTGTGTTTAAGGCTCTATTGGTCTTTATCCCCATCTTCTACTTCTACACTTCTGCTTAAGAAAAAAATTGTCAACTTTGGAGACATGAACTACACACAGGTCATTTATATAATCTGCATGAGAACCCTGAAAATCGACTTAAGCTGCTGCATAACCTGTCTCTGAGTACAACTAACTTTCTCCACAGAAACATTGACACACTGAAACTTTTGGACTTAAAGTAAGTCCAAAAAAGTGTCAGTGATGATAATAACTTAAACATTTACTAGAAAAGTCACCCTTCCTTGCTATGGATTCAACAAAATATATCAATAACTTTACTATATTCCTAAAATGGTTACTCCCACATGATGTAAATGCACTTTTACTACACCATACTAGTATTTACTTATGGCCTATACTTGTACAGACTGATAATAGAAGATAAATAAGGTAACTGGTTGCCCCCAGCCCCAAGTTTGGCTGAACTTGAATATTCTTTCAAAAATCTGCTTTTGTCTTATTTTTATAAAATTAAAATGAATTGAAAAGAAACTAATCGAAAGTACAGTAAGTATTTTTCAATTACAGTGTAAGAGGTCATATTTGCACTTCACTGACTCTTTTGTTTCAGCAGAACAATCCTATTACATTTTCACAGATAAAATACACATACTGTTACTACCCGACTTTTGCATTAGATTACGTAGTCTGTATGCACTATGTGGGTGTGAGAGGAGAATACACCAGTCTACTGCAGAGTGAAAAGGCACACTTATTTCTACTTAGCGGAAATTTAGAGTAACCAACCCACCAATTGGTATATTTTTGGAGAGTGGGAGGAAACTGGAGGAGAATAAACATTTTTATTGCAGTTCCCTTTACAGGCAGCAGAGGCTCTATAATTTACAAACTGCTGCTTTAAACAAGTTGCAACAGTACATGCCTGTTTATTCAGTACATACATGCATGTCTGTCTGTATGTAACTCTGTGTGTGTATGTGTGTGTGTGTGTGTATTTATTTACCGGCCACTGGTTCCAAAAGCTTGCCACATTTTATGTGCCTTGAGAAACCGAACAATTCTGGAGAAAACAACGCCATGGGATATCTTAATTACCAGTTTCCTTTCCAGCGCAGCACTCAAACATGTCGAGTGTTTGTTAGGAAAGTGTGTATGCTTTCAAAATCCACTTGAACTTTGCTGAAATGCTTAGATACGTTCTCTGTTGCCCGTGGAGAATTGTTCTCGAGGATCTTGAAGAACTGCAATTTCCTCCATGAAGAGCAGGGCATCTGCACCAATACACACCTGGTTGTATGTTATAGTCCTGTGTGACTGACCTGGGTTTGGTACAGCAAAATGACCAAGTTATTAGTAAGGAAAAGAAGTGCTATGTATTATAGTCTAAGGAAATATGTGTAGTTTTCTATATCAAGCTGTTTTTTTTCCCAGTCACTGGGTTTGCATAGTTTTTTAAACTATGCTCAGTAAAGCTCAATTTTTAGTGGCTAAAAATTGCCTACTGCCTACTAGTGACATCTAATTAGCTGAATCTGGAAATGCACAACCTTGATATGCTTTCAGAAATTAGTATAACGTGATAAATTATAATTAATGTTCAAAGCAGGGGTCAGAGCATATGCAGACAGGGTAATCAGAGGTATATCCAAATTCATAGACCAAGTACACGGGCATGGTCAAAAGCAATGATGACTAAAACAGGGGTACACAGAGGCAAAGTCTTGGTAACACAGAACAGGTGAACACAATCAGGCAACAACCCAAAAAGACAGGGGCAGAGACAAGACATAAACAAAGGCACGTGGCAAAGTAAATTAAAGTACATGGAGAAATCAAAACAAAATACATGACATGAAAGGAAGAATTTTTAGCAATGAGAATGAAAAACTCAACAGTACACAAAACCAAAAGTGTTAATGTAGGTCTAAGTGGATTAACAAAGCTAAACACTGTGACAATATAATTTAGTCCTGATATACAGAGGAGAAAGAAAGATCCTGGTCCAATTCATGGTATCTATGTCCCACAATGAAAGACTTGGTTTTATGTGTCCACTGAAACTTGGCATCTTGCAAAGAAACAAACGGTCTGTACTTTAAATAGCCTCTTGCTCTTGACTGTATTGTGAAAACAGAGATTTGTTTAACTGCTTGTGTGCTTCTTTAGTCCTTTATTCTTTATAACTTGAAGAATCTGGTTAAAGTAGGCTAGTCCACTCTTAGATCCATAAAGATGAAGATGTCAAGTCTTTGTTTCTACATGAGGAATTTAGCTGATTAGTGATGTGTAGTGGTTAATAGTGATGCATTTTAGTGCTGCTTGTAAAGGTCTTTACTAAAGGTTAAAATGCCTGAAACTCAGAATATATCATTTTAATATCCTTGTCTCTCTTTAAAAGGGTGATAAGGGAGATGTTGGACAGCCTGGCACAGATGGAACACAAGGTGTACCAGTAAGTCTTCTTTCTTTCTTCTGCTCAAATATCAAACACGCCACACCTTTTCAGCTGTATACAGACAACACACACCTTATCATGTGTAACTGATTACTTATTACAGCTCAGGACAGTTTTTTTTAAAAAAAAAAAAGGGTTTAAATATACTAAAATGTTCCTGTTAACTGTACAAAACAGTGTCTGAAAATGGAGGAGATGGGTAGCCATTATCAGAGATATTGAGAAAATAGGTCTCTCAATAACCCAAAAACAAGTAGACCTAAATAATGTAAACATGGACCTGCGGAACTTTCTGGAATAGCAAGCTTGATGGCTCTAAGACATAAAAAAATAATAATTGTGCACAATTAAATACAGTTCATGAAATAAATCTGTACTGAAGGGGTCTGCGGAATATATTTTACAGTTAAAAGGGTCCCTGGATAAAAACGGTTTAAGAACCTCTACTCTAATTACCTACTATGTGGACCGAAAATGTAGATGTGAATAATAAAGTGGCATATAAGTTACACAGTTAAAAAAAAACAAACAAAACAAAACAAAAAAGCAGCAACCCTGCTGAATCTGATACACTTGTACAGGAGCCACACAGACTGCCATGGATGTCAGTGTCACTGCTGCGTTGAGAATGATCCACAACTCATATAATATCTGGTCACTGGTGATTCAGTGGTGGTCCCTTTCCACTGATGCATGGGTTGGTGTTTGGCTGACACAGTCTATATAGTTGGTTTACCCGATAAACAAGCCAAGGAATGTATACATATTTTTTGTCTATCTATCTATCTATCTATCTATCTATCTATCTATCTATCTATCTATCTATCTATCTATCTATCTATCTATCTATTTTTCTCAAAGCAGTCCTCATTGTCATGGTAATGATTAGGTTTCTTTTCCAGTATACAACTTCTCGGTAGTGGTTTCATAAAAGTCTGAAGCAAACCTTTTTTGTTGATGCATTTTCAGCCAGTGACTCTACTTTTTCCAAACCCCAGAGCAAAATGCAAAATACATCCAAAACCCACACAGTAAACATCAACAACAAATGCCACCATGTCAACAAGGAATATCTTCCTTTCCAATCTCCACAACACTTACATGCTGGCTTTTTACTTAATGGACCTTCAAGGTCTTGGCTTGTCAAAACATCCTGTACACATGACAAATAAGCAGTAGACTGATAGGTTTGTGTACCATTTTAGCATCACACCCTGGCCATTTTCAGAAGAGGAGACATTGAAAGCGACTATAGTTGCACAGCTGCATCCAAATGGAAAATACTGTTGTGTAAATGTGACAGTTGTACAAAGGCTGAGCTCTCTCTATGGTTAATTTGTAGCAGTGGTAGCAGCAAGTGTCTTTAAGCTTTAGTGATCTTGATGTGGCTAGGGTAACATCTGTTATGAATTAGTGTTAACTTTGTTGACTTCCAAGATTGAGTTCAGCACAGAGTCTAACTCAAGGCCAGACACTTTTTAATATTTAAAACCTTTCAGACAGAATCAAGTTTAAAAACATTTACAGTCCTATGCAGTGCAGCAAACAAACCTCCAACTCGGCTCGCTCACACTGAAGTTCACCAGAAAATTAAACATTTACAAGACTGGTTTTGTCTTCATTGTCAGCCCCTCACTTTATGGACTACTGTAGTACTGTACTGTTTTTTTTTTTCATGTCTTAAAACAGTTTGTGTGTTTATGTGTATTTTATGTTTACCAATGTAATTTCTTAATCATAGCTAACCATACATTAGTCTAAAACATGTCTTTATAAAATATCAGGGAACTTTTATTTATTTATTTATTTATTTTTTGAAAAATTGCATATGAAATACAGTCATAGGTGTAATGAACACAGACGAGGTTTTAGAAACTAAAAGTAGATAGACTAAGCACAGATTGTCCAATCTAAGATACAATGCAAATTACATAGAAGGACACACAACAGAACTGAAAGTTTAATGTTTTTTTGTTTTTTTTTTTGAACAAAAGAGTTACAACTTTTTGTATTCAGAGGAAACATTACAAGCTTAAAAGATTTTAAAAGAATGAGAAATCATGAAAGGAGCTGTCTATCTATCTTTAATTGTGTGTATGTATGTGTAATATTTTGCCCCACATCATTCCTATTATGTCATTAATGAGACCTTGTGATATAATGCATTGCATATCACACATGCACATACTCATTCCCACTTAGTATTATTATTATTTAGGTATTGAGAGATATTAAATTTTACACCCATATGTGTTTACTGAACATCCCATTGCAGATTTAGTCCCCAGTGCTGTTATAATATCCTCCAGTTCCAGTTCATCCCAAAGGTGTTTAGTGGGGTTGAGGTCAGGGCTCCGTGCAGGCCACTCCAGTTCTTCCACACCAACCTTGGCGAACCCTGTGTTCATGGACCTCACTTTGTAAACAGTGGCATTGTCATGCTGGAACATGTTTGGGCCTTTCTATAATCATATACATAACTCAGTGTCTTGGTAATTACACTGTATGATAATATTATTATTGCTATGCCATATGCTGTACACTTCAGATATGGTGTGTTTCATTCCTCTCATGTAATTTAATTCCTGACCTTAAACTCCCTCGCACTATCACACTTCTGCAGAGTGCTACCTCTCAGTATCATTCCCCCCAGCGATCTCTTTAGTCTCACTATTTGATCCTGTCTCATTTGGAGGAGGCTTTAAGAGGAATTCGCACACTTCTTTCACCAGAAAATGACTCATTAAGTGAGATGTTAAATGTGGGAGGCATCACTTCAAAGTGACACATCTGCTCTCATCCCCTTGTTCCTCTTCTCATTTCTGAGGGCTTGATGAGCAAACAGAACTCTTGATGTTCCTCCCTACTACTGTATGTCTCTTGATCTGTTATGCTTAATTAACCTGGAGCTAGAAACTTTGCTGTGGGCAGAGGGCCTGTGTATCCTATTACATTTTGCCATATGTATCTAATTATCTAATCATTATTCTGTGCTTTTGAGAAACATTTTAAGAGGGATCTCTATAGACAGCAGGTTCTGAAAATATGTAAAGATTGGGCCCACTTTATTTTAGGCATCCTTAAGATTGATGTGTTTAATTAATTATCTGAGGGTTTAAGTACAATGTGATTCTTTGGTGCAGATGAACAAATTATTACAACTACAAGCATTAGATGCATGTAGTTAGTTTTATGTGCTTAATAAAAAATAATGAGCAGAGAATTCCTAATTCCTAATTGTGAGTAGATTTCATTAAGAATTTCTTCATCAGGATATATGATTTTATTGGTTTTCAAAAGTAAATTCGTCCTGCATTAGTCTTCTTAGTCAAATATTCCTAAGTGTGTTGAAAGGATGTTCTTAATACAGACTTTAGGTACAAGTCTACAGTACCAACATGAGTTTTTCCACTGAAACATAGGCGAGTTTTCGGCATAAACTAGTTTTGGGAGGTGAAATCTTTAGAGTATTCATGTGAGACCATATGCAACAGCATAAAATGAGTCACAGGTGCAATAAGCTCAAAGAATAAGTGCATCCGAATGAATTGGGCAGGTCCTGAGGGCTAGAGGAGCCACAGCAGCAGACATGTGTCAGGATCAAGCACCAGCATTACATTTACATTTGCTCATTTGGCTGATGCTTTTATCCAAAGTGACTTACAATTGAAACAGGATAGAACTAAGCAGTCGAGAGTAAAGGGCTTTGTTTAAGGCGAAAAAAAAATAAAACAAAAAACAATAGTGACAGACTGGTGATACTGGGATTTGAACTCATGATCTTCCAATTAGTAGCCCTTTGGCCCAATGCCAGCAGGAGTGCACATATCAAACGTGCGCACATGCGAGAGAGAGAGAGAGAGAGAGAGAGAGAGAACGAATGAATAAATGAATGAATGAATAAATAGACTCCTCCTACTTATTCTACAGCATAACTATATTGTAGGGATTTCATAGAAAATGGGTTTTATCTAAATGCTTTTAAATAAATCATTACAGCGTCATTACAGGTGCGAATACCTCAGAAGTCCATTAGGTCCATTGAGTCACCATTAAATCAGAGTGTATTACTGCAACGTCACCATCAAAGTCCACCAGATTCAACCATGAAACATATGTAAGATTTCTTACAAGCCACTTGGAAAAACAAAAATACCTTTACAAATCATTAAAAACCATTACAAAACCAATAGGAATCTATAGACATATGCTGGTTTCATTTTTTTTTTTCATTTAGGTTACTATATCTGTAATAGTAGGAAGAACCAAACTATGCAATGCAAGTGTCAGTTGAAATCAAGTCAAGTAGATTTTTATTGTTATCTCATTCATACAGTGGGAAAAAATGTCATTTTCTGTTCCAGGTCCATGGGGCAACACAGCATAAAGAATACATCATATTAGACTGTCAAAACAGTGCAGTACATTATAATAAATACATAGAACAGAACAATACAATATATACACTGGATAGTATGCAGTACAAACTACAAAGGACAGCAGGAACATCTTGAGCATATATGGGTAGCAGTCGAAACTGTGCAGTATTTATTTAGCAGCAAGTAACTGAACTGTGCAACGATTAGACTGTAAACTGTCTTAGTGGCAGCAAACATCTGTAAGGACAATAGCACAGTCCGGAAGATAACACTGTGCTATAAAGGGTAAATAGTGCGGCTGATTTATATGCCATGTTCAGTTCAGTTCAGTCAAGCGTTGGCAGCAGGGTGTTCAGGAGCCTGACAGCCTCAAGGAAGACGCTGTTACAGAGTTTGTCAGCAGTGATCCAGATGACAGGATGGTAAAGAGTCTATAGGAAAGGTGCAAGGGGTCATCCACAATGCTGATGTCTTTTTTTTTTTGGCTAACATGATTTTGCTAAATATCCTTAGTTAGAGCTATCTACTATAGGGTCTTGCATTAAGAAACACGTAACAGGGTTGAGGATGTTTGAGTGCAAATACTGAAGTTTCATAATTAATCAATTCAAATGTTCAAGTGTTTAATGCCTGCTTTCAGATTACTTCATGATAGATGATAACTATCTTAGCCCTTGTGTTAGTCTATCTTCTACAAGGGCAACCTAAACACAACTGTGAGATCGGGCAAAACACTTCAGCTGGATATAGTCAATTCCCGAAACCCAGAATTATGCCACAGAATTAAGCATAACATAATTAATCAACATTTTAAATCAAACAATTGAAACTACTTGTGTTTACTTTAACAAATATCATTCTCCTAAGGCCCCTGTGTTTTTTCTCAGAAAGTACTGGGGAAATGATTAACATTCTTAAGTTATACTATAAGTTTGTTAAAGTTGTTAAAATAGAACTATGGATCATCTGTATACATTAAAATCCAAAAATGTTACTAATTGCATTTATTATTCAATTTACATATGAATTTTTGTTGTCTATGAACAATATAATTCTGGAGTCATGATGCAGCAGACATTCTTCTATTGACACTCTACCTGATTGCTATTCCATGTGTGTCATTGTATCATCAGCACTTTGTTCTAAAAGAAACAGATGAGGTGGGAAGTTTCTTAATGAGGCCAGATGAACAATTAAAGACCCTCTTTCACATATAAGTATTGCATATATTTGTCTCTGTAATTGTCATTTTTCTTGGCAAGCTTCCACTTGTTTAATAACTTAACCAGAATGTAGAATTAATTTAGTGTCATTAATGGTAATGAAGTGGAATGACAATGAATGAAGTAACGGAAACTAGAGAAGAGGATTGTGATTAATGACAGGGCCATCATGGGGCCTGGTCTTCACAGTATGCACCATCAGGTCTGTCAGTCAAAATACTAGCATGTAACAGCAGTAAGTGGGATTTGTTCTGTTGTTCTCAGGGTATTCGTGGACTTCCTGGGGAGGCGGGCCCAACTGGACCTCAGGTACAACCGTATCTCATGCAGCTCATGCAGCTCATGCCACTTACAATATTCTTATCTTTGCTACCTTCATGTAAATAGACCATATGCAAGCATACTATATACTTGAAAAGCCTGCACTTTGATACTATTATGCACTGGTTATTGATTTTTTTTTTTTTTTTAGCATCTTCCTAGACACAAAATGCTGCATTAAAGTGTTGGTGTGAGTCCACACAATCCCTGTTGTTGTTGTCACAATGGTAGCACATTGTTATTGATCTTAGCTTTGTGTCTGGAGCTTAGGGGGCTAGAGGATCACCTGGACAGAAAGGATCTGCTGGGCCTAAAGGACCTCCAGTAAGTGAACATCTCTTTTGAGTACTGCAGCTTCTCGTCTTTACCTGATCCTCTGTTTGGAATCACTGACCCATGTGTTTAAAAAAAAGAAAAGAAAAAGAAGATCAGGTTCACATTCATTCCAGTCAGCTTAAAACCTGCTTCTTAGAGCAACTACAATGGAACAAGACAAAGAAAGCCAATGTGTACATAGCCAAAGCAAAATTTGTAACAGAAACCTTAAAACAACAGTAGTGATTTGATTTCTAAAACAAAAGTCAAATAACTAGATTAAAAAAAGTGACCTCTATTGGCCAGTGTGGAATATTACAATGTTTAGTGATTATTCAAAGAATTTAACTGATTTCATTGCTGCCATCTTGTGGTATTAGAAAAAAAGAAGGAAAAAAAAAAATCTTTGCTAAAATGTATTTGTAGTAGGTGAATGATTATTTAACGGCAGGTTTATGTTAACTGAGTTTGGATGAAAATCACTCTTGCACACAAAATATGCTTATAATAAGCATAAGAAAAAAAGATGCAAACAATAAATTGAAAATAACAGAAAAGAACAGATTATGAAGATAATTTCTAATTAAACCATTTGGAATTAAACCAAATGCCTAGCTGATTAATCATTTATATCGTGGCCTACAGTATGAAGAAAGATGAACTATTAAAGGCAGATAATGTATTTTCTGGTATAATGTACTTGCCTATGCTGTATCCTCATTATAGCTGGCCAGGCCACTTTCAGGTGCGTAGCTGGCAGTAATGACCATAGAAATAGTCACTAGTAATAAATCCAAGAACAAAATCCAGAGCTTTTGTTGTGGAAGCAGAAGCCATAATTAATGGTTAAGCCGAAGTTCATTAATAACAGTTTTTGCTGTCTACTTTCAAATACTAAAGAAATAACAAAGTAGTCCTGTAAAGGAAGTTACATATATATTTATTTATAATCTTCATATGATTAAAATAATCGCTATCCACATACAACACAGTACTCCAGTGATGTTCAAATATTTTAGTTGGTTGTGAGACCTGGGGAGTGAGTAGCGTTTATTAAGAGTATCTTTTCAGCCGGTTGTTTCACGAGTCTTTGGTACCAATAGTATATTGGTACCAATGTACTATATAGGGATTATGTACATAAAAGTGCAGGTATAAAAGCACTGGAGTTTTACCAGATTTTATACAAGTATACATTTGGCAACCAAATCTCGACCTTTACTTACTTTTCTTCACTGTAGTCACTCAAAAATGATAGCAATTACTGTATAATACACTTTAAGATTATTAACTCAATAATAATCTAGGCGTTAAAGAATAACATGTTAAGGAAATTAAAAAAATGAAAATGCTGTAACCATGATTTGCATAAAACAGCTGGAAACGAGGAACAGCACAGGAAGTTGGTTGCCAAATGCAGATGGATACTGCATAAAATTATCAGGATACAATGCAGATACAAGATTCATGAGACAACCTGGTGTAAACAGGGTCTGTCATTATTCAGCACCTCTCAAAGAATGCAAATGATTTTCAGAATTATGATAAGGGTTCTGTATTTTTTAACAGTATAAGTTTCTTTTTTTTTTTTTTTTTCCGAAAATGTGACTTATACCCTATACATGAACACATGGTTGGCAGCAACATGAAATGCTTTGGATGAATAAATTAAGCAGTTGTTGTAGTATACAGCGGATATGGATATAAAAATTCTACACACCCATGTTAAAATGGCAAATGTTCGTGATGAAAACAATTCAGCCAAGATAAATCATGTCAGAACTTTTTCCACCCTCAGTGTGAAATTAAACCTTTTAAAAATTAACTGAAAAACAATCAGAAATGTTTTAGGGAAATGTTCGGAATAGGAAAAATAAAAAAAAAAGTTACAATAGCCTCGTTGCATAAGTGTTCACACCCTTTTATAACTGGGGATGTGGCTGTGTTCAGAATGAACCAATTACATTCAATCTCATTTTCAAAAGTAATTATCATACAGCTGTCATCAATGAAATTATTCTGATTAATCTCAAATAAAGATCAGCTGTTTCTGTAGGATTTTCTTGGTTTCATCTGACTGCTGAAGCCATGGTCCGCAAAGAGCCGACAAAGCCTGTACAGGGTCTCACTGTCGAAAGTAATCGATCAGTAGAGGGGTACAAAAAAATTCCAAAACATTAGATATACCATGGAACATGGCGAGCGCCATCATCAACAAGTGGAGAAAATGGAGCACCACAGTGTCACCTAGAACGTCCCTCCAAAATATACACAAGAACAAGACAAAAATATACTAGGGAGGCTGCCAAGAGACCTACAGCAACATTAAATGAGTTGCAGGCATACCTGACATGTACCGATTACTGTCTGCATGTGACACCAATCTCTCGTATTCTTCACATGTCTGGGCTATTGGGTAGGGTGGCTAGTGAGAAGCCCTTTCTCACAAAAACATCCAAGCTCAACTAAATCACCCAAACCATGTGGCAAAATGTGTTATGGTCTGATGAGTCCAATTCCAAAAGGTATACTAATTCTACAATTCCAAAAGGTATGTTTGGTGCAAAGAAAAAAGCACATCAACAAAAGAATACCATACCCATGGTGAAGCATGGTGGTGGCAGCATCATGCTTTAAGGCTGCTTTTCTTCAGAAGCCAGAACTGGGGCTTTTATCAAGGTAGAGGGAATACATAGCTACAAATACCAGTCGATTTTAGTGCCAAACATTCAGGTGTCTGCTAGTAAGCTGAAATGAAAAGGCATTCATCTTTCAGTACGACAATGACCCAACGCATACATCCAAAACAACAAAGGAATGGCTTAACCAAAAGAAGATCATTGTTTCTGAAAGGCCTAGTCAGAGCCCTGACCTGAATCCAGCTAAAGATCTGCGGGGTGACCTGAAGTGGGCTGTGCACAGGAGATGTCCTCGCAATATGATGGATCCAGCATGTTTTTTTGCAAGAAAGAGTGGCAGTAGGCAATAATAAGCAATATTGCGTTGTTTGCATGCAAAAACATTTTGTGAAAAACTGTTTTTAACATGAGTTATGATGCCTGTTACGAACTGAGACATGATTTCTACAATTTCATGCAGCTTTTCATGTTTCATATATAGGAATGATTGTCCTTTTTCAACTGAAAGCATGGCACTTCTTTCTATAATATTGTATAAAATTCTGCTGTCTGCTGTAATCACCTTAAGTACAAAACGTAGCGTGGGTTTCAAACCTGAAGGGGATGTGCGTCCTTATTTCTAGCTACATAATGCAATTTGCAGCTGCGTTATTGTATTTTCCACCTATGTAATACTGTTAAAACAGGGCATTTAAAAAAAAAAATGGTATGTTATTACTACCCAGCAGTTCTGAAAATCTAGAGAACACCTAGGCAGGTAGACTAAGAGCTGTGTCATAGTGACAAATTAAATTGTGTTTACTTCCCACAGATCCGGTTGACTCAAATTATGTCTTAATGAGGCTGTAGTGTGTGATGGTCAGAGACTGTACTGCAGGCCACAATTTAACAGTGTGATGCTAAAATGGACTAATTTCCCAAACACATTTGACCTGTAGTTTACAGGAAAAATGGCAGACAAAAGAGATTTTCTATTATTTCATTGAATTATATTTATTTCACTGCTCATTTTAATCGCTACTCCAATTTTATTTTAAGTCTTACTAATCTGTAATCCTTACGTAATGATTGCATACATTTCACATGTGATTAGGTGAATAATATAACATATGATCACGTTAATGGCCTGAAATTGCACACGTGAGCTTAAGTAAAATAAGTAAATATGTGATCACATGTAAACAAATTCAGAAATATTGAATACTCTAAAATCCATATGTGTCAAATTTTACATTAATAATCATGTGATTATTCACATGTGAAGTTCATGTGACTTGTACGTAATAGTACAAATTCCCTTTAAAAGGAGATCATGGATATGGATACGGCACTTCCTGTTCTACTGCCTGTTTCATTTCATTTCTAGTGCCAGAAAACAGAATATTTGATAATGAGATTTCTGAAAACACTCGTTTTTGCTTCACCTTCAGTAAATGCACGCTTAGAAAAAATGGCACATAATAATCCACATCAACCTTCTGTTTTTTTTTTTAGCCACAGCAATAATTGCATTCAGTAACTATGGCCATCTTGTAATGCATGAAGTCAGCAGACCGTGTTATCTTCTTCCACCACAGTAGTCACAAAATATTTAACTCAGTGTCCTTTCTGCTTCAACTTCTCAGGGCATCCAGGGCCCACCGGGGTCTTCTGGAGCAGATGGACAAATTGGCCCTAAGGTTAGTTTGATATTAAAAATCACCTTCAGCAATTATGCAAATACACCGACGGTCACCGGTGGGAATGGTTATATGGAAATTGCATATATTATCTTCCAAAAATTATATAATCGAACAGATTACTAACAAATGCCTGACAATAAGGACATTGTGGACATCATGCACAATGCATGAAAGGGTATATGTGTGTGATTGTTTGGTTTGTTAATTCTATCTACACATATAGGGAAGTCCAGGACAACAGGGACCACCTGGTCGTCCGGGTGTGCCAGGCCAAAAGGTGAGATTTAACTTATTCAAACTCCTTTGAATGAACTATTCTAATGGATCAGTTTGTAATTTTTAGAGCTTCCTAATCCACGTGAGATGGATTACAACTGTAATGAAAATATTAACATATTAAGAAGCTTTCCACTTTTCCCCTCTGGTGAAACCTCATATCTTAGCTACCTATCATTACATACCACCCTTCCTAATTTCTGGGCTGGAAATTCCAAACGAAGGGTAAAACTAAGAAACGGGTGATATCCATTACTCGAGAATGCTATAATTATATGATTCTATATGTCTAGAAACATGAGTAACACAGTACTGTTTAATAACTCATAGGTACCTAATGACTACTCAGCTAGTAGTTCTCCAGGAGATATATAAAACTCTGTCATAATTATTGTTTAGTTAAAAATGAACTACCACGCTATTACTTTATTATTATTTACTGAGTAATTACCTAGTATTCATTAGTAGTTAATATTAGGGATACATGTTAATACTACTGTTAGTACTACTCATTCATTCCTGCAATGAGTTATTCAACAGTGTTGCAAAGTGCTACCAAAACATGTTTAAAATTCAATTCAGTTTATTTCAGTGACAAATGACAAAGTTCACCTTAAATAGATATATCTGTGCCTAAATATCTTGCATTGGAGTATAATTCGATTGCAGTCATATGGCTTCTTGCTTAATGAACACAGTTTGTGTTAAATTGAAAGACTTATCAGTTCACTGTGATTATTCTAAACTTTCAGTCCTAACTTACCCCAAATGTACATGATAAACGATTTTGGGTCCTCAGACTCATTCAGATATGTTTAAACTTTGACAGGGCTCACAGGGAGAACCAGGTTTTCCAGGTTTACAAGGTGCTGTTGGTCTTTCTGGCTTTAAAGGACATAAGGTAAGTCATCATAAAAGTCTAAGAGAAAGCATCAGAGCCCAGAGTTGATTTTTCAGTAGTCAAGGGTTTAGTCTGCATCAGCTTTGCTATATCATTTGCAGTTCAGTGATTAGCTGTGCAGCCTGTCCTAAAATTCCCACTGACAAGGTCTCTCTTGACTTACCGTTATAATATTAATTCTGTTTCACAGGGGGATATGGGAGGACCTGGTCCAAAGGGTGATCAGGTAGAGCCATTTTGACCCTTGTTTCACTTTTGTCAGCCAAAGTTAAAATTGGATGACATTTACGAATCCAGTGGCTATCTCAGCTAAATACTAAAACATATAATGCTTAAACCAAAGGACTAGAGCTGCCATCAGATGATTTGTAGTGATTTCCTGTGATACGATCTGTGTTATTGGCACCAGCTTAAATCTGCATTGTATGTCACAGCATGCTCTCCCAAATGTTGCTCTTAGCCTCAGGCTGCTTTTGTGTATTAAATGCTAATGATACCTTTTAATATCTGAGACCCCCTTACAGAGACCGCCTTTCATTCTCTTTCAGGGTGAAAGAGGAAGTGAGGGAACACCTGGTGTGCCTGGGCCACCGGTGAGAGCGCACACACCATGTGTCCACTAGGGGGCAGCACAATGCATGTGAATTGGCCACTGATGGACAGGATGACAGGATGAGACTCATCACCTAGCTATAACTTGTTACAAATTATACATGATATATGTTGTATGATTAAGTCGCAGAGATGGACTTTGGGAAATTAATTGGTCTAATTGTAGATTTTATCAGCAAAGCGGTAAAGAAAATACACATTCAAAGTGTCTATATTTTGAAAACGGGAAGAATATCTCTTTACTTTATGTGTGCTGTAGCACAGTTATTAACATCTAACCTTTTAGTTCACAACTGGAAAACACAATATAGGTATTTTGGCTTTATACATGCTGTGTAGGTGTAGAAGACACAAGTCTTTTCTTTGTGACAAATAATCAATACATCGCTTTCACTTGCATCATTAGAAAAACACCACTTTCATCAGCTCAAAATGAAAGACCATAAACTAAGCAATGGACTTATACAGGAAAGTGTTTTTTTTTTTTTTTTTTTGTTACATCACCTTCACCTCGCTCTCCCTTCACCTCCTCTTCTCCAACCTCACTGACAATTCAAATGTTTTTTTTTTTTTCATAAATAAACAGACTTTTTTTCCCTTTGATATTAATGAGAGAATTGTTAACAGTTGTGTTTTTTTCTCTCTTTCTGCCTTCTATTACAAGGGTGAAGCGGGACTCAGGGGAAGCAAAGGAGAGGTTTGTAGAATTAGACTCACAAATTGCATTTTAATCTGTTCGACCTCGTTTTACACAGAAAACAACATTGTTTCCTCCTGCTGAAGGAACTTGATAGTTATGCATTTTAGAGGAGTGATAGTCGTGTCCATGGGGGTGTTTTTATTTGACAGGTTGACAGGTATCAGGCTGAGTGAGCTTCAGCTCTAGTGTAGGGTGCATGGAGGGCGCTGGAGCCACTAGTGCTATTCCCTCGCTTACAGTGACATTGCAAGAAAAATACAGAATGAATGAGACTTAGATTGCCCATCAAACCTTTGGGGACATTTTTTTTTTTTAAATGTTTGAGTTTCAATGAGCCAAATGCCTCAAAGGTGTGAAAAAGCTATTTGGAGAGGATGGAGGGAGTGCTGAATGAAACTGCTTGTCCAGTCACCTGACCTGAAGCTAAACAAGCTGTGAGGAGCCGGATTGTGAGGTTTGAGAGGGGGATATGTTTAACCAGCCACACAAACATTATACAAAAGCAGAAAGAGGCACAAGAGAGGATTGTGCAATGCCTGCAAAACTGACAGTTAAAGTGCACGGAGGTTTTCAAGAAGAAAATATACAGTAGTATTTTTTTTAGTTATGGCCCATAAGTTTGGATGTCAGATATTGTTTCCTTAAAATAAATGTGATTAGTTATTTTTTTAAAAATGCAAATAAAATACTTGTTTAAGAAAAAACAGTGTATTTCCTTGTTTTCATTGCACCAGTAAGTAATAGAAAATGTAATAAAGTTTAGTCACCGGTAATAATTTTGCAAAAGCTTAGAATCCAGAAATCTTGTCTTTGCAGTTCCCCTAAATAATATCAATCCTATTTATGTTAAGACAAACAGTATATGAGGGATTTTTGAGTGTACTGATCCATGTTATAATATTTGAAAGGATACAAAATATTAAAAAAAAAAAAAACGTCAAGAGTTTAATAAGATCTGAGTGAGCAGGGAAACCATGAAACAGTACCCTAGATCAAGGAGTGGATCTCCCCAACCTGATGAAAAAAAAAAAGATCAAATCAACTGATTCTATTTGTCATTGTAACAGAAAAGCGTTTTCTCCCTCCTATCTAGAAAGGTGCTCCAGGAGATCCAGGGGTTAGAGGCCCTGATGGGAAGAAAGGAGACATTGGACACGTAGGAGTAGTAGGACCACGTGGTTCTCCAGGACAGGATGGCTCACCTGGGCATCCCGGTCTTCCAGGATATCCTGGCAAACCTGTGAGTCTTCTGGCAGTACACTTTTCCAAATATCGGTTTGCTTCTGATTTGCAATGTTGCGCAGTACAATACGTATGCAGGAGTGGCGCACCATGCAGGTTGTATCCCTGCCTAGGCTCCAGGTCCACCGTGATCCTGATCAAGATAGAGTGATTACTGAAGATGAATGAACAGATTGTTGAATAGGCATGCATCCAGAATAATTAGAAAGTTAACCGAGTTCTTTAAAATGAATAAAGCACCTTTTTAGAAGTTAGTCTAACCTCCTTCTGTTTTAAGGTGGTAATATTTTATAAGGTAGTAGTTCCTGTTGTAGGGATAATATCCCTTCAGACAAAAAGAAAGTTTACAAACAGGATCTCAGTTATGCAGGAGGAATGCTAAATGAAACAGGAAATAGTAACTCAGTTGACCAACTGACTAATCTGTATTGCAGGGGAAGTCTCCTTCTGATGAACAGTTAAAAAAACTCTGTGGAGATGTATTAAGACGTAAGTAACTAACCAACATATTTCACAAGAGAAAGCTGGACATCTGAAGGTTTAATAACATCAGTGTATGGTGTTTTGCAGTTGGTGTTGTAACCAGCAGAAGGATGTTGATAATTGTACCTAATCAGTAGAATAGGAAGTGATGTCATTAGACACAGTACAAGCACATTTCATAGTACACTCACTCCACCAAAGCTTCAACACTAGCATTCTTATGTGTCGTAACAAAAATACTTTGCCTATCACAGCATAATCACCTCAGAAACACTAACAGCTGTTAGCATTTATGCAGGTCCGCTATTTAACATAGATCTACGATCTAGTAAACAATTATTTGCTCTGCGGTTTGTTCATTATTTCTTGGTGGATATATACAGTGCCAGTGTTGTTGTTTTTTCAGCTGCGCCTGTTAGGGGTCACCACAGCAGATCATTGGTCTTCATGTTTTATTTAGCACAATTTTTTTTACACTGGATGCCCTTCCTGACACAACCCTCCCATTTTATCCAGGCTTGGGTCCTGGGAGTGCACTCCCAATGGCTGGGTTGGTTTGATGCCCAGGAATCAAACCCAGGCCACAGCAGTGAGAGCACCAGATCCTTAGCTGCTAGACCACCAGGGACCCACAGTATAAACAAAGTATAAACAAAGTATAGATAAAAAATTGCAATAGAAATTTACAAAACTATAAATATATATATATATATATATATATATATATATATTGTATTGTTTACTGTATAGGAACAAACAAAATTATGGAAAAATACTCTATATAATCTGTAATTACTCTCAATTTAAATTTATTTTGCAATTTCAGTTACAAATAAAATCTTACAATAATTTTACAGAATATACAATAATCCCCCAAAAAACCCGAACAAAACATTGACCATAAACCTTCCACTTGCATGGTTCTGAGTGTAAATAATAGTAAATTGACTGAAATACGTTTTCTCAGAACTATGTAAACATTTGCAGATTTTGTTGTAGGGATACAAAGTATTGCTAGTGGTAGAAAATGAATGAGAAATGTATGCAACAGTTTTGAAGACTGTGTTCACTATATTAATATTGTGTGCAACCAGTTTAAAAACTGTTTTTACCTTCTGTTCCACATACAGCATTGTGTAAAGAGCTTGGAAAAAAGTGACTCATACTTATTTACTTACTTACTTAGTACTTAGTTATGTCCATACTTACTTAGTAGTGGCTCATACTTCTTAGCGATTGTAAAAAAAAAAAAAATTATTTAACGTGCATAACCTTGCTGAATGAACCTTAAATGTACTTATTATACAAGAATATGAATAAATAAACTCCAGAAGAAGTGTAACTTGTGATTGCCACGCCCTATCAGTGTAAAGCCGTTCAGGATTCTCTTTTGCACACTCATGTCCCTTAGAGGAGCTCTCCCAGCTGATGCAGACGATGATTCCTCGGAGCTGTGAGCCCTGTGAGACGGTGAAAGGCCCCCCGGGTCCACCTGGAGCTCAGGGTCCTAAAGGCGCTACTGGACTGCAGGGCTATCCAGGCAGGCCAGGCTCTCAGGGTTACCCAGGCTCACCTGGCTTACAGGGGCCCCCGGGGGTCAAAGGTATCAGAGCTTTACTAATTCTCTGACACATAGGGTTGAGGATGTATGAGGTCACATAATGAATACGTGCATATTCTGTGTGTAACATTCTCTAGGGGACACGGGACCGAGGGGCTTTAAGGGCAACAAAGGGGAAGGCAGGCCAGGCCAACCTGGACCCCCTGGAGAAAGAGGTAAGAGATCAGCTCGGCTGACACATGCTGTAGCCATGATACATATCATACTGCACATGCAAAAATAAGGCATATAAGTTCATGGTGCTAGTGTGTCTGGAGGTGGCATACTGTATATATTCTCTGCATTTTTGTGACAGCGCAGGCAGTAATGTGCAGATGTCCAACAAACCTAATTAAAAACAAATCAAGTCACGCTCATTTCCATTATACAGTTTCTATTACATAATTCCTCATCTCTGTGTGAAATTACAGGTGCTGATTTGATTGTATATCAATTAATCCCACCATTTGATAATATTGTATTTAGATTTGCATTTAGATTTAGTGTATATTTATATATAGCATTTGGGGAAATTATCCTAAATTAGGGCAGCGTAATAATATTTATTCACATAGCCAGGTTGTACGAACTAGGACATGGTGTTTTCGCTTTGCATTCATGATAAGAAGGCTTCTCAGCAGGTGGGAGCGTTAGCAGAATTTTGGCCCATATTTCAGATATCACATCCTCTCTCGCACTGCTCCACCCACATCAACGCAGATGTGTTCATTTACGACCATGAAAATAGCAACTAGGAAAGAACAGAGAAAATAGGTTTATACTCAAACAACTTAGCAATATGCCTGTCTTATGCCTCTAAATTACTGTTATTCCTGGCTTTTTGGTTGGATTCTTTATAGCAGTGGTTTCTGTTTGGTTCTGTGTCTGGTTCTGTGATCTACCACCCTGGAGAATTTATTCTCAACACGCCTGACATTATTAATATAATGGACTATAATATTTAGTCCTTCTAAAAACATTAATTAATAGGGATCAGGTGTGTTAAAGCTACAGGGGCATGGGATTTTTTCTTTCTAATATATGGTAATATGATTACCATGACAAGACAGAGGACGTAAGAGAGATTGTGTAAACAAATTAAACCAGAGTCTGTAAGTAAGAAAGTGTGATATTATACTATAAGCAGAAAAAGGATTCAGGTTTGGTGGAATTTTAGCTTTTGCTGCTGAAAAAGTAACGCAGTTATTTGTACTCTATATTGGTTAAAATATACTGAATTGTAGTCAGAAGATTTATCCTCATTACCCAGTTGTGATTGTGATAGTGATCCTGGGTAAGAGAATACACACATCAGGAGTGACCAGACATGATATTTTTTTCTCTTTATTTTAGGTAGCTAACTAGACTTAGTGGTCTATTATCTTCATAGACATGTGGAGCCATCTTCCACGCAGATGAGATGAGATCCAAACACAGATGCTGTGAGATTATAGTGGAGATACCAAGAGGTTTTGCTCTTTCATCTTGTACACAGTAACTGTGACAATCACATTAATGTGCAAAATAAAATTTAATCTCAGAATTTCTGTAATATTGAGGAAATGGCAGAATTGAATTATATCTTCAGAGACGCAGACACTAGAGTCCCATGCAAAACTGCATACCTCCATACTAAATAGTTTGCCAATGCACCACTGATGCCATAACTATTCAGGCATACTACTTATGTGGTTTGCAACACAGCCCTGAATTCTCTCTGAATGGGTGTACTTGCAGCTGAGAGATTAATCGGCAGTATGTCAGGGGTGGATGACACATGACACCACACGTTATGAAATATTCTTTTGAAAGTAGCTTGAAATAGCATTTTACATCCTAGATCCTTACACAGTGTAGTTTTAAATCAGAGTTGAAACACGGCTCATCGCCAGGAATGGACTTGGACACCCGTAAAATTAAAACAAACATACAAAAAAAAATTAAAAACCTACTCCACAAAATTATATTAGTTTGTTTAGCCCTGTTCCATTTGATTCTTGTAACAACAGGGATCCAGGGTCTGCATGGCACTGATGGAATTGGATTACCTGGTCCTCCGGGAACACCGGGAAAATCTGGCTCTCCAGGCCTTCCAGGCAAGCGAGGTGCCCAAGGGCCAGCTGGAGTGTGTGACATGTCCATCTGCTACCCGGCCTACAACCTCAGGGAAGAGCACTACAGCAAAGGCCCGAACTTCTGACACAAGCACACACACACACACACACACACACACACACACACACACACATACACACACACAAAGACTATACATGAGAAGCATCTCAGCGAGCTGCACAGGGTCAGTTCTTTACTGAGTGGCATTTAGAAGAACAATTATAAAGGACTGAAACCAATTTAGATGAATGGCTGTATACATGCAGTAATATTCTAAGGACAGTGACATGCAGAGAAATTCAGAGCAGAGCATATTCAGTGGCCTTTTGTTCTGACTGATATGGAGGGCATTAATTGTATGTATGGCATTTGGAGACACCATTTTGTGGTCACCCACCTATCAAGCTTGAATGCGACATAAGATGACTTGATCGACCCACTTGAGTGCTTCTGAAGATAAAGTAAGATCATCACTGTATTTAAAGGGTACTTAAATTGTAGTGCAATTGAGTAAAATTCATACACTTTGACTTGTTAAAAGACAAATATTTGGACGCTGGTACGCACTTGCATTGCCCAAAAGAAGCTACCTCCATGTGAACATGCATTATACAAGACAAAAAGATATGCATTATACTAAGAGTATTTAATCCTTTTATAAAATAATGATGTGTATTCAAATGCTGCTTATGTTTAAATGTCTTCATTATTCATTTAAGCAGTGTAGAAACCATACTATAGTCTTATTCGAAATGTAATCCAATTCTGACAAATGTAATTTATTTAATGTATTTTATTCTCTTGAAGCAATGACTGAAGAACAATACACATTTTTTTTTTGTTTGTTTAACAGATCATAAACTCAGATCATAAAAAAGTACCAACTAGTACCAAAAGGGTTCTTTAGCTTTTATTTCTCAGGGGAAACCTTAAAGGTTCTTCGCAGCGAGCTTACGTTTCGGGTCCAAATGGAATATTTTGGTAAACTTAGAATCCTTAAACTAACTCCACAGAACCCTTGAGGAACTCTTTTTGCCTTAGAGTTTAGATAAATCTTACATAAATGTTCTAGTTGTGTGTGTTAAAGTTTCTTGCAGTAACAGAGTTGATTAAAATAATTTGTTTGTCCTGTTAAGTGTGTATGCCTTTTGTCAGTTTTGAGGATTGGTTAAATAAATTACTGCGTATGTGTTGTGCAATCAACACCAGTACAAGAAAATGTGGAAGAAACTGTGTTGGTAGTAGTGCTAGGGTAGTTATCATGACGAATTATTTCCTTTTTGAGGAAGCAGATGATGATGCATGGAATGAGTCAAAATTATAACACAAACACACACACACACATCTCCAACATCTATATGCAGAACAGTTCTAGTTAGCTTTATACTGACCAACCTTTAGTCAGTCTAGTCCTTTGGCCAAAACCAGTCTTGTTTTGTGCACAAAAGGCAACTCATCAGTCTGAATATCTCCCTGCGGTAAGTGTAATTATTTTTTTTTTAAATCATGTCTAAAGTGCTTTGCTGTTATTATTATTACTTTACATTACTTATCTTTATAGCTGATAAATTGCTCTTTATAACAGGTAGCATGCACTATGGACAAGTTTGACACATCAACCACGTTTGACTACGAAGATGACAATTCTTCAATGACTTATGTGCCGCCATGTGACTTGACGGACATAACTAAATTTAGTACACATTTATTGCCACCATTATACATTGTCATATTCATTATCAGTGTGCTGGGCAATGGACTGGTACTATCTATCCTTTTCAAATTTGAAAAGCTCAACACAGTCACTAATATATTCCTCATCAACCTGGTGGCCTCTGATCTGTTTTTTTCCCTCGGCCTCCCATTCCAAGCTGTGTACCATAGCTCGGAGTGGCAATTTGGCCAGGTGGGATGCAAGTTGATGAATGGCACCTACCACCTTGGCTTCTACAGCTCTGTGCTTTTCCTCACTCTCATGAGTTTTGACCGTTACCTGGCCGTGGTGCATGCCATTGCTGCTGAAAAGTGGAGGAAGAGCTGCTATGCCTACGTTTCAGCCACTGTTGTGTGGATTGTTTGTGGCCTCACTAGTCTGGAGACCTTCCTCAATCATGAGATAACAGAAGACTTTGTTCAGGGGTTAATCTGTACTGACATGGGTGACCCTCAACATAAGATAATGGGCACTTATTCCCAGGTTGCACTTTTTTTCATCTTCCCCTTAGTTGTCGTCTTGTACTGCTACACCAGGATTGGCTGCAGGGTTCTCTCAACTCGAATGAGGAGCAAACAAAGGCCTCTGAGACTGATTTTTGTTATCGTGGTTCTATTTTTCATGTGCTGGACTCCATACAATGTCATATTATTGATGAAGGAAAATGATAATGGAGACCTTTGTGATTACAGTCTTGTCTATCCCCAGTATGTCACTCACAGCATTGCAAATTTATACTTCTGTATCAACCCTGTGTTCTATACTTTTTTGGGTCGAAAATTCCAAAATCATGTGCGTCGCTTGCTGGTGGATCAGGGGCCGTGTTTAAAGAATCACCTGCATGTCAGTGAAAGCAGCAGATCATTCTCTAGGTGAATGCTAAATGTTTATGGGAGAACGAAGGAGGGAAATGCAACACTGTAAAGTGTCAGACTACAGAACATGTAGTGTATGTTACAGCAACAAAATTATTTGCTCTTCACTGCTCAACACTTCTTATAGTTAGTCACTGGTTTCAAAACTCTTTAGACAGTTACACAAGAGTGCTCTATATAGACCCAACTTAAAAAATTTTAATTGCTTTCCTACAGAATGTATTTAGTGAACGTTTTAAAATTCATGTTTTTTTTTTGTTTTTTTTACCACCGGCAAAACCCTGTATCTCTACAGCCCAATTCACTTTCTAAACTAACTACATTCAAGTTTGGTTGTCAATCTGAGAGCAGTATGTGTGTAGCACCGTGCATGCAGGAAGATCATACTACCAGCCCTGAATTGACAATACAGTCTGCCTAATTAAATGTTTTGGAGGATATCTGTGGAAGGCTTGAACACCATGGGATATGGTGAAATAAGGCAAATTGGAGTCAATTTCCCACTTACAATATTGACTTTTATTTAACCATACAGAAGAGGGAGAAAGATTATGCAGAAGTTATTTTTTTCTGCTATGGTTAGAATTTTTGTCTTTGTTTCCGGCATGTATTTTGCACAATTACTGTTAACGTTTGTAATTGCATGTTCTATAAAATTGCTTCTGTCAACCGAGGGAAAAAAACAATTATTGTACAGAACAAACTAAAGAAAAAAAATACTAAATCATCAACAATTAGTGGTTTTTTTTTTGGTCATTGTGCTCTGATTGACAATGTTTTCTGGTGAAAAAGTGCTTGAGTTTTTATAGTTTAATGTATCTGTTTTGCTTAGCTATGTGTTGGTACAGAGAGAGAGAGAGAGAGAGAGAGAGAGAGAGAGAAGATTAAAAATATGAACTTAGTAATGACTAATGTTTGTTCACAAATGTAACAAAAACTGTAAATGAAATGTCACTAAAATGTCTGGATTTACTCAGCCTGTTTGTCTATTTTCACTTACGCATAAGTTAATGTCAACATGCTGCATATCCATGGAGCTCTGAGTGGGCGGAAAATAACTCAGAAATTATGATTATGCAAATGTCTTCCTGTTAAATAGATATGTACATGTTTTGGGCACTGATTTGCTGAGCCATGTTGTGACTATTTAAATTTGCTAGTCGGTGTTTGGCTAATGGATTAAACGTAATCTGTGTGTGGTCATGAATGTAATATTTCATTAATTTAAAAAGAACAAAAAAAAAAGAGAACATTGTAAAAGTTTCAGTCCAACCTTGTAATGTTAGAGTTCAATGCAATTGTATGTTTGGAATATGGTAGTATAAACTTTGTGAACAAGAATAAATTGCATATTGAGTACACATGTTTGATAAGTATGCCACCCATGTGACTAATTGACTATTAGTACAGATAAGAGAATGTGTATATTTCATTTTTGGCCAAACTGCTCCTTGAAATGTCTCAACTCATATCCTCAACTCAATCCTTAATGCGCACTTACAATATACATAGACGATTCTTGCCATATGGTCTTTGTTTGTCAGTTTGAATAGTTTATAAATGGTGGAGTAGGTCATAGCTCCAAGGTCGCTGGTTCGATCCTGACCTCAGGTTACTGTTTTCCTCTGGGTTCATCGGTTTCCTTTCACCTCCCAAAAAACAGGTAGGAGGATTAGCAACTCTAAATTGTGCCTATGTGTGGATGAGTGTGCAAGTGTGTGTTTGGCATGAAAATGATATGCCTATCTCCACTGTCTATGCAGTCTGCTTTGGACATAATACAAAACAAGCTGCTACAGGTTTGACTGATCCAAATTAATGTCACGCGGCTGTTTTACTGTTGATGTATATTTACTCCAATGCTACAAAATGTCCAATTATCGTCAAATAACCAGTAAGTTTAACTTGTGCTAATTAGGGAAGCTGACAGCTTTATAGCTCTCTGTTGACAATGTGAGGGTTTGGTGCGCCATCTTAATATATTCATGTAACTTAATTAACTGAATGTTGCGTGAGTGTTCTTTCAACTTTATCTTGTTTTCTGAAGCACTGGGCATTGAATGTCACAGCTAAACATTGTTAAAATTCTAGGTCCTTTTAATTATTCCTTCTATTTTTTTTCTTGTATATATGCATTTTTTAGCATTCTCTATCTATTTTCCAACTACCAAAACAACCAAACCGCTTCAGCTAATAAACTACAGTGAGCGACACGAAGGACTATCAGATATTGTCCTCCTGTTCTTGATTACATAAAGGACCTAAGGGTTCCTTAGAAAGAATGAGAATTGAACCCATCAGGAGCAGAGAGGACTATAAAATAGGGTGGTATACAGTATGGGAACTTCACTTAGAGGAAGCAGAAGTAAGATTGAATCATTAGACCAGTACAGAAGTACTTTGGCCGATGATGCAAAGTCATGTAAGGTGTGAGAAAAAGGGTACTGTTTGGCCGAGATCATTTTCCAGGAACATGGGGACAACTGATTAAAGTGTGCCAGGCCAGTCAGTGGCCAAAAAGCATATGATGTAGAGTCATAAATACACCGAGTGTGGAAAGCTACTGAAACTGCAACTCCATCATGTCAATAAACTTGTGTTCCCCATTTGGATTGCACATTCACTCCTCCCTTAGGCAAAAGCCTATCATTTGGAAAGCAATGTCCTTTTGACTAAGCAATGTAGGGACATTTCCAGAACTATAACAAATAGGCTGCCACAACATTTACTGTCAACTGTAAATTGCAACCCACACATTTTTGTACTCAGGTGTTAGTTGAGTGATGAATATTTTTTCCTGCATTTGTGGCATTTTTCAAGTGATCTCTTTCACAAATGACTTCCTCATAACAGGACAGGTACTAGGTAATGTAAATGTAAATGTGATGACAGAAGCATTCACAAATATATATATATATATATATATATATATATATATATATATATATATGCAGTTTACGCTTTTCTATATTTATAATCATGGGGCTAAATTGTTATTTAGGAGTTGGTGTCATGGAATCCAGGGCGTCGGGTGCAAGTGCAGAATTTTTTATTTTTAAATAATAAAACAACTAAAAAAAAAAAACAAGCCTGGAAAAGGACCCATAAACTGGAACAACTAAAACAAGGAACTACACTGAGGCTAGGCAAGGCAAAGCAAGGCAAGACAAGGCAAAGGAAAGAAAACTCAACATGAAAACAAAAAGCCACTCACGGTGCAAATATAACATAACATATTGGCAAATATATCTACTATGCACAAATGCACAGATGTAGATGACCTACTACTAACCCCTGAGATTCTGCAGGATGGACGCAATGGACACTGCGCTATCCCTTAAGGCAATGGAAGAGCTGTCGGAATCAAAAAAAATGCAAAAGGCAGCATGTTGGCTCTTTTTAAGTGTAAGTGCTTTATAGGCATTAAACGTTGTTCTTTATTTATGGGGTTAAACCCTACTTGTTTAACAACGCCTGAGTAAATTGTTAACTTGTTGAAGGTTTAAACAAGAAAAAAACAGTTGCTCCAATCTGGTGGGCTCTTTTAAGTTTTTGTGGTTACCATGATGTCGTAGGTCACGTGACAATGCCAACATGACGGATGTAGTATGTCTGGATTGTATTCATACTACACACATATACTGAACGGTACGTACAGTATCAGCGGCCGAGCAGTAGGTACAGAATCAAATGCAGTACGTAATGTCACAGTACGCAATTTCGGACGCAGCCACAGAACTTAAATAGGGAACTAACTGGGGAAACACAAAACAGGTGGGCACAATCAAGGAAGGAAACAGAGCAGACAACAAAAGAAGAAATTCAAAAATGAATGAGGATGCACTCTGGTGGTCTGGGGATGGATTGTCCATGGTGGACATGACATAGCCTCCCCTTAAGGCACAGCTCCTGAATCACCCAAACTTAGGAGGGTAGCGCGACGACCACAGCGAGGCCAGAAAGGGTAGCCATGGTAATTTGTTTCATGGGTGCCAGTGATTGGTACGTGGGAACAGTACTGTGCAATTTATGTATTATTATATGGATTTTTAATGTTGATATCATTGAGATGCGATTAAGTTTTTGACTGGATATTTTAACTAGCTAAAGTTTTCCAGACCTTAAATCTTAAATTTCAGTACTTCTTCCAGTACATTTACTCCTAGCTTGTTACATTTAGCATCAGAATAATATCAAAATGTATTGTGAGTCTATCCTTGCAAATACTGATGATACAGTAAAACTTATAAATATAGCACACATTTTTATTTAATCATGAAATGTATATAAAAAAAGCAGTTAATACTCGCCTCATCCAAATACACTTTCTAAAATTTTAAAAGAAGTGCTAAGCCTTATTACATACTACTACTACTACTACTACTACTACTACTACTAATAATAATAATAATCATCATAGTAATAATAATATAACTTTAACACTTTATCACTATTTTAATAAGTTTTAATAAGTTTTTTTTTTCCATCAAATTCTGAAACTGAAGCCTGGATGTATAAATATTTGCTTGCATATTGCTTATGAGTGCATTTCTAAATATGACATTAAAATGATTAATCAAACCAGGGCATGAAAGAGGCAGATGAAAGCTGACACGATTCAAACAGTGTAGAAGACTACAGGAAAGTTAGTCAGCAGACTTCTGTGTACCACACAGATGTCAGATATATGTGGATAATAATTTATAATTGCTATGGAGCACTATGGTGTGTGTTTAAAATAAAGCTAGTAAGTAAGGAATAAAAAAATGACAGGGTGTGCTGTTACGGGAAATTAAAAAACAAAGCAGCATTCTCTGAATAAAACGAGTTACATCTGTCCCACAGAATGTTACAAAACACTGACAGTGAAGACTCATTCCAAAAATGCTAATGAAATGTCTCCTCACAAAACAAACAACAAACAAAATCACTCGTGAATTAGCGGTTACAACTGAAAGGATAACATATTGGAACAACTGCAATGACATAAAAATGGGATTCTCCTTGCAGCCAGAACTATCGTGTGGGTTGTGCTTTTACAGAAAATGAATCATCGCCTTCAGATCGCTCTAACTCGAGCATTCAACGGTGCTGCTATAAATTTTAGTAGTGTCATTTTTTGCTTCATAAGCAGTTCATCTTCTTATGTCAAAACTTTTAACCTTTTACATCAGTGAGTCACACCATTGATTCATCCTGTTGCAGCGGGGAGTGGCTGAGTGTCAGCTGTGGATGGAGAGGAGACGGGTTGAACCGGCAGGTCACACTTGATGATTCTCACCTGTGTCTTATTACTGCCAGTCTACTTATTTGTGTCTCTTTGTGCTTTCAGGGACTGCCATAATGAGAGAGTGAGTGGCATAGCTGGCGAAGCCTGCTACACACACACACACACACACACACACACACACACACACACCACCGAACATGAACTTGAGCTATGAACTGGAATGGGGCGAAAGCCGTGAGCTAGTGATGGCCCTTTTTCAATTGGTGATTTATTTATTTATCTATCTATCTATCAGTTGAGTGGTTGAAAAGCTTAGTAGATGATACTTCATCACTTTTCTACAACTCTGTGCTATAAAGTCAAACAGTACAGTCTATTCCAAGCATGTTCAGTATGAGTATAATTTGAAAAGGAGTCCCGGGATGATCACGAGAAAACCTTTACGTTTATAGCAGCAGTTCTTAGGTTTAAAAGGTCTAAAAAGTTATTTATTGGGCTCTCTAGTGCAGCAACAGAAACCATTTGCCCTACTGTCCAGAGCATGAGCAGCAGTTTTTTTAAATTAAAGTGATATGTGATTGAGTCATTAACTTAATTAACATGTTGTGTTTGTCATACATTATGCATTATGCATTGTTTTTTCAGTTTTTTTTTTTTTTTTTTTTGCACAGTGAGCTATACTTGGCATTTGGGAACCCCAAAATCCAAATGATTGTATCAATTCTGCTGAAGACCGCATTTCTCAACATACTAGCATTAAGCAAGGTCATAAAATGTTCCCTCTGAATGAATACAAAAGGAGCGCTCACTTCACCTTAATGTATTCCATTCTTGTTTTTAATAGAACTGTCATGCTGCCCTCGTTTTTCTCTAAATGAAATTTCACTTAATTATGGGATTACACTGGCATGTACCTTGACATACACAGTGCCCTGTAGCTTCATAATGGACTGCAGTTTAATGTTCAGCTCATTCTTCCACTCAGATCCTGATTCCAATGTGCCTCTTGCTCTAAGTTTCTTTTCTTTTCTTTTCTTTTTTTCTTAAAAAAAAAAAAAAGAGAAAAGAATGGGTTCTTGCCTGAAAAATAAGCATGCACCTGCTGGTTTAAAAGCAATTTCCAGGACACTGCCTCCGACATGTGCATATAGGGAAAATTGTATAGGCATGTCTACATGCCATACTCCAGCAGTGTTCTGTTACAATAGCAGGTTCATTCTGTGACTAAGGCTTAGCAAATTTTCTTAGCAGTATTTTCTCATTTGACAGGTATATATTTGGCATAGGTAATGCTATATAGAAACAAAGTGTAATATTAGTAAGGGGATATGGAAACACATTTAAAATACATAGATAGACAGATAGAGATGGATGGGTGTCACAAGGTGAGTTGGAAATGGATGCAATCGCAGCTGGTTTCGCTTTTAATGGAAGAGAGGCAGACAAATACAAATTGTCAAAAGGTAAGGCAAAAGGTTAGGCAATTAACCAACAGGACAATGTAGAAAAATCTGAAAAACTTTTTTATAGTCTGTGTGTGTGAGAGAGAGATTGGGAACAGGTGAAGGTAATCAGAAGTATGGGAATTGAGAGCGTATTGGTGGTGATGGATTCTGGAAAGCGTAGTGCAGGGTGGTCTGTAGGCTGCAGTGGGTTCTGGGAAACTGAATTGACCTGACAATGTGACACAAGTTACCACAAGTAGTTGCATCCAGGAATGTCAGTGTTGTCAGATGCAATTTGAGCATTTTGGCAATATTGTTGTAACTCCTTTTTTTTTTTTTTTTTAAAGAAAAATATTATAAAGATGGCCATGTCACCTACATTTTAAATACAACACTTACAGGAGGGTTGCATCCAGGAATGTCAGTGGAAGAATCTTGGAATCGAAAAATAAATGGAGTTGAATGACATTTTAGGGGATGATTCATATACAAGTGGTGCGATTTTAATCTCATTTTATTAATGAGAGAAACAAAGCATATTAAAACCAACGCATTATTCTTGTATGCATTTGTTACAGTCCAAAGCAATCTGAAGGCACATCATTTGAACTGCTCAAATTTACACAAATCAGATGTTGCACAGTACAATGATCCAAGTGAACCAACCTGCTCACTCTCTGCTCAGAACCTCATCAGTTGTCGTTTGTGGGTAAACTCCTGCCCCTGGCCCAAGCTCTGGTACTATGGTTTGATATGCACAGCATGTTAGATGCTAGCCTGGTTATCACCCTAAAGCTTATCAGATTTTATTCTGATCAACTCTGTGATTGCAGTCTGGCTCTGGTCTTCCTGGGCAGATTTCAGGTGGGACAATCAGCATCTGCTTATAGCAACAACAATGAACAGCAGGAACTTGACATAGGAATCCAACTACAAAATAAAAGATGACAGTGGTGCAACAGATTTCTAGAAGGCATGTGTATGTGTAAGTCTATGAAGCAAAGGTGCTTTAAAAATAACGTAATGAAGCTTCTTAATATCAAAAATCACTATGAAGTATATATCTCTATAAAAAAATATGAAGGAATATTTGGTGTGAGCAATTCTTTTCAATTAAAGATGCATCTTTTTTTTTTCCTTTTTTTTTTCTAAGTACACTATGATACAGTTTTACAAGAAACTGGCGTCTACAATTTTGCTACAGCTCTTCTCCAGGCGTTTATTTTCACTTGTTCCATTTCAGAAAGTCCCAGACAGCCTCAATTAAGTTTTTATCTGAATCAGTGGTCTATTACTTCTTTCTTTAACAAGATATAAAAATATCTCTGTACCATCAATTTTTGCTTGCAAGCTTGCACAGTATTGTAGCTGCCAAGACATGCTCATAAGGAAGTATAACTCATTAAACTGTCTTCACATTTAGATAATCTCCTCACCCAAAAAAGCACGTTTAGTGAAAAACCACAATCAGCTCAGAACAGACAGGGGAAAAAAAAGGCAAAAAAGCCTCTCTCCTAAGGCATGTTTGAGTGTACAGAAAGCAAGCCGTGCTTTAATCAGCTCTTTTCTTGCCTGTAGATATAAGTGTATGTATGTCTCCTGAGGCTTTGAGCAGTCTGTGCGAGTCTATGTGTGGGCCTAAAAGACACACAAGATCCTAAGGCAAAGCAATGATTGGCCAGTTTCACTGGTGAATGCACTGCAGTCAGGACTGTGGGGGAGTGAGAGGGGAGGCAACAACTAAAAAACAATAAACATAAAAGTTAGCTTCAATATATTTATGAAACGCTGCAAAGTCTGATGAAGATTTCTTCAAAGCCATTCTCTCTCATTAAAAAAAAACTTGCAAGGATTTTGTTTTTGCTATGCAGTTAAAAAAATGTACCACTGTTCATTCTGTTCCTTTAATAAATTCTCAGCAACTTTAAAGTTTAAGCATTTTGGCAATATTCTTGGAACTCCTTTTTTTTTTTTTTTTTTTTAAATTATTATAAATATGGCCATGTCACCTATATTTTAAATACAACACTTACAGGAGGGTATCTTGTGTCCATGGGTTGGGTGTAGGTATAATTAAATGATACAGGTCGATTTACTGTTATCTGTCTTCTCTCTAACTAACATTTTATGTAGTGGAACATAAGCAGTGTCTTAAAAAACAAGTTATAATAACTAAGAATCATAATAATAGTACAGTTTTAGCATTGCCTCTGTAGGGGTCTAAGATAGGGTCTCTGCAGGTGGCAATGAATTCACATTTTAGACAAAATCTGGTCTGAAACTATCACTGCATTCGCACATTTAGAATGTCATGTCCACCTGACCCCATGTTCTTCTTCACTGCAGGCACACACAGGGAAAAAAAAATACATTTTAGCAAGTGGAAATAATTAAAATTTAACTGGTATTTCATATTTAAGATTACACTAAACCAAATATAAGCTTATTAAGCCTTTTTCTAGCCATTTCTTTACAAGCTTGAAATAGTCCTATTCTATTGGCAGAAAAAAAAAAAAAACTAAAAAATAAAATAAAAAAAAGCAAAAATATCTGCCAGTAGAACATTTAAAGCTTAAAGTTATTAAAAAATGTCTAGAAATAAGTTTAATAATCTTATATTTGGCTTACTGCAACATTGTAATACAAAATATTAGATACATTTGACTACATTCAAGATATTTCCACTCGCTGAGATGACAGTTTTTTTTTTTTTTTTGTTTTTTTTTTACAGTGCAATACCTTTGTTTATGAGTATTAAAATAACAACGTTGTACAAACCAAACAAATTGGGCCTAGGCATGAACAAATTAGCAATTATTTAATATTGATCAGCAAATTACACCACCAGCAGCAGCAGCATGGAAATAAGAACGTTACAGAATGTTCCTGTTCCTTTTCTACCTTTTCATTTGAAAGTCCAAGGGCTGAGCCAGTGTAATAAACAAAACATTTTGCTTAAGTTAGTCAAGGAAGAAAAAAATTATAAATATACTGAAAACAAATTACATCTCAGCAAGTGAAAATATCTTGAATATAGTCAAATTCTTCTAGCATTTCCTATTATAAGATTACCATAAATTCCATACTTTAATTTTTCTTATTCTACTGGCAGATAATTTAGCTTCTTTCAAGAAATAAATGCTTAAAATTAGCAAAATCATCTGCCAGTAGAGCAAGACTATTTCAAATTAGTAGGTTTAATAAACATATTTTTAGTTTTAGATCTTATAATAATCTTACTATATTAACTACTAGATAAATTTTACTATATTCAAGATATTTTCTCTTGATGTATTTTTTTCAGTGTAGCTTAACTTACAGTTCGGCTTTCCAGGTATTTGCCTTTGGTAGCTGTGTCTTTAAAACATAGTTTTTGTCTGAGAAGTGTGCAGAATTAACACTAAGGCTACTGCAGTAAGTGTAGGCATCGCACTCTGTTTAAGTATCACACACATTCAGAATCCGATTTGTTACGCGATGTCATATTTTGGCCTTGTTGCTGTTATTGAGGATGGATCCACAACCGCTGTCAGTGCGGCACTTATACTTTTCACACACTCGTTGAGCATATCACTGTGCATGGTGTTGATGAGGCACCTGAGAGCTGCTCATAATTAGTTAGAGGAATAAAGAACGAAAGATCCATACCGACAATGCCACAGGATACACAGCACAGCTGTGCGCAGTATAAAACAAGTTACCATCTGTCAACTGGCATCATCTGAGTGCAAGAATATCTGAAATGCAACTTCCACATAACTGTAAAAAGCTTCCTGGGTACCGCTGAACTAATAAAATACCAACAGCACCAACATTTTAAAAGAATAAAAGCAACTTCAACTGCATTTGCTTTAGCACTCTTACTTGTCAAATATTACAGTGACTCTGTGTCTGTGTGTGTGTGTGTGTGTGTGTGTGTGCTGTCGACTAGCAGTTCACACACTCTACAACAGTAAGATAAATTTCATGCTTCTCTTAATAAACATTTGCGGTGCATTTCATTTGATTGTAATGGTATTATATTAGGAAATATTACTTTCCAATTTACCTTGGCAGATGTTTAGCAACAAAAACAACACCATTGTGTCATCGTGTTATAACAGGAGACAAAAGAGGTCACAAACAATAATTAACCTAGCAAACATTCCCCAAAACTTAGGCGAGCTTCAATCAGCTGTTTTAGCTGCAGGCATGTTATACTAATTCAAAGCTGGCCACATCTTTGTTTCTGCTATTTTCTCTGGTTTTTATGCAAGACGAAGAAGCTGGCCTGTAAAATTCCACAGTGACTGTGTTAAGGCATGGGAGAAGGCATTGCATAGTTCATTCCTAACATAACATCTCGATCATATTGATTTAGTAGGATGTGCTCCCAAATACTGCACCTAAGTCATATTTTTACAACTTGGTTTTTATGGGCTTGATGTACATTTTGTGCTGTTGCACATTTGTTAATTAACGTCTGACACAAGGCAGTATATTTCGCCAAGAGAATTCACAAAGGGTCAAAGTTCTTCTGCAATGCACTCTTTGAAATTAGTTTTTTAATATTACAGTTCTACTGATACATTTTAATGAAGTAAAAGGATGTGCAAAGTAATTATTCTTTATTTATAAGTTATTAAATAAATTAAATGACTTACTTAAAGTAGCTCACAATAGTGATTTTTTTTCTTATATAGTGAATTATTTAAGTGTTATTATTCATTATATAAAATCTTTTGCTACTTCTGGGACTTTCGTTCATTTCTTTCACATACAAGTAAAATGAATGCCTGGCACAGGTGATCATGTTAGTCCATGCACTTGTCTGTGAAGTAAAGCTGCTTTTGCGTGGATTTAGGTACATTATGGATGAATGTGAGCAGAGAGTATAGCCCTATACACCTCAGAATACTCTGGAGAAGGTAGACGTATCATTGTCAAAATATACAATCAAGAGACGCCTTCATGAATGTAAATACAGAGGGTTTACAACAAGGTGCAAATCACTGGTAACATTCAAGAACAGGAAAGCCAGATTAGACTTTGCCAGAAAACATCTAAAAAAGCCTCCTGTAATTCTGGAATAAGATTCTTTGGACTGATGAAACCAAGATTAACTTGTACCAGAATGACGGGAAGAGAAAAGTATGGTGAAAGAAAGGAACAGCTCATGATTCAAACTACCAAACATGGTGTCAAACATGGTGGAGGAAGTGTTATGGCATGGGCATGTATGGCTGCCAATGGAAAGGGCTCACTGGTGTTTATTGATGATGTGACTGCTGACAGAAGTAGCAAGATGAATTCTGAGGTGTATAGGGCTATACTCTCTGCTCACATTCAGCCAAATGCTACGAAACTGATAAGACGCCACTTCACAGTGCAGGTGGATAATGACCCTAAACATACTGCGAAAGCACCTCAAGACTTTTTGAAGGCAAAGAAATGGAATATTTGTCTCAACCCAATAGAGCTGCTTTTCACTTACTGAAGACAAGACTGAAGGCAGAAAGACCCACAAACAAGCAGCAACTGAAGGTGGCTGCAGTGAAGGCCTGGCAAAGCATCTCCAGGGAGGAAACTCAGAATTTGAGTTTTGAGAACATGGGCTCCAGACTTCAGGCAGTCATTGACTGCAAAGGAGTTTCATCCAAGTATTAAAATGATGGTTATATTTACAATTATGTCACTTTGTCCAAATACCTTTGAGCCCCTGAAAATGGAAGTACTTTGCTGAAAATGGCTGTAATTCCTAAGTGGTAAATGCCATATTTTTGTGGAACCTCTTAAAATAAAGCTGATAGTCTACACTTCGATCACATCTTGACTGTTTTATTTCAAATCCAATGTGGTGGTGTATAAAGGCAAAATCACAAAAACTCTGTCATTGTCCAAATACGTCCGGACCTAACCGTATATTATACAGATAATGCTATCTAACCAAGTGAACTATCAAAGAAAGGCAATGTTAGCTTGCTGCTGAGGTTTCAGTAGCTTGCTAGGTTTGTTAGCTAGATAGCCCATGTTAAATCACCCATGTTTATAGCTATCTAGCAAAGATGCCACTTACAGATTATCCTGAGTTTTACCTATAGGCTGTAGCGGCACTTAAATACCGAACATTTAACATAACATGAAAAACTAGTGAAAATTAAAGTGACCTATTAAGTTTAATACAGAGCTCTCATACTGCAAAACATCATAAGATCTGGTTATCTAGTCTAGCTCATTAAGCTAACTAACGGCTTGCCTGCAGATGGATGTTGAGCTGTAAAATTCTGATATGTCCACAGATTCTGGAACACATAATTTGCAGATATTTATCATGTTTCTTTTGAAACATTAAAACTGAAGATCCTTGATAAATTGAGCCTTGATAAATCTGTCTTCACTGTCTCAGGCAATTGCTGCTGACTAAGAATTTGGTGCCTGAAATAAAGCTGGATACTGATTTATTTTTGATTGGGTCTCGAAATGGAATTGCCTTTGGTGAAATCAAACCCAAAATTTGCACATACTGTTTAATTATTTAATTGGCTTACGGTCTACCAGGGTTAACTGCATTATTTGTTAGACTGTACCAAAGTTGAAGATTTTCTTTTAAAAAAAACCCTCAAGTAAAAGTGATTTAATTATACTAAAAAACTACGATTTTAGTGAACCATTTACTCAAGTACTGTAAAAAGAGCACATGTAGTTTGTTACTTTCCACTCCTGGTTAGAGATTGTTAAATATCCATGAACATTAACACACTAAATGCTATTTTATCCTTAGGGTGTGCAAACTTTTACACTTGCTTATGTCATTGATTTTACCTCTCATACAGTCTGGGTGTGTGCGTGTGCTCTTAATATGTGTTCTCACATAAAAATACTGAATAAGACCATTTCAATCTACTAGTTGTGAAAAAAGCCTTGCTATCACACTACACTGCATTGCACAGTGGTTGATGAATCATTTGCTTGATATGAATCATTTCTTGTTATGTCTCTCAGCACATTCCAGCTCTGAACAGAAGGCCTGTCACTTAGGAGATACACCGCTGCACAGTAGCACCACATCAATCTAGCATGTTTTTAAAGCTCTGGCTTTCCAAGGTCAGCTAAAAGCAGCACTTCCTGTGGTTGTGGAGACACATTTTTTTCCTGTTCTCTACAGAAGCCAGTAATGGATAAATCACTCAAATTGGCTCGTTTTGGCATTGTAGGCAAAACACTCAATACTCTGGCACACGTATGGTTTCCTCACATCCCCAGTCAGCCTCCGAGGGCACGTACAACATGCAGTCTTCTGGCTTATACGACAAACACAACTTGACAGAGCTTCCAATTCTTTATTTTTATGATCTCGTCTGTTACCCCAGTTTTCACACCACTCATGCTGTGGAAGCACACAAAGCTAAAAGATTTTAAGCTATTGCACAACCGTGGGGACATGTGCTGGGTATAAACACATTGAGACAGTTTTAAACACACACACACACACAAACACGTCAACCTCTTCTGCTATTTTCTAAAAGTTCTGCTATTTATTCTAACTCAGTTCTTCCTGCAGTACTCTGGAGTCTTTTGCTCTTTAAAGAAGAAGTAAATAAACTCCCACCAAGACATAACCCATAAGTTCAATGCAAGTACATTACCAGGATGTCAGTTGGTTTGTTAACAAATGTTTTCCAGAAACAAGACGATAAGACTGTAATCAGACTGTGAATTCTGGCTCTGAGAGTTCCTCAACTTCACATCACTCAAGAGATACTAGCATGTCTGTTTTTTTTTTTTTAATCCTGTTTGCACAATAATTTTTTTTGTTTGTATTTGTCCATGATATTTTCTTACAAATCTTTAGGTGGTTCAATTTCCCACACCATGAACAAACTAGTAGCCTAATCTAAACCATCATGAACCAGACCAGGCAGTCACTAAGGAGTGCCGCATGTTCTTGTTAATGAATGTGGTCTTTATTTGACCTTCATATTGCACCTACGCTGCCCTCCAAAAGTTTGGAAACGCCTGAACAAAATAGGGTTTTGGGGCAATATCAGCATAAATCCTCTTTAGTTAGTGACCATTTTGCATTGATAATAAGGGACAACACAAACTATGAAAACATAGTTTATTAAATAAAAAGTTTATGAACATAAACATGAACATAACATAGAAAAATACTCAAATTTTGGATTCATCAAAGAAATCCCCATTAGCAGCTATTACAGCTCTACATACTCTAGGCATCCGAGCCGGTGTCTTGTCTATCATGGAGTGGCCTGCCCAATCACCTGACCTTAACCCCATTGAGCTGCTATGGGAGGAA
>CM040975.1:6785104-6811900 GCA_022985145.1 Pangasius djambal
TATGTTCACACTAGCCATAGACTAAGTGACAGGCAACCATCCATTTTCTTTTTACATGTGCCACATGGAGCCACAATTTCAGTGACAGCTGGCAGAGACAAAGTGACAAGCTACATTTGAATGGAATTTTCTCATATCTATGCAAAATAAGACATGGTACAGCGGCAAATTCATACGATTGGCTTGAATGAGGCGCTTATGGTCCATTGTTTCTTCAGCTTTACAATATATCTTTAATTTAATTAAAGATTGATTAGAGCTAATTGAACTGATTAAGTTTAATTCAACGTTAATTCCTGCCTACAAAAATAAAGGTCAGTGGTTTCATCTTATCCTGTGATATATGACATCTCATTAAATGTGTACAGAGACATTATTAAGAAAAATACATTTAGAAGGAAATACATTTACATTTACATTTATTCATTTAGCAGACGCTTTTATCCAAAGCGACTTACAAATGAGGAATTACAAGCAAAGCAATATATCAAGCACAATACAAGTAATGCTACCATACAAGATTTTTTCATTGAGTGCTAAAGGTGCAAAGTGCACAGAGTAGAGGTGTAAGATCCAGTGTAAGGGCATTTTTTTTTAGTGGGGGACATGTTAGGGGTTAGTTAAGTGTAGTTAAGTAGCAGAGAGTGGTGGTACCTTCGGTGAACCTTACAGTGAACTTGCTTGGCTAATGAAGATAGTGTGAGGTCTACCACATAACACCTAAATCAAACTTAAATGCAATTTAAACAAAAGTGATATGTATAAATTGTGTAGTGAGTTGAACTAAAAAAAAAAAGTCACAGTCACTACATGTCCAGTAGCATGAATGTAAGGTTACTAAGAATTTCAAATGAAAAGAGAAAGCTAATCAATTTTCACAATTGTCGTTGTTATTAACATTTCCTAAACCCAAACTGCAAAAACCATGATTAAGAATTGATTGTTGACACATATTTTATCAAAGCAGTATGCATACAAGGAGTATTACATGTTAATCTCACAGTATGTGGTTTACATTCTGTTTGTAGGCACACATAACCTTGGTAGTCCCTAAAAATAGACATCAAACGCTACTTTAACACAAAGACTTCAAGCACATTTATGCACCTGCATATTAAATATACATTCATGGGGCTGCTTGGTTTCTTTTAGAGTAATTATAGGATTTTGGGATTTTATTTTAATGTTGTTGCATGCTAAAAATTGGACAAGCTAGGCACAAGTGAAGAGCCTGGGAAGAACTTTTGCTGGAACACTCCAATGACTGGAAATTGGTTCCACCTGCACTGTGGGACCTGAGGAAAAGCTCAACGACTAATGAGACAGCTTGGAGATGCATTCTAGGCCTGGCAGAGCCCTGTGTGCAGAATTGAGTGGGGAATGAAGCTGTCTCTCCAGCATGCCTTCAAAGATTGCCTTCAAAGATACAGATTGATCTGTAGCTCTGTCACTAAGTTAGATGAGAGGAAAGAGAGAGGGAAGGGCTGGCCATCTTTAGGGCTGACTGCTCTGATTTAGCCCGCAGCAGCAGCAGCAGCAGCAGCAGCCCACAGCCAGGCCATGCCTCCAAAGCTTCAGACTCCTGGGAAGGCAATGTAACATGCTGAAAGTGAGCTACAGCCACTGCCCTACATGGAGCATCTGCCAGGCAATGAAAGAATCAACCCACTCCACCCCTTCTCTCACACAGCGACAGATGGAAGCAGCCAGAATGAAAACTCCACCATCAAATTTCCATTAGGTTACCTAAGAAAAAGAGAAATTTCTGTTGCGGAGACAGTTGTCATTTCAATCAATAAAGTAAGATAACTAACCAAATTGACCATACATGCTACATATCCAATTAAACACTGATGATGGTCCAAAGAAGAGTCCGCCACATTATTTACACATTCCACAAACATTCCATCCACAATTGCATGCAGGAATGGGATGAAAGACAATGCTATTTTTCCCCCATATTGGCTGCGCAGTGGCATCTGAACAGGTCTCACATGTAATTTGTGTTTCTTTTGCATATTAAGCTGGAAATAGAATACAGGGTTGGGAGATGGGAAAATTTGCTGAAGAGCCAAAGACTGCAGGCAATACATTTGATCATGTTAGACAGGTTTTTTTTTTTGGCCGGTAATGTTCAAAGCAATCTGCCACATGTGGGGGAGCTAAGGATTTGGTAATGTATTCAGAAAGTAACCCAAAGCAGCACACATACAAAGGAGATATCATCAGCAACGGCACATAGCCGAGGAAAATAAAAAAACATTAGACACAGGAAGCTGGCACAGTGTGGCCCGTTTGCACTCATGCTGAAAACTGCTCAGTGAAACGTGCAGATGCCTCTTCAGCATTTACACCTATTTACTGAAGGACTTTGAACCCAAGGTTAAGCTACTTTATAGTCAGTGGAGTGCGGAGATGGAGGGAATCTGACAGATGACGGTTTGCCTTACCATTGCCTCATGAGTGTGTCTCATAGGAGGCAGGTCTGTGGTGAGAAACTGAGATAGGAGAGAATGTTGAGGCTGATGAGGCCTGGGCCATGTAGTTAAGCCACATGTTATGAAGGAATTTTCAACAGTCCATGTTACTGATTAATAATATAATCAACTGTCTTCTAAACATTCTCTAGAAGACGAAACCCAGGTTAGTATGTGGAAAACATGCAAAACTCCACACAGACAGTAACCCGAGCTGAGGCTTGAACCCAGGAGCTGTGAGGCTGCAATGCTACCAATGTGACATCATGCTGTCCTTTCTTTCTTTCTTTCCACCTTTCTTTCTTTCAGTGATACTGGTGATCCTTCCAGCGTCAGGTCCCGGGATAGCATCCGGATCCACCACAGCCATGCCCAGGATAAAGTGGTTACAGAAGATGAGTGAATGATAAATAAACAAACAACCAAACCAATAAATACATACTTTCATTTTTATTGTATCATTATAGAGTGTCACATTACACAATGTACTGTGTTTAAAATACTATTCTGAAATATTCATCCATAACACTGACTTCTTGAATTGCTATGTGCGGTAAATGTTCCCCAATATTATTTACAATATTTATGAGGTTGGATATTGATTCAGGTTTGGTAGTACATATTGTAGTATAGATTTCATTTCTCCTCTCTATTCTTGTGAGGAGAAAGGCAATTTTGAAGAGCTTAAAACAATACTATCATCTTTATCTGCATAGATGGCGCTGCCCTCATCTACCCACTCAGTGAATTCTAAAAGCTGGCTTCATCTCAGTCAAATCAAAAACCAAGGCCATACATTCATTCGCCAGTACTGCAGTGCCCACACAAAAGCCTAATCTATCTTTCCGCAGATCTTCTATCGAGTTCGCTGCTTTTTCGGGGAAATTAATTACTTGAAGCACAAAAGTGTGCCTGTGGTCCCTGTGGGATTGTTAAGCAGGCCACATGGTGTTTCAGATGGCTGAATACATTCCTGATGGAGGGGTTGATTGAGAAAAATGAAAAGTGCAATATAATGACACCAGTTCTTTTCATAAAGCCAGAATTTAGTTCTGAGAACCCACACAAATGACAGAGGCTGTTCTTATTGAAGAAATAGTGCTAATGTGCCAGCCATGGCAGCTGGGATGATTTGTCAGCACTTAGACCTGAGCAAGTTTCTGCATATTGCTTACATAAATCCAGACGCTTTGTGTTCATAACATTGTTAAATGTTTGTTTTACACCAAACTAAGTTGTTAGGCTACTGATTTAATGGACACCCATAATGCACCTCTTTTTATAGCTATGGAAAGCTATAATCTAGATTTTTGCCAGTGGTATCATCAGTACAGAAAACTGTGACATTAGTTTGTGACCCTCCCAAATATATTCATAGTAATACCCACAGTAATTATTTCTACGAGGAATTAACTGCTCTTGGCTTAAATGCACAGTAATCTTTGCACTGGAATAAGGTTATAATTTAATGTGCAGGTTCCTGTTGATTTAAAACAGGGACATGCACAAGTCGTCATTTTAAAGATAATTAGAGTGTCCTATATAAAAAAGGGTATAAAACACTTCCCGCTTAGATTTAATTGCTTCCCAAGGCTATATTTTTATGGCATTTGAAATAAGTTTTTTTTTTTGCTCTTTCTTAGCATTTGAACATTTTCTTTTTTCAGCCTTTAAAATGCACCATGACCATATTGTCTTGGAATTAAACTAATTAATGGGGTACAGTGCCTCCATCTTATGAATGCAAGTTTATCATTAAAAGTAAAGGTTTACCAAGTTTAACACGAACACACATACAAAATTTATTTGAAGCACATGAGCAGATAGATTGAGGCATAGTTTTGGTCTATAAGGATGGAATAAAACAATTCGGGGCATGCTCTTATGGGAAATTCATCAGTGCCGGGGTCGTGTGATACGGCCCTATGTGAAGTGAATTTACAGTTACCACCCCAAAATTGATTATTTTCCTACAACAGCATGTCCTGAAGTGCTTTGTTCCTCTTGTACCACATTTGCTAATGCTTACAAATGTTAATTTATTAAAAATATCATACTTTTTAACCTTTAATAGTTACTTTTAATGTGTAACCTAACACTTACATTATAGCCGCTATAAACAGCAATTCCTTCATAAGCCTCTCTTCCTTTTTCTCTTGAAGTTAATAAGACCAAAAAAAAAGTGATGCGTATAATCATATCCATGATTATACATTTTTCTTTGTAAAATTACAACACATTTTTCTAATCTGTTTATTATTGAGCTTAGGTTATGTGGAGTGTCCACCATACAAGTCCCTGTGAATGCGTTGTTACTATAGAAAGAATAATGTATAAGCGTGGGTGCTTTAATATACAGTAAACCTGTAATTTGAATTACTGTCAGAGCTGCAAATTAATCAACACCTTATGACCAATTAAATTTTTAAAAAAAATTCAGCAGCACAGTGGTATAATGTGTAGTAGAGAAGTTTTTTTTTTTTCTTCTGGGAATTATTTAAAAGTAGAACTAAGTATAATGTGTTCCTGGAAAATGAGAACATAATATTTTATTGTTTCTTAGTAGTGTCACATTCTCCTATGCAGATGGGGCAGCATGCCAGAATAACTGCTGTGTCCCTTGGATGCACTAAACCATATTGTTGCTTGGCTTGAGCTGATGTGAGGAGGAGCACACTCTTGCCACTGGCACCAGTTGGCTCAGTGCCCACAGAGTGCCAGGCTACAGGCTCCAGCTTGCTGTCAGTGTGAGTTATAGCTCTGTCACACCAGCCTCTGAAGCACCAGTGCCATGAGATCCTCCAGGCTGAGCTTCCCAAGAGCTTCGTCTGCTAACAGCTTCTGTCCTGTTTCACAATGATTTCAGTGTGCGACCTATATTATTTCTTTATATGATTTGTAGGTAATTTTAGAAGCCTTTTGGGTACTTTTTTTTAATACTGCCTTTAGGTTGTAGGTTGCCTTTTGGCACTGTCTCATTTGAGTGTTCACATATAACTATTCTTGGGAGCTTAACAATTTCTCACAATAATTTTTATACTGGCTTTTTTTTTTTTGCTGCCAGGTGGTTGGATTATATTCTGCCTTGCTTGGGTTAAAATTGTCTTCAGAATGAATAAATGTAGATGTAAATCTGTTCAAACATAATTTTACACAGATGCTAAAAATGATTCTCAGGCTGTGGAAGCTAAATAACCTTCATGAATGTTTTATTTACAGACCTACACCTCTCAAGAAACTGGAAACTGATAACTAAATATGTATACCATGCGCATTGAGCCTGAACCTGAAACACATCCTTCTTCATTCCCTGCCTTAATCAAATGCTATTGATTTCCTTAAGTGAAGCATTGATTTACATGACACCTGCTACTGAAATATTCAGGTTGAAGGGGGCAGATGGACTAGCAGGGGTAAAGGAATCTCCCTGTTTTATTGCTGACAGCAAGGGAAACTGTGAGTCAGAGGCTGTGACTGACAGCTAGTGTTATTCATATCCATGCAGAAGTGCATTAAGAGCCACTGGCAAGGACAACATTGCACAACATTGACTCATAACATTAACCGACTGAGTTCATAATTGCAAAGTAAGAAAAACAATACCGGTGGTACTGTAGGTCTTTTTATATATAAACAAATCAAAATTAGATCTAAAAGTGTTGCCAGCAAGTTAACTTGTAAAATGATCTGAAGTAATATCTAACGTGAGCTACTTGCAAGCAAAATAATTCACTTTTAAATATGAAAGACTTTCAGGACTTGAACAAGAACGAACTTTAGTAGACTGAGTATTGATTTATCTTCATGTACATTTTTTAAAGAATCAAACAGTCAACTACAGAACATTAAAATTAAATACAAACAAATTGTCTTCCTTAAAATTTGTAAAAAAAAAATAAATGAGGCTGCAAATGTAAAATCTTTTTGCCATCCGTCAGCACAGGCTGCAGAAGACGCAAAAGAAATCGGACCATGTGCTGTTAATTGTAAGTTGTGTTGCAGGGTTTTTTTTTTTTTTTTTTCAATTATGCTTCATTCTGAAAAATATAAATAAATAATTCAAAAAGGTTTTGTTTTTTGGTCCATCATGTCCTGAGTTTCAGTCATGAGTCTGGTTCCTCTCAAGGTTTCTGCCTCAAGTCATCTCAGAGAGTCTTTCTTTGTCCCTGTCACCTCTGGCTTACTTATCACCTAAATCTACATCCCGGTTTCTGTAAAGCTGCTTTGTGAGCATGTCTATCTTTAAAAGCACTATACAAAAAAAAAAAGAGAGAGAAAAAAAAATTTAACTGAATGGAAAAGAGACACTTTCAAAAGTCAGGTAATTGATAGAAAAATACATAAGCTCACCTGGGTTATTCAAACACCAAACCCAGTATAACTCAAAAACACTGCACACCCTCACATTACAAAGCTGCATCAGACACTTTTATTATGGAACTCCTTTTTGCTGCCAACACTGCTGCTATACTTATTGCTGCTACACTACAAAATAGTTTACAATTTACAGCCCATGTTCTGTGTATTTACTTATTACTCTGTGTACTTATTGTCCTGTGTATCTATTGTTCTGTCCTGTGTATTTACTGTCCTTGTATCTGAATCTGAATCTGTTGTCCTGTTCTGTGTATTTATTGTCCTGCACTCATCTCACACTGTTGTGTAGTGCACTTTATGTAGTCTTGTACTGTTCTGTGTTGTACCATGGTCCTGGAGGAACGACATTTCATTCTGATGTACAGTATACTAGCTGTATAGAGGAATAAAAACCACTTGACTTGACTTGTTAAGCATTTAAAATACCATTATGCACGTTCAGTGCTGTAAAAAAAAAAAAAAAAAAAAAAAAAAAGGCCAGCTTGTACCATGCGTGACAGTAGACTTCTCCGATCAATATTGCCATGTTTTCTTTCTTTCTTTTTTATTTATTTATTTATTTTATTTTTTTTTACAGTTATTGGTTTGAATGGGTCCCTGGAGGACTAGAGGTTAGGCCTCAGTACTCTAACCACTGTGGCCCTGGTTTGATTCCTGGCAGGGAACCATAAGACAGTGCACTCCCAGTGCCGGTCCCAAGCCCGGATAAAATTGAGGAGGGTTGCGTCAGGAAGCGCATCCTGCGTAAAAACTGTACCACATCAAAATATGCGGACCAACGATCCGCTGTGGAGACTCCTAACTGGAGCAGTTGAAAGAAGAAGAGCAACAATAGTTATGCAATGTTGGGGAATTCTTATATGTATTCTTGAGGCTCGAATACCACTCCTGGTATTTCTCTTTTGTTCACATACATGTGAATATATTCTATTTTTCGTTCTGTGATTATTTCTATGTAGTAGTATGTAGATAATTTCTATGTAAATGGTTGTATGGGTGCTGGATTCCTGGCTGCATGTGGGGTTGTGTTAATTATGTGAATGCATCATTATTGTAAATATTTGTTTCTCTGATGCTTTTCTTAGCCTTGAGTCATTTAAAATGTGCCAGAGATAAACTCGTTTTGGTAAGCATTGTGAGTATCCATGGCTTCATGATACTGCATAGCCTGAATCACAATAAACCATGAATGTGCACTAGCTTATCTCCTCCATGTGATTAATTTGCTGCTTGAGGTTATTTTATTTAATGATACTATATGTGCATAAATAACGTGATTGAAGGTGGGGGGAGTGAATTTTAAATCAGGCCACTTTTCGTAATAGTGGTTCACATTCTGGCAGCTTTTAATAAAATATCTGCTCGGAGGAGGAACTCAGGTCTCTGTGGCACCCCATGGTCCATGAAGGTGAGGAAAAAATGATGTGGACTACCAACATTTAACAAGGAGGCACCTCTACTCACGCTCATACTACTCTCGTATTACTATGTATTTGTTATAGCCACGGCAGAGTGTGTGCATGTTTTGAGGGCAAAACTACAGGTAGACTGCATTTCTGTGAATCTTAAGTCAGAAATCACCAAATGTTTGTTTAAGTCATTATATGTTGCGGTTGCAGCAGGTCACAATCTCTGCGCAATTAGCCACTGTGTCTCCTGGAATTTGAATTTAATTGGTTTCTTTTTTTGCCATCATTTGCTGTCTTGCTACTGATTTTGAGTCTTTATTTTCTTTTTTTAAATTGATGATGGGGTTTCTGCTATGCTACAGTATTTCAGTTGTACTAAGGACCCATGTATAGGACTTCACGTGTATAATATCAGTATGGTTTTTTTCTCATTCACTGTGTCATACTGTACATCTAGTCTATGTTCATGGTAGCCTTAAAGTGTTTTCAGTGGTTTACATTATAAGAATCTATCTTGGATCCAACAAGTAATTTATTGCAATGACTGTTAATGCTACATGGACTGGTTTATGTGCCACACCACCATCTGCTCATGTGAAAAGTAAACCTTGTATTGTTACATTAAACATATTGTATCATTGTCTTAAAACAGCTTCTTGTTTCAATTATTTTTGAGTACATGTTTGAGATCTATCTAAATTGGTGTGACATAGTATGTTTTCACAATTGGCCTGAATGCTTGATTCTGGGCTCATTAGCCCTATGGAAGTGGCTAACTTTTGTAAACTCGTGTAAAAATAATTCATTCATTCAATTTCAATGACCATTTTATCCTGGTCAGGGTCACAGTAGATCTGGAGCCTATCCCAGGAACACTGGTCACATGGTGGGAATACGCCTATCCATCATAAAGCACTATGGACGCGCACACACACGCACACACACATACACTTTTCACACTCATTCAAACCTAGGAGCAATTTAGCATAGCCAGTCCACCTACTGACCACTACTTGTTTGGAGGTAGGAGAAGAACCCCGAAGAAACCCATGCAGACAAATGGAAACATGAAAATCCACACCGACAGTAACCTGAGCTAAGACCTGATGCACCACCATGCCACCATATTGATGTATCATTCAGTTAATTATCATTTTTTTACTTAGGCTCAGTACAGCACTTTGGATAAAGTCTTTCGGTCAAAGTGGCTTACAAGTAGTTTATGAAGAAATGATTTTGTTCGTCACTTGAGTTCTATCTGATCACCTATTTGCTAGAAGGCCTTCTGTTTCATCTGCAGACAACAACACACCATTCTGCAACATTGTGAAACTTGAAATAGGAAGTAATGTGACCGATCACAAGTTCAGACGATTGCATTACTCACTGCCCAGCCACAGGTGTGGAACAATTTCTCACATGGTGCAATTTACTGTTTTTATGGTGGACCAGAGATTGTTTCTTGGACCTCACCAGAGGTCAAAAGCTGTTTTCACACATGAACAAATGTGCAAGTTTAAAAATATCCTTAGCCTGGTGACCTATAATACTGCCCCCTAGTGTTCACAGGTCCAATAAAAGACTCAATAATTTCATTTCCAGTTTACATTCTAAGCACTTGATGTTTCATTTAAAATATGTTTACTCTAAATTAAAGCAAGTTGGATTAGATGATCTTATCTTACATAACCATTAAAAACTCAGCCTGAACTGCATTTGAACATTCACTTACTGCCTAAAATTGCTCAAATGAACATCTGTAATATCTTAATTTCTCTTTCAAAACAACATGAGCCATCTTAGAGAATCAGACCACATCCTGCAGCTCCCATCTGGCTCTCAGACAGGAACAGAACAAGTTAAGATGAAGTGAGAAGTCAGTCAGTTTGCCTCCCATGGCAGAGCCTTCACATCATCTTTTAATGAAGGTGCCTAATCTTTAGTATTTGGAGAGAGGGTGGACAGAACCCATGAGACAGGTATCAGAGGCATCAAAGGGAAAGAGGAAGCAGTCAGACAGATTTCAGCTGCTGTAAAGAATATAGGAAATGCTCACGGTCTATTTTGTTTACTCGCGCATGTGTCTGAGCTCGCTTGTAATCATATCTTGAAGAAACGTGAATATACAAAAATATAAATTCAGATGAAGGTAAAGAAAAAAGAAGCAACTATAATTACATAAATGTGAACATCATCATAACTGGCACCAGGAATTTTTTTTTCTTTTTTTCTCTTACTATTTTCTACTATTTTAGAATAATAATGAATACATTAATACTATGAAATAATACATACATGCACCAACCAAGAAAGGTCTTATAAGACTAAGGAATAACACTTGATGTGCAGTGGTGTTATAGGAGAATAATCAAGCATTTCATTCCTAGTATACCACTGCATTCTGCTTACATTTTTTACTTTGTCATTCATATTATCATACATTTTAACCATTCATAGTCACATTTAATGTTGTGGAACATCCCTGAAATAAGTTAGTTCCTGTTATCAATTAATAGGTTACAGCCTTACCTCTAATTGATACAAAGGGCTGACACCGGAGACTCCATACATAAATCTCCCATAAATGCATAAATCTCTATACAGAAAACATTTCCATACAGAAAACATCTCCAAAACAGAAAACTTAGTAGGCATAGATTACGTGGAGTGTCCACCATACCAGTCCCTGTGAATTAGCTGTTACTATAGAACGAGTGCATAAAATTTGAATAGAGCATTTTCAGAGCTGCCGTTATATATAATTAATCAGCACCTTCTGACCAATTAGATCTGAGAATTCCACTGCGCTAATACAAAACTGCTTGTTAATCAGGAATAAATTTATACATGCCCATTAAATTCACTATTTACATTTGTCTTAGAAACAAATATCAAATTATCTTTAAGATAATGATTATAGACTCTATGGCCAAAAGTATGCGGACACCTGACCATCAAACCCAAACATGCTTGTTGAACATCTGATTCCAGATTTAATCTCCCTTTGCTGTTATAATAACCTCCACTCTACTGAGAAGGCTTTCCACTAGATTTTGGTTGCACTTATTGGGTTGGAGGCATGTCAGAGTGCCTTTAAGTGATACACCAATTAATCAGGGCATCTGTTTGGACACCTAGATAGAATCAGGCAGCTACTTTCTCCTTCCAGTGGATTGTGCTGTTTGATGATGCCTTGGGGATAGAAGGTGAAAACAGTTTGTGGTGTGTGGAGGGTCTTCATTGTCACCACAAATAACTGGCACTGTAGCATGACAGAGGAAAGACATATAACGGAATGAAAATGTTTTTTCATTCCTCTTGCATTAATTTTCATTGGTCAAATTTTATGCATTATCCTTCATTGTAAATATACTTTTTCAAATATGTTACCTTATTCATAAGTAATTAAAGAATTAGTGATGACCTAAAATTGCACAATGGTGATATAATGCACTCCTTTAGCTAAATTACCTAAAATTGCACAATGGTGATATAACGCTCTCCTTTAGCTAAATGACTCTTTTCTGGCTGAAAGGAAAAAGTCCTCTTTCCAGCCCTCTGGGCTGATGTGTCTTAACCCCTCTCAGTGAACGTCTGCTGGGGATCAAAATGGCATTTTAGGAGATTTTGCCATTTATAGAGTTCCCCTTTGATCGCTAACTGCTGCATTTGTGACATTTTAACTCATTTTTTCTTCACTTATTGCATTTTTGCAGGTAACATAGCCTTCTGGACATGAACACTTTATCAAGTACAATTGCAATTGGGGATTACAGTCTCAGGTTGTCATCTAAGAAGGCCACTGGTGTCTGGAGGCTATAGTTTGTGCTCAGAACAAATAGAAATGCTAACATATCCAGAGGCCTTTCCCCTCCTGGTTTATCTCCATTGCATGTATGAGCAGGCACAATTCAAAATCTGTGAAAATCTTCTGTTATCTCATGTTAATAACTTTTCTGTATACACAGGATTAAGAACATTACTGGCAGTAGTGGATTAATTTGGAAAATAGACCTTAAAACTTAAGGTAAAACGTAAGATAATTATGGACTGCATGGGAAAACTGCTTAAAAATAGAGCGTAATTTGTGAAAATGTACACTTCTCTGCTTTTGTACATCAATTCAAGCCCTTTCTATGTGTGTGGGGGTGTAGGTGTGAAAGTATAGAAAACAAGAATTAAACAGTAAGAAAAGATATTTATAGTCCATAGCTGTTGCTTTTACAATCAAGACATCTAAATACCTGTTAGTAGATGTTACAGAAGCTTTGGTTGTTTGTTATTGCAGGTACATTTGTATTTATTTTCTACTTCCTGTAAATGACAATTTTTCTGAGAATAAATGTGTCTTTCAAGTACTGACGGGAAAGATTTCACTGCCACATTTGTTCTTTTATTTGCCCTTAGCCTCTTCAAATATAATCAAATTTTTTAAAATGTCAGCCTGGTTCTTTATTACATATCTTTATTGGTACATCTATTTATTAGATTAGATTATCAGTCTATGCATGTTAAGAGTGTGCCTGACATTTAACTTTACTCACCTATTCGTTTCTCTGTATAGTTGACCGAGGTGCTAAAACTCTCACCTCACTTTGCTTTGAACAACAATGCTGGTGTGAAGAAGCCAGAGGTGATGGTTTGGATGTGGGCGGAATGCTGAACTCTGGAGTCAGGGTTGAGACTCCTACAATCATTCATGCCCACGTGGGTAAGAGGTTTGTCAGAAATTGACTACTCTCATAGATGGACAAAAATCTAATAATATGTTGGATTTGACCTCACCAATCTGGTTAGGCATACATTAAAGCTTTTGAGGGTAAAATACTAGACAGGATTTTGAATTTTCATGTCTTAAGCATTGACATTTTCAGAGACAGAAAGCACAGGGAATAAAATTAGGACCTGCTTTTCAGCAGCATCTAATAAGGACTGGATGGCCTAATAACCATTTGTGGGTTCGGGGGCAGCATCAGTTATAAGTAGTGGAAAACAAAAACCAAACACAAACAATAAAAATTGATAATGTGATTTGCTTATTACATTTCCACAGATTGAAATCTATAGGCAATTATCTGGGCTTGAAGAATAACTAATACCTTCAATATGCATACTAATGTGCAAGACTAGGTTGACTGTTATGACAACAGATATGACCATTTCTCTGATCTAACATGGCAATAATTCCAGTTTGTGATGAGGTATTCCCTTAAATTTTAACTTTGTTCTCTCAGCGAATGAAACACAAGCAGGCCATTTGAATGCAAACCTCATTATGTCCTGGAACATACAGATAGAGAGAGGTCCAATTTGCATTTAGATTGTTTCTGGAGAAGTAAATTAATCAACACTTACACACTTACACACACACACACACACACACACACAGAGGTAAATTTACTTTTTTATCACATTCATTCAAATTTTCAGATTTACTAAACTGGTGTTGAGTTCTGACCTCCTAATGCCTGGTTCATGCTATACCTGACCCTTACCATAAACAGACTGCAGGTCAGAATTTTACACTCTCTGTCTAAAAAAAAAAACCCAATAGCAAAGGGGTTGACAGGGTACATTTATTCCTATATATTGTGAGATAAAGAGGAAGAATGGATCTGTGTCAGAACTATCAACATCTTCACTCAGATTGCTTAGCTGCGCACTGTGAAGAGGATGTGCCATTAGGGGATCTTCTCCTGAGACTGTATACTTTAATTTGCTTGAGTCTTAATACAACTAGCAAATTTGCTTACATGTGAATTACTTCTTGTGAACTTTTTTTTAAATCATAGTATATCATCCTGTCCACGGGTGGACAGATCATACAGTACATTTATTAGCTAGTCCACTGGGCAAGGCTAGGCTAAAATGTAGTAGCTAACATTATATAATGCCATATGGCAGGCTAGTTCTTGAATACAGACTAATGGAAACAAACAAGTATATGTTTATTATCCTCTTCTAACAAAGTTTCTAATGTAGCACATCATGTTTGCGCCCTCAACAAAAAAGCCAGCAAGTTGTTAGCCAATGTTTCAGCTATGAGATGTGGGGTTATCTCCTTTCACTGCACATAAATTATATTATTACCATGACTATGGTCAGTGGTTGGTCTCTAGACCTTCATGGCTCATCATAGGTAAGCTTAACCATGGGCTTTACTTTCCTTTTCTCCCTAGTAGTCTCACTTCCTATTTGTTCACTTCCCTCCCCACTCTCTGTACTAAAATCCTGACTACCTGCTTTATCTTCTGAAGATGAACTGTCTGGACTTGAAAGACCACTTCCCAACTCTTTGTCTACTGCTGATGATCTTTCTCGATCTATATTGCTGTATTCCATCATTACTTCTTCTCCTCAGACATGTGTTCTTGTTGTCTGTTCAAGCCATTTTTCCTGTTCATTACTCTTTCTAGGTAGTGTTGGTATGGTCTCTGCACATAGTCACATAGTCACAAACAAAGGTCCACCGGCAGCCTAGCTTCTCTCCTGAACATTAGCAAATAAGGGGACTACCCAGTGGCAACACTCTTAGTAGAGTTATAGGCATGTACCAAGTGTGGTATTTGTTGGCTCCAACTTTTCTTTTTCTCAGCACTTAAGGTACATAGCATTGCTAACAGTGTGTCAAAATCTCAGCCTTGGTCTGAATGGATACGTGCTGGTAGTCCATAATGTATAAAATACTTCTCCAGGAGTATCTTAGCTACAGTCAAGGCTTTCTGATTCTTGCTTGGGTAGGCTTGGGCATAGCGAATGAAATGATCTGTGATTATTAGCACATTGCTCACTCCTTTTGAGTCTGGCTCCAAGGACAAGAAATCAATACATACTAAATCCATTGGTCCCCTACTCACAGTCTGATACAATGGAGCTGTTCTTTGATATGGACTCTTATGGGTAATGCAGGCATCACAGTTTTTCACATATTCTTGCACATCAAGAGACATCCTGGGCCAGTAAAATCGACTCAAGAGATCAGTAATCCTTTCTACTCCAAGATCCTCATGCATGACTTTTCTGAACTTGGCAGATAGTACTGACATATCTCAGTACCAGACTTTTTGGTTATTCAATGAAGTAATCCATTTTTCATCAATAGTTTTCCTGCTTCATGTCTCAGTGTTACAACATCTGAATCAACTGTTTTGGTAGGCCACTTTTGACCTTTAGCAGTTATTGCTTGTTTCACAACTGGATCATCACTCTGTGCCTTTTCCAACTCTGGCTTAGTTAATAGCTCTAGTGAGTTTAATTCCAGTCTTGTGGGATAAGCATAAACCTCAGGTATGGACTCAGGAGGTGCTCTTGAAATGGAAAAATCCCAATGGGCAGATGAATGTGGTTTTCTCCCTGTCCTCTTCTGCTATGGCTATCAGGTAATAACCACTTCTCAGATCAAGGACAGAGAGCCACTTGCTACCCGCTAGACAATCCAGTGCATCATCAATTCTGGGTTTCATGTATTGGTCTGGAATGGTCCTTGCATTTAAGGTCCATCTTGGAGATGTTTTCGGACATCATCTATATCAGTGGGTGCAAAGCGTCAAGAATGTTCTCGAAATGATCTGGGATCAGAGAGACGGATATAATGTTCCACTCCCTTAGCAAGCCCGACATCCCCCTCGAGAAGTGAGAATACATTTGTCCTTTTGCTCAGTTTCTGGCATAACCATTTCTGCCATTCCTCAGGAATTGAAGAATCTCCAAAGTTAAACAGTTTTGGATCAATTTCTCTACTGTTTTCCTATTTCACAGTAGTATGACTGACTGGATCAACAGAATACAAGTAGCCAAGGATAGTTCCTACTAGTATCACCACCTCTTTCATTGATTCCTTTTGTGATTCCAGAAGTGAAGTCATAGTGGATGCATCCATCATTAGTGCCATTCTTTCTAGAAACTTTGTTGCTTCGACCTCACATTTTACACATCCGCCACCCCTAGGTGGGAGAGTCATCGGCGCAGGGCCTTGCCACTTCACACACCCCACTGCATCATCTGTCTCATCCATTGCATGAGGAGTTGGAGCAGGGTTTTTCGTTTATCTCCCTGAGGTAGGATCAACCTTACCAAGGGCATGGGTAATATCTGTCCCTGTTGCATCTTTACACAGCTGAGCCAATCAGGTGAACAGGCTACCATTTGTAACCAGTATTACTGGGGTTTGGTCAGGAATTTTTGGGCCAGGACAGATAAGTGCTAGAACAGAGATGCTCTCTGGACTTCCAGTGATTCTGTCTGGGAGCTCTACGTTTACCACAACATATCCTCAGTGGAATCATTTAGACCCCATACAGCCAAACCAGCCACAGCGTGGATAGGAACCTCAGATAAATACTTGTTACAAGGTTTCAATGATTATGGTCACTTGTGACCCAGTTTCCAATAATGCAGTCCACGGCTGTCCATTCACTCGCAGTTGCTCTGTAGTGGTGGGTCCTATCAGTCCTTCTGGGAGATATTTTCCACCAACTGAGTAGGCAACACTCTTTTTGACTGAACAGGAAGCCGTACTCTTTTCCTCCTCTGAGAATGTTTCTTTTTTTCATCCCATTTCCTCTGGTTAACCTAATCAAATTGACTGGGTTTGTGTCTATCCTCACCACAGTTATAACAAAATATTTTTCTGACTCAGTAGACTGCCTTCTGTGACTTGCTGGTGGGTTTCTTGTATGACTGGCATTCATAGTAAGAGCTGAAACAACAGCATTGGGGTGGGCTCTACCAGTGACTTTTTGTTGTAATCTCTTGACTTGCTTCTTTAAAGCAGTAATTTCTCATTCTTGTTGAGTGTCATTGGCAGTTGCTTTAGAACTTATGATGGGCTTGTGATCTGCCATGGGCTTCAACAGAGATTGAATTACCATAGTAGCAAACTGAGACCTTAACTCTTTGATGTCAATTTTCAGGGTCTGGATCTCTTTGTTCTTAACATCCATCTCCACACTTGTACTAATTTTTGTACTCCTGTGTTCAACTTTGCTCAAGAAACCTCATATTCTTCTTCAACACAGATTTCATTTAACAGCTCAAGGAAATCGGGGGGTTTATTCTTTCTTTTCCTACGTCTCAGATGAAGAAGCATCATATCAGCACCCAAGGCACCTCTCAGTAGTTGCTCAACATGGAATTTATCTCTGAGATCAGCAGGTATACCACCTCTCTGAACTACTTTGGTTAGAGCATACTCTATTCGTCTTAGAAAATCTGACAGTTTTTCTCCTGTTTTCTGCTGCAACAGATGAAAGGCAAAATACAAGTCATGACTCGGCAGATCCAAATGCTCTCTCGAAGGCATCCAAGTACCCTTCTGGACTGAGATCTGTATCAGCATCTCACACAACATTGACAATTTCTAGAGCAAGTCCTCCTCTTTTTTTCTTTTGGAGTGCAATCACTTTCTTCTACCATTAGACAGGCTTGCTCTATCCAATGTTCAAATGGTTCTTCCCCAACAGGGGTAGGTATGCTCCCTGAACACATCCTTAAGCATCTATAACCTCAGCTCTCACTGGAGGTTTTACCGCTTTTGTCAAGGAGGTCTCTGACAGCACGGATTATAACATCAGGAAATGACTTTTCAGGAGAGCGTAAAAATGTTCTGCACATCCTCAAAAGTCTTCACTGCATAGTAAGGCTTGCATCTTTTCAGCAAAGTCCCCTGAACTGATATCATCTCCTCATAATTTGTGACAAAAAGTGACAATTTGGCTACCTTACTGTTATGAGTTCAGGCATCCTTCTATACCACACTCACAAAGCACAGGAGCCAAGCCATTCGGAAGATAAGGACATCACTTCCCACATTACCAGAGGAACTACTGAGAACTCCCAGTGTCTCAGGGTGCTATCTGGTAGTTCCTTGTAAGGTATATTGGCGTAGGTCTGAGATAAACTATTAGCACAAAGGCATTGGTCACAACAGCTAGCCTAAAAGTTTCCTTACTCTTACTGGGTCTGTACCATAACAACAGTCAATAAAACCTGTCATTCAAAGCTTTGAAGGAGAAATTACTATCAACTAAACTTTAAACAACATCTTTTTAAAAGTTCCCTTGTAGACAAATAACAAGAAAAGTATGTTTTTTTTTCTCTAAGCACTAATACACAAGAGTTATCTACACCTCCACTATCTTCTCTCTGCCTTGTCCTTTTTTCCTTACCTTTCTCTTTGGTTTGCTTTTCCTCCACCCCTTCCTGATTAACCAATCACACATCTTAATTGCTTGGTTGAGAAAAAATGGTTGAAGTTTATTAATTTAGAAGAGGGAAAATTTCTAAAAAGCTCTCATGGTTGGAGATATTCAGTGCTGGAATATTTCACTTCCTCAGACGGAGAGAGAATGCGCTTCCGTTATCAGTAAGAATAAGTAAAAGGTCCCAATAGTCTTGCTTCTCCATATTTAATTTGATTGCTATGCTACTGACCATTTGTGTTTAGATTTGGCAGGGGGTGTAGCATAGCTCAAAAGCCATAGGCTGTTGTGTAAGTCAGTCACTCTGACTTCCTGTTTCATAAGGAAATACATCAACATATGAAATCAAATCACAGCTAAGAAGCCAGTTAATGGGTATTTTAACCATGCGGCAACTGCATGTAGTATGGTAGTACGGCATGTAGTATATGATGGCTTCCCAAACTTGCAAACTTATCTGCGTGTCTCTGAGTATGAAAAGATTGTCAATACAAATACAATATGTGCATAGTAACTAATGTGAAACATGATAGACTATTTTAGGTTGCCTGTTAACTTCTGGCCAGAGACTACAGATGAAAATGAGCTTTTTTGGGCTAACTCTGGCTTATTTACAGTACAGCTGATACTGTTTATTAATGGACACTGTTCCTGACAAATACAGTAATAAACTAAATAATAATAATAAATAAAAAAGAAGCGACATAGTCCTACCAAAATGCTTTAGATTCAATACATGCATATCTGACTGAAAATAGCAGTTCATTGGAGGTGACAAATGTGTACTAATGTCTGTAGCATTCTGTAATTATTCAACCTTCACCTGAAAGAAAATTGTTATTGATAATATAGATCTTAGTGTGCAAGTGTACCTGATATTCTTTCACAGTATTTACTAGGTATTTACAATATGACGTGTGCACCAGGTTATTACATCTAAGATCTATAAATGTATAGTCAATAAGAAGAAAACAGAAGAAGAAAGCACTGCTGTCATTCAGAGTTGGCAACTTAAGTTGGCAAATTAAGTTCAAATGTTACATCAATATTAATGCAGGGAAACAGTCATGGCACAGAGGTGCTTTACTGGAATTTTTTTGCCGGTTCATCCAGGTTATGAAAATTACCTTTGTGCATTTTACAGCTCCAAGATTGGCAGATTTATGATGTGTATAGGTCACAGAAAGCTATTTTCTTCTTCTTCTTTTCCTTCTTCTTAAAACACAGGCTGAGAAACCAACTTTCCTCTTTGCTGTTAAATGGAAAAGGAAAAAAATCCAGTTTGGATTAGTATGAGAAGGCAAACATTTAAAAAAAAACAAATGTTTAATACTAGTCTAGCAAATTGAAAATACATTAAGTCCAATTGTCATGAACAAGGCACAGAAAAGATTATAATCATACTTATTATAATATCATGCTCATTTGTGATTACTGCAAATTTCTCTATTTAACAATATGAGTTTGAGTTTGTTTGCTACCAGCCTGTAAGAACTGGTAATAAAGCACATTATTTTTTGTGTGATGAACAAGAAATATCCTAACATTTTGTACTTACAGGAGAACAAAATGTGAAGCTCAGGCTCATCTGAAAAGCACTTGTTGCGAGTTACAGGAATGACTGCTCGAAGAGTTCACAGAAAGATTCATTATATCATCTATTTTTGAGTGCCAACTTGTTAAATTAAACACAAAATAGTTTGACAATGAGATACAAAATTAAGGTCATGTGCATGTAATGTACTTGAAATGCCTTTATTATGTATTTTGAATATTTGAATGAATTAATTGTTAAACTCACCAAGCACTCATCTGCTGGCCTCTACAGGGATGATTCATACAATCTATTCAGTAATTATACTATTATATTTCACTGTATGTATATTAATACATTGCACTTTATGATTGCCCTTGAATAGCAATCCATATTTTTGAGTATATTTGAGTGTATTTAAATATTGTGCTTACAACAAATTTTTTGCTAGCCCCAATTTCTCACAAGAAAAGTCTCCTGAGCAACTGCATGTGCATCTCCAGAGCAACTGTTGGAGTAGCGTATGAAATCTGAATACCAGTTTGTGTAATGTTGGTATTAAATAAAAAATCCACCTTGTATGACTTGCATATTAAGCTTTATAATTAATTTGTGATCTTCAGTGACATGACATCCAATATTTATTTTGCAATGCAATTCTGAGTTAACTTTTATTTTAATCAACATATTGATCTATTCTCACTTTGGTTAACTGTTTTCTAAATAACTCACAACTCCTCCGACTACCTGCTGATAGTAACAGCAGTAGGACTTTGCACTTAAAGATTTCAAAGCTTCAACTTTCGTGCTAATACCGCCATGAATGCCATCAAGTTTGTCATCTATATGACTGCTAACTGGCCAAGCAAAGTCTCTACTGTAATTATGGAATTTCAAGTCCAGGCGCATGGGAATACACAGCACCAATCAACAAATTAGCGCCATAATCACCAAGCATGTCATAAATTTTTAAATATAACATAGTTAACATGCTTCAGGGTGGGGTTTTCCTTTAACGATGCATAATTACCTCATCTCTGAATATGGCCGTTAGGTACTATGTAGGGTATGTTTAATATCTAACATGTAAGGAATGTATCAGACATCACTATTTATCCTAAAAATCATAATACAGGTCATCCTGTGTACTACAGTGTCTCAGACATGATATTTATCCATGCTGTCACAGCTGTTCTCCTTGCAAAAACATTCACTTTTTAGCAGATATAGTGACATCCTTTGGGAGTGAATCGCATGCCTGCAGACGTTAATGATTAATCGATTCGTACTGAGTGCTGACCCCTCTCCCTCGGTCGGCCTGTCTGAAAGGTGCCCTTGGTTTATGCCTACAGGTGTTTGGCAAGGCTGAGTAGAAATAAGTGGTGACAAGCCATCCAGCATACGGTGATCCATTTGGATGGCAGATGGGATGAAGGTGTATTACCTGGCATGAGTGTTTATGTGAGTTAGGTTGACAGTAAGAGGCCAGCATGCATTGCAAACTTGTAGCTGAGAGGGACACAATAACGATCAAGGAGCTTTAATAGGCTAAGCACTCTTTTATCAGTCTTAAACATGAAAGCTAGGTTGAAGTATTTACAAGAACATATTTGGCTAATAATTAATATAAACTCAATGCAGAGTGATATATTTTGATTCTGACAGTAATCCCCCCCTCACAGGTTAGTGTTTTGTCTTCTTTAGTACATTGACTCAGGAAGCACCTGTTAATAAGCTGATAGTTGGATTCGGTGTGTTGGATTCCAGTAAGGAAAGCAACACAATATGCAGGGAAGGGTTACTCCAGAACAAGGGCTTTTATAAATACCGTTTATTTTATTAGAGATAAAGAATGAATGTTTTATAAAGTGGTCCAGTTTAGAATACACCAATTTGGATAGGCTGGCAATTTAATTGAATGCTCTTTGGACTTAACAGTGCAATAATTATGCAATAATGCAATAACTGTGTTTCTATTTATTGAAACATATTTATCTATTTTAATCTCCTTTTATCTATTTTGTCTTGCTGGTAATAAATTGTACTTAATGTACAGTGTACATACATATGTACATACAGATCATACAAAAAAAAATGGTGGCTGTTATGCTGTGGGAGCCATTTTGCTCGCGTCACTTGTGTCCATTTGACCCCTTAGGTGGAAGCGTCACTTCAGATCGGTACAAAATTCTTCCGATCGATCATCTTTACCCTATGATGAAACATTTTCACTGTGATGACTCTGCCTCCATACACAGAGCATGAGGGCTCCCTGAAAGGTTTGATGAGATTGAAAATAACATAAATCTATGCTTTAGCCTATCGCCAGATCTCAACCCAATTGAATACCCTAAAAACAAGAATTTAGAAAATATCTTATGGAAGAATGGTGTTCGTCCTTCCTGTACAGTTCTAGTGACTGCAGATACAATATACTGGAGGATGCAGGGCCCTCTGCAAAAATCTTTAGGCTACATGATCTCAGCATTTCCCACATTTTGAAAACATCCAGAGATTGTAAAAATTGGTTTGTTCTTTGCATTGCTGTTTGCCTGGGCAGTCACAGGAATTCTCTGTATTGCAATAAATGTCATGGCAACATTGAAAACTGGTAGTTAAAAATGTTCAGTTTAAAATAGTCATTGACAGTACCATTAATCACTTTGCACTCATGTTAACTAAGTTAAGTAAAACATCTGTTTTATATGACTATGAGGACAACTTAAAGAGACTCCAGATGTAATGAAAGGCACAGCTTCAGTAGGAATACTTTTAAGACTTTAAAATATTAAATATTTATTTTGTTGCAGGTGGTGGGTGGGGGGTTGCGTGGTTTTAGTTGGAGTCTTCAGCGGGAGCATGGGTGATTACCATGGCACACCTGTAGCTTATTGTTTTGTTGCTTATATTAACAATATTAACTCTCTCTCTCTTTCTCTCTCTCTCTCTCTCTCTCTATCTCTGTCAGTGAGTGGCACGTGTGCGAGAGAAAGAAAAAAAGGAGCCTCAGAATCACTGCTGGAAAACAGCCAAGCTTTTGTTTCTTATGGTTGTGTTCCCTATTTGAAGCGTAAAATAAAGCTCACTGCTGCTACTCCCTGGGTCTTCTGTCTCGAGTTGTGTCAGTTGTCCATCGCAGATTTGTTTAACACCTTTCTTACTCATCGTATAATTCCATGTGTGATATTTCATACACTATATGCCCAAAGGTTTGTGGACACCTGACCATCACATCCGTATGTGCTTGTTCAGCATCCCATTCCAGATTTAGTCCCTCTTTGCTGTTATAAGAAGCCTTCTGGGAAAGTTTTCCACTAGATTAGCACATACTTGGCATTTTAATTCATCCTAAAGGTGTTCAGTGGGGTTGAGGTCAGGGACCTGTGCAGGCTACTCAAATTCTTCCACACCCACCATCAAAAACCACGTTTTCATGGAGCTCGGTTTGTGCACAGGGGCACTGTCATGCTGGAATATGTTTGGCCCCTTAGTTCCAGTGAAAGGATATCCTAATGCTACAGCATTCTGAGATATTCTAGACAATTCTGTGCTTTCAACTTTGTGGGAGCAGTTTTGGGAAGAAAACACATGGGTGCGATGGTCAGGTGTCCACAAACCTTTGGCCATAGGGCGTAGTTTGAATGTCTTCATTATTATTATATAATAGTTATGTGGAAAAACATAAAGATAAAGAAAATCCTGCAATGAGCAGGTGTGTGTGTGTGGGGAAGACAAGGCAATAACACACACAAGGCTAACACTTTCAAGTCCAATGAGACTGTTGATTTGTCAGCCACATGAGAAAACCTCTGAGCATGAAATGCATGCTAATTTAGGGGACTTTATGGATGAAGACATTTTCAAGTGCACAACGAGATAAACAAGATCAGTCTGATGTAAAACTTTGATAAATCTACACTTTAAATGTGTTGAATTAAATTCAAGACATATCAAATTACTTTAATGTCACTGGTGGTTATGTTCTTATGTATAGCTGAGTGCTTGCTTTACATACGGTCATGTATGGTTAGTTATATCCAAATGCACAAGGGTGCATTTACAGTTTCTGTATTTGTGTTTGTGTACTGGGTTTAACACATAATGTGGTACATCATTACATTGCCAGAATGTTTTGGTTTTAATAGATGTAAGAGATGTAAACTAAACAAATTCAAGAACAGTTTAACTTTAGGTTAGGTAACTTAGGTTTAGGTTACAAGCCATTATAGACATGAGCTGCATATGAACAGTATAGTTTAGTTTAGGTACTAAACTAAGATCTATAACTAAAGAATACCTACTGTATATCGCAATCATTTGTTAACAGATGTTTAGTAATACTAGTCTAATAAGTACTTTATCTAAAAGCATTTTTCATCAAATATACACACTGGATAAAAGCTATACCCCTCACTGATCCTATTATTCTAAAGGTCATTTATTAATAAAGGAATATATTTTAAGAGTAAAGGAAAACATGGCCATTGCAATCATACAAAGTACAAAGTACACACAAAGAACCCTTTTTTGATACATGGACTGTCATTCATTTGAATAACTTTTGTTCATAGTTGTTAACGACCCAGGAGAAGTGTATGCAAACACGAGCAACCATATAAGTGCCATTTTTAAACAATGTTTAAGATTTAAATTATAAAAGGGTTCTTTATTACTACTATTAAATGATTGAACAATACTGTATATATGCATGAAATCCCTTTTAGTATTTGCATAACCGATGATTAATTCCTGAATAGCACTCTGAATGACTAATCGTTAATAATGTTAATAGATAGATGTATTAATCTAAAGATATATTAATGAAAGTTTTTTATAAAATCTAAGTTAAGATACTTTCTTAAATCTCTTGCAATAGATTTGTTTTATTCAATATGAAACAATTTTCATCAGACAGAAAAAAAAAAAAAGTGTTCATGACCTTAGTATTAGGATTTATCAAGATTAATATTGAATGAGAGGTCATATGTGTGCTCAGTTGTGACTTCATGTCTTCACGGTCAGTTTCATATCCTTCTGCAGTTATAGGTTTTATTTACCAAATGGTTGAATTCTGTTGATATTTTTCAGTAGAAATGCAGAAGCACTATAAACTACACTTGTTGAAAGAAAAAAGCTATGAAGTGGCTCCCCTATGAAGTAGCTCAACCTCTAAACGAATAAATTCACTAATGGTGGGAATGGTGCAGTTATTTTCTTGCTATTCAGTGACAAGACTACAGTTATTTTCTTGCTATTCAGTGCCAAGGCTGCAGTTTAGCATTTACGAATTGAGTTCTACATCCGTATCTGAGTGAAATCCAAAGTAAAAGCCACTGTGCCTTCTCCTGGACTGGTGTCTCATCCAGGATGCATTCCAAACATGTGTCCAGTATTCCCAGGATAGGCGCCGGATCCACTGCAACCCTGACCAGGATACAAGTTAATGAAAATGAACGATTGAATGAATGAATGAGCAAACAAACAAACAAATACATAAATATAGTGTTGTTTCTATACAAACAGTAAAAGATGAACTTTAGGATATTTACAATATATGATCATGTACATGGAGTCGATGGAGTCACCTTATTCAACTTTTATTAAATCACTGACTTTCCATATCTCCGTACCATACGTGAAAGTGTGTGAATTCACTTACTTAGTCAGCATTTCTTGTTTTTTTTTTTTTTTGTAATGCAATGAATAAATTCAAGAGAAGTGTGTGGACAAAATAAATTACATTGCTGACGTAAGTTTGTATTTATACCATGTCAAATATCCCCTATATGCACACCTCTGCGGAAATGCCACACACAACAAATAGATGAAAAACCTTCTCAAGATATTATGTTTACTCTGAAGCTTTTCTGTGGTAACAGATATGTACTAGAACTCAATCTGTGAGAACACGATGCACTCTTTTTTTAGCTGCGTGTAGAAAACTGGTTAGTTGGTTTTCATGTCATCTGGCCAATTAAGGGATGGAAAAATTGTGGCATATATTATTGTGAAAGAAATAGATTAGCAAATTAGATTAATTTTGGTAAGACGGTCAGATAATAGCATTATTCTTTGGTCTATTCTGAGAGGTCATCCTCCGTCCACTTCACTAATTCAGTGAATGAGTCTCAAACATACAATAGAGGTAATTACTGCAGGTTTTTATCACTAAGCAGTAAAACAATACTCCATCCTGGAACAATGTACACTACAGTAAATGCACACACATTCACAGGATACAGAAACAAGCAAATATTAATGTGTAATTTGTTGTCAATTAGTGGCATATTTAAATTATGTGTATGTGAATAATGGAAGCAGGATGAACAGTTAATTCTTTCTACAGGGTGTCCCAAACTTCTCCATACATAGGGGAAATCAACACTTTTAAGCAAAATGTCTTATAAATTTTTCATACTTAGTTTTATAAATATATATACAATATATAAATATATTGATGATGTGACTGCTGACAAAAGCAGCAGGATGAATTCTGAAGTGTTTCGGGCAATATTATCTGCTCAAATTCAGCCAAATGCTTCAGAACTCATTGGATGGCGCTTCACAGTGCAGATGGACAATGACCCAAAGCATACTGCAAAAGCAACCAAAGAGCTTTTGAAGGGAAAGAAGTGGACTGTTATGCAATGGCCAAGTCAATCACCTGACCTGAATCCGATTGAGCATGCATTTCACTTGCTGAAGACAAAACTGAAGGGAAAATGCCCCAAGAACAAGCAGGAACTGAAGACAGTTGCAGTAGAGGCCTGGCAGAGCATCACCAGGGATGAAACCCAGCG
>CM040975.1:6836676-6918122 GCA_022985145.1 Pangasius djambal
GGCATCCTATGACAGTTCCACGCTGGAATTCACTGAGCTCCTGAGAGCGGCCCATTCTTTCACAAATGTTTGTAAAAACAGTCTGCATGCCTAAGTGCTTGATTTTATACACCTGTGGCCAGGCCAAGTGATTAGGACACCTGATTCTGATCATTTGGATGGGTGACCGAATACTTTTGGTAATATAGTGTATCTTCTTATCTCTCATTGATTTATCAGTGGTATCAGTTATAACAACGTGATAAAACACGGAAGACTTGCTTCACTACATTATCAGATTAGCATATCCCTTTAACCAGGTATACATTTTTTCGAGTTTTTCCAGTTGCTAGGAGCCTAGTAATTACTAAACTGTTTTAGTTTAATCACGCCAGGCCTCAAAGTCCAATAAACCATGCCTTATAATCATTACTACTGCTGTTATTGTACAAAAATATCAAGAGGAATGAACTTTAGAATGCTGTTAGTTTGTAAGCATTATATAATGATACATACCCTGCTGTTGTTCACTTGTATTAATAATGCTACCGAATAACAGTACATTTAAGCCATGGGTACTATAGGTCACATTTTTCTGTATGTACCAGGTTCAGATTTTGATTTACAGCCCATGTCACTGAACTTAATGTGAAAGTTTTCAACAAGCCTATGGTAAAAAAAAAAAATATATATATTTAATTAATTTAAAAAAAAGATTATTATTATTATTATTATTAGCTATGACCATTACATTTCATAAAGACCTGAACATTGCCACTTTCTAATTTAGCAGGTCTGAGATCAGCATAAAATTTTCAGCCAACGGCAAAAGTTTGGTCAGTGGATGTTTTCAGGATTTTGTCTCAAGACCCATTTACTTAACCCACTCCATAAGCACAACAAATACATCTAATAATGCCTTTGCCATCAAACTGAAATTACTGCTAATGATATTTGCAGAAAATGTGTGAACATAAGAGAAGGCTATGGAGCCAATTTCTAAGATGACATATATATTTTGGCTTTAGGCTACGATCCAGAAATAGCCACTGCACCAGAGTAGACAAGTAACAGGAACTCTGATAAATGAGCTGACAAATGTTGTTTGTGTAAGATCATGACAGCAGTGTGAGTGCCTTATAATCCACAGTGGCGAACAGGGAAAAACAGAGGCATCTAGCTGGACTGAGAGGTTCGCTGCCTGATGCTCTCTTTTGTGTCCAGAGGGACGAGCAGCAGCCCATGGGACATGCAATGCATTTTTATTTAGTTGGCACAGAGAGAAAGCAAAGGCATCTGCTAGCACTTCCTCAGTTAATCAGTACAAATCTTTTTCATCCAATGCACACTTTCACAGCATTCCTAATCAGAATATAAAATGTTTGAGTATTGCTAATACTGTTTAACATGAATCTAATGAGCAAAGAAATACTTTGCCCATTGGTAAATTTTATTCCAAACCCCTCCTATGTTGATTTTGCAACAGAAAATTTGATTCTCTTACAACTTACACTTTATAAAAACCAAGCCAAAAACCTAGGGCTGGTTTTTGACTAAGAGCTAAAATATGAAATGCAAATCAAAGCAGCTTATTTTAGTGCAGAAAAATAACACATTAAACCATTATCTTCACATGACCTATAAAATTTATTAATTTGTTTATTTCCTTTTGTTTGGTTTATTAAAATGTTGGTATCAGCCAGTAAACTGCAGATTTTGGGGTGCAAACAAAAAGGGATCATATTACCTTGGTTTGAGCCTCCCTTTATTGGTTTCCAGTTCATTTTTGGATAGCATATAAAGTTTTATTGTTTGTTCTTAAAGCCCTGAAGTGACTGGCCCACCCTTACATTGCAGACATGCTCTGTATACATACTGCTTCTAGATCAGGGATGTCCAAAATCCAGCCCCAGGGCTGAATGACTTGAATGTGGCCCACAGACAGATGTTAACTGGTCTGTGGCTTCTCTATTAAGACAGATTTCTATCCTGGAGAATTCCTTTAGAATTGAATGAAATGAAATATATTAATATTTTATGCTATTTTGAATTATATTAATTTCATGAGTGTGAGTTTGTGCTTAATTTCCTAAGCTACCTGGGAGTCATGCAGCCAGCTGATCAAGTTTGGTTAGAAAATTTGGACACAATTCGGAATGTGGTGACGCAACAGTGACAAGCACGAAAAAGCTCCTATTATTGCGTCACTTTCCATCCCAGTATCTGTACCGGCAAAACATAAATCTCTTTAGACCACCGATAACCAGTGACACAGCAACACAGCAGTGACACAGCAGTTTAGCAGAAATTTAGCAGCATTTAATCATACTGAAAATACATTTTTTGTATCTAGTTATACTAAGGTTTGTCTGTTTAAAACAGTAAGGTAGCGTGGAAAACCTACTAAATGTTCAGATTGAACTCAAATGAGTTTGCACATTTTGAACTCCTTATAGTGTGACCCATGCGCATCATGTGGTCTCAGAGGGACTCATCCCTGAAGAAGACCAGCATTGGAAACCTGTTCATCAAGAACCTGGACACGTCAATTGACAGCATGGCCCTTTATGACACCTTCTCCATCTTTGGGGAGATCCTGTTGTTCAGGCTTTGAACTATTTAGATGTGAATATCTTTGTAGCATGACGTGGCATTGTTTTAAATACTTTTAAGTCCTGTATTAGCTCAGTTGGACATAAATTCTGTGTGTCTATTCTATGGCTGTGTCCATTTTGAATCTGCGGAGGCAGCCGATTTGACGATGAAGAGGCTCAATGATCACAAAGTGTAAGCCATGTTTAATTTACTATTTTTTTACCAACCTGGGTTCAAATGTCAGTTTTTTTGTTTTTTTTTTAACATTTTTTCTTTAGTGCTTAACTAATTCCATTTGGTGTTTATTGGAATCCTTATATTGTTGATACAAAGGTTCTGTTTGGTCTTATGAGTGTATTTCAGTCAACATTAAGGTATAATTTTGGTGGTGTAGGCATAAGGACTAACAGCAGTGTTTAGATAAAGACTCTGAGAGCAGTGTCTCTGTCGTGTTACAGGTTTATTGAACACTTTTAACTCTGTGAGGAGTGTAAGGCTGAGGCGGGCCCCCGCTCCCAAGTCTTCACCGACATATAAATCAAAGACTTGGGTGAAGACGTGGACGACACAAAGACATCTTCAGCAAGTTCAGTATGGATCCCTAATAGAAACTGTTCTGAGTTCTGAGTGTTCTACATATTCACTTAAACATAATGAGTTATACACTTGAACATGAAATAAACACTATGAACAAAGCTTGTTAGAGTTCAGACTGAGCTGCTCTGTGTGTGTGTGTTTGTGTGTTCCAGGTCCTGCACTGAATGTCCGTGTCATGACAGATGGGAACGGGAAGTCAAAAGGTTTTGGCTTTGTAAGATTTGAGAGGCACGATTACGCTCAAAGGTGAGTGTACACCGCAGCCAAGTGAACTAGTGTACAACCTTGTGGAAAGTTTACAACCTTACTAGTGTACAACCTTGTGGAATGGAAACCTCTGGGTAATGGTGTATGTATGTGTGCGTGTGTGCAGACTGTGGCTAAGATGAATAGGAAGGAGCTGAACGGCCAGTAGCTGTACGTGGGCTGAGCACAGACTAAAGTAGAGAGACAGACCTAGTTACACAGGGATTAAAAAAAAGTTCAAAGGTCGTATAAAATTCTTAAGTTGTAGAGACCCATCAACAAAGCAGTCTCATACACACACACACACACACACACACAAAATAAAGAATAAATAATCATTGCACCCAACATTTCAAATATTATAAAGTGGTCTGGGTCTCAATTATTGTAATTTTAATTAGAATTTAAAGAGAAACTTTTAAATGTATATGTAAATGTAAATTTATTATCTTACGTATTAACATAACATAGGTATTAAATCTTAAGTATTAACTGAGAAGAATATTAATGATTAATTATGGTTCATATGCATGGAAGAGGGAAATGTAAATGTCCATGAGGAATATTTTCCTGAAGACCAAAAACATATGAATGCCACAGAGTCAAAACTCCATTCTGTTAAGGAGATTAAGTTGTAAATGGCTGAGTTAAATAAAGAATGAAAGTCCAGCTGTTGCTCTACTCCAGCCAGGCACAATCTCACTGGCATTGCTTGACTCATTTGCTGCCCATGATTGCTGAGGCTTTGTCAGGAAAAAGGGGAATATTCGTGAGAATATAATGAGAATAACTTCTCGGATAGACCATGAGCACCTTAGTTTTCTCAGAAATCTGAAATGATCTCAAATCTAAATGTACAAAATTTTGGATCATCAATAACCTTAAACGTTAGCATAATCTGGTTTGCTGGATAAATTAAATGTACAATTTTAAATGAAGTAGCTCATTATTGTTTAGCTGTTGGAGGATTTTTCTTTTTTAAATAACAAATCTTCCTAAGTCAGGGGTGTCCAAAGTCCAGCCCCACTTGCTGCATCACCTCTCCCATGGTGTTCTGGTACCTCCTGTTTTACAGGTACCATGAAGCATTGTGCTGAAAGCATTATGTATGTTTATGTATGATTTGTGTATACTGTATATGTAGGTCTGCATATGTGAAGAAAAAATTTTTTTTTTTAATATAAATATTGCACTTAGTGTTGACACCTCACATCTCCAAGGTCCCCAGTTCAATCCTATGCTTAGGTGTCTGTGCTGAGTTTTGCATGTTCTCCTGATGTCCATATGGGTTTCCTCCGTGTTCTCCACAGGATGGGGGCGGAGAAAAGACTCATTAGAAAAACAAAATGCACATGTTCATACACAAGCTCATGACAAACAAAACCATGTGACATTAACTTAAAATTAAACCATGAGAACAGAATCTCTTAGTGCTTTGAACCATGCCACGTGAAGAGACTGGTAATTCATAACAGTCTTTCTCTTAATAGACTAAAACAATTTATCATCTAGTACGTTGAAGCAAACACATTTAGCGTTTAAGCAAATCCAATTTTACCAGTTCCAAAGTCTCTGACAAACTCATGGATGGCCTCCAGTTGTGTGTTTTCAAAGACTTGTGAACTTTAGATAATTAATACACAGGGTGCACTCACGTCACAAAACACTGACATTGCTGTTCAGGAAGGTTTACAGTCAGATGGTTTATAATTACTAATTAATCAGTAATGGGATTAAGTAAATCCTAGCCTCTGTATGTTGGTGACTAATCAATAAATATAGTTCCTTTACCATTTGAATCACCCACAGGGCATGCAAGGGGGTTTACCCATTTGTATAATCTAAGCTATTTAAAACAGCACATCCACCATATGTTCATGGACCTATGTGTGTATGTGTGTATGAATGTGTGTATGTGTGTAAGACTTTTTTTTTTTTTTTCTCGTGGCACTTTGATCTCTGTGGGTATTTACCAGCACAGCAAGAAGTCATCCAGAGCAATAAATGAAATAAAGAGCATTATCATCAGACTCTTCCCAGGGTTTGACATCAATTAGAATTATTTACACAGAGAGCAGCCGAAACCCATCAAAGCCATCCGTATTAAAGTGCTAGTAAAGCACAGCACTGGGTGATCATGAAAGATGAGGAAACTCTCTGCAATGTCAGACCTTTGTTTTGTTCTCAGTTTCCACCCTCTCTCCAGCAATCAGACCCATAGTGCTCACTGCCGTATTTTTACTAAATACCCCACTTTCATCTGTTTTGTCAGCTATCACATTTGAACAGTTCAACTCTGGGAGTTCTCACTTTGTATTGTAGTCCTAGATAATCCAAAATCCCATGATCAAAGACACATCTCATTTATCACTGATGTAGATAATTTTCACAGCTCTGACAAGCCATGGGGTTTCAAGTTGGCCATCAGAAGAAAATGAATGGAGTGAATATTTCAGCATATATATGAGATTATATGGAGGGCTAAACTCTAATATCTATCAGTAACTCAACAATGAAACGATTAGGGGTGAGCAAGGCATTATAACACACACACACCCTTAAGGCAGATTATTTCTAATTTTAAGTGCTTTATATTTCATCTGAATAACAAACATGGTTCACAGTTGCACCACTTTTGTTCAAAAAAAAAAAAAAAACACACACTCACAGAACTTACAGTTACAGTTCTGTCATCTGCCCTTTTGCGTAATTTGTACTTTAACAATGTGTGCTTAGCACGTTTACTTTTACGTTTTCATCCAAAGGCAATTTGGGAGAAAACAGGACCATATGTTCTGGTGGTGATCTCCTGGGGTTTTCATATATAACAGTCTCTAGTGTTTACACATAATCATGTGAAAAACAAAAAAACATCCTTTTTGATGAGAGTGTTCAGAGAAGAATGGCCAGACTGGTTCAAGCTGACAGGAAAGCTATGGTAACTCAAAGAACCACTCTTTACAACCATGGAACGAAAAGTCACTGAGATCACATTTTTCAATATTCTGATGTATGATTTGAACATTAACTGAAGCTCTTGACCTGTGTCTGCATGGTTTTGTGCACTGTGCTGCTGTCACATGATTAGCTGACTGGATAATTGCGTGAATGTGCAGTTGTACAGGTATTCCTATTAGTGTCCAGGGAGTTTAGTTAACGTGAACATGGATGTATATGGAATGAACATGTCTGGGTTTGGTCAGGACCCTAGACCCCAGGACCCAAACCGAGTACAACTTTGCACTCCTATATATTACTCATTTATATGACATGTCAAACAAGAAAAATATAATGAACTGTAATATTCATGGAATATTTTTGTTGCTGTTGTTCTTTTCTATTTAGAAGAACAAGAAATGTTTTTCTGTGGTGATGTGAGGAAAAAAGCTATATATATATATATATTTCTGATCAGTTCTTAAGTAAAAATTCACATGGGGTATTCTATGTAATATTACAGACTGAATAGGGTGGTCTGAATAATATTAGAGTGTGAATAATATTATAGACTAAATCACAGGGTTTCCTGAATAATGCTATGCATTAGGGTTTGAAACACGTTGCACTCTGTGTGAGGTGAAAATTGCAGTTTAAGAGCCACAGTGAAGTGAATTGACTAACAGGAAATACAAATTCAATAATGAAGAGATAAATATCTTAATGCCTGAAGTCGTTGAAGAAGACTTGTGTCAGAAGAAGTAAACAGTGTAGAGGACTTTAATGCAGCTGATATTCCATTAGACTCCTAATTGTTTTTATCCTAATGAAAAGGGCTGCTGTGTACAGAATAAACTACTTTGTATAACAAGTGTGCAATTAAACTGTATTCCATTTTTCTTGTGGTTGACTGTAGATCCTATAACATTTAGAACATTGGCAGATCCTGTTCACTGTGTTAAAGTTCCTTGCAATTTTCTTGTAAGAAAATTCATATACAGTGTGTGTGCAGGATATACAGACAGGAGAAAAATTAAAGGACAAAAACAACAAAAAAGTGTAATGTGTCGGGCCACCATAATGCACACATCTTTAGCTTCAATCAATCAATCAATCAATCAATCAATCAATCAATCAATCAATCAATCAATCGGTGTTGTGGTGTTGTGGATGGATGTGTTGGAGAGTGCTATCTAACACATCAGCCATAATTTTCCACCTCATCAAGCCATTCAGTGCACCCTCATTCCTTGTGTATGAAGCATTTTCTTATTCATTCTTCTAATTTCTTACCCATATGTATATGCTATGACCAGGCAGTATTAAAACATCAACCCACATTAGCAGTTCAAGTGTGGTTGAGGGAATTCTGTGGCTGTAGTGCTCTGAGCATCACACTAATTTACACCTGGTTTTCAAAGGCTGGCAAAATGATGCACAAAACTGGAATTAAAGTTTAGTGCACTGAATTGAATTTTTAATCAACCGCACTTTATATTTCTATACTTTTTTGCAATCCTCTCTCAAATACATACGAAATGCACTCTGCGTGTTCACAAATGCGGGGCACATAAACTAGGCTGGTACACCAGTTTCGTACATAATATGCAAGGTTTTTCATGCAGATTGCAGACTCCTGAAAATTCAACCTACAACTGATGGCAAACAGCTTTGTGTATCAGGCTCTTCAGGTCTAGGGCTCTGTGCAGGACACTTGAGTTCTTCCACTCCAACCTTCACAAACCATGTCTCTGTGGAGCTCACTTTGTGCACAGGAGTACTGTCAGGCTGGAACAGGTTTGGGCCTCTTAGTTCCAGCAAAGGGAAATTGTAATGTTACAGCATACAATGACATTCTAGACAACTGTGTGCTTCCAACTTTGTGGCAACAGTTTGGGGCAGAACCACATATGAGTGTGAAGGTCAGGTGTCCACAAACTCTTGGCCATGTATTATTATTATTATTATTATTATTATTATTAACATTAATTTTAAAGTCAATTTTATTGGAAACATTACACATATAGAAGAAGAACAAGGCTGATAATAATATTTAAAGACATCTCATCAGCTCACAGTGATAACCACAGCATTAAAGAACCAGTTCCCTTACAGAGCACCAATAATATCACTCCCAGTGAGCCGCACATTCTAATATCGCTGCTCATTCACTGTGTCCTTATGCAGAACACCTCAGGTGTGTAATGAAAAGCTAACACAGGAAAAAGACTCCTCCTGTTTGATTTAATTTTAGGTATTATATAAATACCATTTTAGGTATAGGACTTTAGTCTGTGCATGTAAGTGCAAGCATGGGTTTGGTTTTTGCCAGCTATTCATGGTCTTCAGGCAGCCCTGGGAACGGTGTGTAATTGAAATGTCATTGGTGGCAGAGTGGAGCTGGACCAGGGAGCAGGCTTTAGGCATGCCTGAACGACTGGAAGACAGATGAGCAACGGCCTGTGTTTCATATATGGCATCCAGCAGGACAGACCTCGTCGCCACATCCCACTCCCATACACAGACTGACAAAGATTAATGACGGATCATGATGAGGAAAAATGTAAAATAAATGGTTGGTTAAATAAAAGATTTAAAGGACACCCACTATACTCATATGCAGGGCTTTTTCTGCTCTGGATGCAGCTTGATCAAAAAGAAAAGTTGGATGCTTGATTTCTGGTTTGCACATCTGTCACTCAGAGGTTATGTAACAATGGAAAGCAGAACTCCTGTACTAAATAGCCTGCTCTTCTGCAGAAAAAAAACCCAAACCAGATATGAAACCAAACCTTTGTCTGCATTTCTATTTACTGAGAAACCTCATTTTGTGTAGTAATTAAACCACTGCTGGTTGAATGCTACTTTATTTATTCAGTGAACTTTTCCTAAATAATTTGTGTGATGTTTAATGATGTGTGGATATCTTACTTTAAATGCATTAGATGAAGCCATCATAGAAAAGAAGACATTGACTTCAGTAGATTCATAAATACTCTGATTAAAAGCACAGTTAAGCACGTTGAGAAAGCGAGAGAGTGAGAGAGAGGTGAGAAGAAAAAGGGCACTTGGTTCAGTGAGGCCTGAAAGAGCAGCAGTAACAGCAGACTGGCTGCTCGTCTAGCATGGCTCAGTCATGTTAACTGAACCATTTATCTCCTATAATTGGATGATTTAGCTTTACTCTAAAAGGACTAGGCAGCATTATAAAATTATATCATACACATCCATAATTCACATTTCTGCAAGAGCAATGATGAGAGCTAAGAAACACATGCATATATTTGTTCATGCCATTAAAGTACATGATCTCATATGATTAATCTTGAACCTACATGCATGTCTATCATCAGCTTTAGAATACTGAAATACCATGAAATGCATTGATTAATCAGGAGAGGATTGCCTTCAGTGTTTCTATGCACAAAAAAAAAGATCTTTTTTAGCCGTATGACTCAAACATCCTAGATGGTGCCACCATAATGGAGGGAGATTTATGGCAGCAATCATTTCCAATTACATAGTCTCACCCCTAACATTACGGCAAACTATTAAAAAAGCCACAAAATATATGCATATCCTTTAACATGCCCTTCAAATAGCCATTACAGAACCAAATTAAAAGGAAGTTAACTTTTATGGACACTGTAATTTAGCACAAGACACCTTATGTTTCCATTAAACAGAGTTGATCAAAGTTGAACGGGTAACTACTGCCTAAACTTTACTTGTATTTTCCACCATCTTACATGATCACAGGTCAAGGCAAGTGTGAGGAAAAATACTTTAATGATTAATGACTTTTTAATGATTGCATAAATTGTTCAGGTGCAAAAGTTTCAGATAAAAATAAATCTACATGGTACAATTTATTAAATAAGTAAATAAATAAGTAAATAAATCAATCTGAGAGGATCCACATACTGCTCAGGGGATACAAAGGGGTACATATTTAGAAATGGAAACACAATGTTTTGAAATTATATAATATTGTTTTGCTGCAACACAAGTGTATGAGACAATTTTGGTTGCACTGACAGTCTTGCCAATAAAAGCATATACAAAATATACTCACACTACATTTTGGGAACAATGAATTCTAGCCACTTTACCAGCTGTTTCATGGTGTTTCCCTTATATTACAACTGTTATTAGCTGGTGTTGAATCTCTTAATGAACTACCGAGCTAGCTATGTTCGAAATGCTTCACTATTCACCTATATCATTTATCTTTATAAACCTGTTACTGATATTTTAGATAACTAGATAGCTACTAAGGGCATAGTGATATGGTGTATCATTTGATATGAAACTCTATATCTGGGGATCAAACAATATATTCAACAGACTGCACAATAATGTAGGTTGTTCATCATAAAATACAATTTATATTATGTGAGATGTAATAAACATTTAAACTTCCCAAAAAAGTAGCTTCTTCTTTATCTTAAAATGGGATAGGCTGCTGGGTTAAAAAAAGAGAGAAAGAGAGAGAGAGAGAGAGATGTACTAGAATACTAGCAAATTAGCTCGAGAAAAAAAGCAATGGCTTTGGTCAGCAGCAGGCAGGAACTGGAAGATTCCCCCAGCTCTTTAACGTGTGGGGTACGGGAGCACTTTGGATTCCTGGTAAGTTACAGCAGTGATGGCCAGTGATGGAGCAATACAGCACAGTGTGCTAAATGTGCCATAAGAGTACCTTATACCAGCACGACCATCCATGCATTTGTGCCTAGTCTTTTGGTGCAACTATGAAGAAATGCACATGGAGGTGCCCTCACACACACACACACACTGGTTGATTCAATCCAGGCAATATCACAATTTCAATTTTATGTATCATTACAATAAGGCTATAACATAATGATCTGCTGCATTAAAAGTTGAGAGAAACGTTTTTCATACTGTAAATCTTGGCTTGGAAAATACCACATATGTGGTCCCACTTGCATTTACTTAAAGCATTACTGCTGCCTAAGGTGCTACAATATGTTGCAGTGTGTGAGAGGGGAATGAAGAGGGGGTTCTGTGTTCGACTGCTTTTCCCTACAGATGATAACCAGATGGTATTCTGAAAGCGAATCGAAAAAGTTAAATTAATAGAGAGACTGAATGCTTTTTCCAAAGTGATTATACATGTATGTCATTTTGAATTTCGAACATTCGACCATACACACACAGCACAGAATTAGGCTTTAGATCTAAAATCTATCACGGTTATCATGGAATCATGGTTTGCATTTTGCATAAACCGCGATTCAATTTCAGTTCAAAATGTTATTTCAGATGATGTGATACACATTAAGTGATACAATTCTAACATTAAAATTCAGATTTTTGCATCACATTTCTAATTGCATCCACTTAAGAACAAAAAAATATGGAGTTAGCATTATCTCGACTTTAAAGTCCATGAGATTTTTTTTTATCATTATTTTTTTTTTTGTACATATTGGAATGGGATAAGAAACCTCACACACCAAGTCTTTAGCTGGTATTAATTAACATTTCTGTCTTTTTCCATGTTGTGATAAGGGTACACAAGCTTGACTTGATTATGAGAAATGTTTACACTTTGAATGTTGGTATCAACAAATAAAATCATCCTCGGTAACATGCAACAAGAACCCCATAGGATATTTCTGATAGATTTTTTTTCTGGATTCTGCTGTGATGTAAAAAAAAAATGGATTATTAGTCACATTAAAACATGTCAAAAGGCACTTTGGATTAGGAAAAAAGTGAATTTGAAATTAAACAAGTCAGAAGGTCATGCTGTAAAATAAAACAGTTCTTAATTTGGAGAAAAATTACTATTGTGTTTTGATACCAATGAAACAAAAGCCAAACTGCTGGAAATCAGCATGTTGCCCAGTAGCAAATAATTGCCCAGTAAGAGATTGCCTGCTATAATGCTTTTAAAAGTGAACATTCTAGTTACCTGTTTGTGGAATGCATTGTGTTTTTCTAACTTATTAATCATCTGTGCAATAGGATGTGACACTAGTTTTCATCAGAATGTACTCAAAGTAATCAAGACTGTGAGTGCATATGGCAATTTGTATCAGTGCGTTCAGCTTCTTATGGAGGATAAAACTGTCCCTGCTAGAGTTTGGCATTCAATTTCGTTGTCATTTTCATCTAGGCATTAGAAACTCGGTAACTGAAAATACTCTGTAATTTTTGGGGTCTGTTGGCTGGCAGTACAGCTTTCAGGCATTCCAGTAATGTAAATGTCCGCAACAACAATGATTGCATCGCAGGCACTGAATAAAATGCTAAATCTTCATTATGCCAATGTTCTCTTTTGAACAAAAATTACTTTTCCATCTTTCATAGCAATCCTTGGTCAAAACTTTTATTTTAATAAAACACAGCTTCACCAAATCCTATCAGAGACAATCCTGTCAAATTCATAACACAGCCTGACTGTGCATATGCTATGCTGTGAGCTGGGAACATGATGCCATGCTGGTGTTTTGCTTTACATCCTATGTGAAGTGCCTGTGGCTGCTGGAGCAGCGCTAACGACTCACTTCACTCTCCACAGGGTTCTGTGATGATTCATTAATCTCAGTTTTCGGCTCTGTTTATAAATACAGCTCTGTGCTTAGCACTAATATAAGATCTGCAGAGCCATGCATAGCATCCAACATGATTGTTTATTTTTCCTGATGTGAGTCCATAACAGGAGGACAACATCGAGCAAAACATATTTGTGCAAATGACACATGCAAGACTGTCCTCAGTGAATAGTAAGATGTTTTGTTCTGTGAAATGAGTAGCTTCAGCAGTACTCGAGATGCAATGATCTTATTTTCCTCTATATGCTTGTATATATTGTTTTTGTAGAGGCAAAAACACTTATTTTGCATTGAGAGGTGTGTGTAGGCTCAGCATAGTTTAAAACTGATGGTTGGTAGGCAACATTTTTATGTAATATTCATTGTCCCCAGCTTACATACTGCACTTTCCCTCACTGTAAAATGTAATAATGTGATGGAGATTTGTTTCTTTTCATTCCTTCATGAACTGCCTGATCAGGATCACAGTGAACCTGGAGCCCATTCCAGGAAGACTGGATGCAAATTAGGAATTTACCCTGAATGGGATGCCAGTCCATTGTAGGGCACCATGCATACACATTCACACCTTTAAAAGTATCCTGGAGGAAACACAAAGAACCCAAAGGTTCTTCACGCAAATGGCGAAAAAGGGAGAACATGCCCTGAAACACCACCCTTGTGTCTGACCTATTACTGATCTCTATTTTTTGTTTTTATATATATATATATATATATATATATATATATATATATATATATATATATATATATATATATATATATATATATATATATATATATATATACATATAGATAGATAGATAGATATACAGTCAGGTCCGGAAGTATTTGGACAATGACAGAGTTTTTGTGATTTTGCCTTTATACACCACCACAATGGATTTGAAATAAAACAGTCAAGATGTGATCAAAGTGTAGACTTTCAGCTTTATTTTAAGAGGTTCCACAAAAATATGCATTTACCATTTACAGCCATTTTCAGCAAAGTACCTCCATTTTCAGGGGCTCAAAGGTATTTGGACAACTGACTGACAAGAAGTTAATTGACCAGTTGCTTCAAGACAAATGAAGCAGATAAAAGGTCTGGAGTTGTATTCAGGTATTGAGTTGGCATTTGGTAGCTGTTCGACTGGAGCTGAAAAAAAAAAAAAAAAAAAAAAAAAAAAAAAATATATATATATATATATATATATATATATATATATATATATATATATATATATATATTCACTTTACTTAGGCAGAGTTAATGCATGTGCCATGCCATACTGTCCACTGAAAAAGTGCTATAATGTACCTTAATCCTATGAGGGTGATGAGGGACAAGGAGACTACAACTAGACTGGCACTAATACCCAACATCAAGTAGGTGCAATCTTCAGTAACTTCTTTATCCTGGTGGCAGAATCTGTCCTGGGAACACTGAGCATGATGCCTGTCCACCACAGGGCACAATGCACATCCATTCAAACATGGGGCAATTTACAGTAATCAATTCACCTACCAGCATGTTTTTTGGCAGGTCTGAGGAAACCAGTGAACTTCAAGGAAACTTGCACAGATGGTGCAAAACTCAGATGTCCAGAAACCGAGGCTAGGATTCAACCATTGATCCTGAAGCTGTTCCAATGTATGTCCCCTAAGTAACAATATTTCATAATGAAATTATATAAAGATAACGATTCGCTGCACTTTCTGGCATATTTTTCTTTTTCTATTAGATAGATTTCTTTTTCTATTATGAAGCCTTTTTCAATCATACTACCCACAAAACACTACCTCAGTACTCGCTCAGTCTATATTGAATCCATTTCTAAAATTAAAGAGTAGGTCTCCAACCGGGAGGAAATATGTTAACAGTTACTGAATTTCGTAAGATTTAGTTAAATCTTTGTGGCACCACCCCTTGAAGTCAGCCTTTACAACTGTGTCTAAGAAAGGGAAGGAGGTTCATAGACAAAGCCGTCACAAGTGATTATCTTAATAACCATAATCAAGCTGTTTGAAAGTGTAGCTGGAGTGGAAAGACTCTTTTATAATGTGCACTCTCTCAAATTATTCATTTTTTTTTTTCAAGTCCACAAAATGTTTGTAAGAAAACTTTTTTTTTGTCTATAATATGAAAAGAACTGATAGACATATATGTTGGTCATGCCAAACTTCATTATTCAATATGTTCAATAATTCATTAATTTATCTTGAGTTATAGCTTTATCTTGGTCAAGGTCATGGTGGATCTGGAGCCTTTGCCAGGATGGCAAGGCACCATGTACACACACATCCACACACTCATTTACACCTAGGGACAATTTAGAGTCAATCGACCTATTGGCATGTTTTGGGAAGTAGGAGGAAACCAGAGAACCCATATTAAACCCATGTAAACACTGTGAGAACAAGCACAAAAACTTCGCAGTAATCTGAGATCAGGATCAAACCCTACAGCTGTGTGGCAGCAACACAGTTATTGGAACTGCTGAGTCAATAAAAAATGTCTACAAAAATTAAGTTTCATATAAAGCCGTGGAAATATTTCTTTTCACTGTGTAAATGTACCAACTGTCTTGTCAATCTCTCACTCACTTGCTCTTGTGGGTAGCAGCATGAGTGACACCTGACCTTGTTGGATTATTGAGAGAGGCTGAATTTGTGCTGTATTGTTTGATTTCACCAAGCAAACTGCTATCTGTGGTTTCCAGCACCTAGTGTGGAAAGGCATATTTACCACTGGGAGACTCCACTTCTAACCCTTATCAGATGTAGAGGACGCCTGGGTAATACTGAACGAGCAGAAAAAAAAGGATGCCTTTTCATGGATGCATGGCCGCTCTGAAGTCAGCTGCAGAGGGACCTTGGAACTTGATTGATATCATTGCCTTAAGCATACAGAGAGGTGCTGGACTTTTAATATAGGAGCAAAAAGAAGTAGAGAACTGGAGACCTGGCTGATATGGCTCCATTCCTTCTGATGTTCAAATGGAATCAGGTAATATGTGACTGCATTTTAGACATTTTTGATGGCAAGGTTTAAAGTTTCAGGCCACCTGATAAGATAGCTTAATACATTGAATTCTGTGTTTGTACTGAAAATAAAGCAGTCCTAATATGATCAAAGATCTATTAATACCAAGGATGTACATTAGTGTATTAAGGTATACGAGAAGAATTCTTGCTATAGAGATTATAGCGATTGTCAGAAGAATTTTAACAAGTTTGTGATAAATACAACACAATTAAAATTGGTGACAGATAGAACATTAACTAAGGTAAAATGTACAGAGTGCCGTGCAAGTAAACATGAAGAAACAAAGCAAAAATGGTCTCAAAGACTGAGGACACATCCATATTTCAGTCTTGCCACAATTATTTGTGTTTTATGTTCATGAAAATGAACTAGAAAATTGTTCATCCCTGTTTTTTTTTTTTCTAAGTAAAAAAAGCCTGAAAGCTTTCCATAAATAATATACAATATAAATAATATAAAGGTGCATTTGATATTGCATCATGTATTTGAAGATCAAACATGATAATAAAAAATTTATTACGTTGCATATCCAGGAATCATTTCTGAGAGAAAAAAACAGTTGTCAACTTTTTTGATCGATCTCGAATACAAAGAAATGCCTCGGAAGGAAGGAAATACGGGGGGTGGGGGGTTGTTGGCCAGGGAGCAAAGCATCATTCACATGCTTATGCAACAAGCTCAAAAGCATCTCCTTTGCATTATCCAAATATTTCTGATCTAATAGTCATCACACTGCCATTAGGCAATGCCCAGTCAAGCGCAGTGTGTTTACTAATTTTTATCTCCTTTTACTATATTGTAGGATCTGAAGCGAACAGGCAAGGAAAGCAAAGAAGCCATAAAACTAGGAATCCTGCTCCCAGACTTTGCAGACCCAAGTTAATTACCGCTTGTTTACTGATTGCTGGATTTCAACTGTCCTGTGAACAATCAACAACTGACAGGACATCCCTGACCAGAGGACGAACCCTCTCAGCCAAGAGGAACCTCTGTCAAACTTATTGATCTAGGCCGTTGGCCAAGACCAGATGGCTCACCCAACACGATGATAAAACTGATAACTACAGGAAAGGGGGGGAAGGAAAGTTCACCACCCTTTACACATTCCACAGAACCCAGCTTTAACAGACTACATAAGGCTATTTTACATCTCCTGTAAGGACAATGACTTTTAAGGTGATGCACCATAGTTTGAAAACTTGTTGCCTCTTTTAATGTCATTCTGTATATGCTTATAGCCACCAGGTCATTATGATGCTTTTTAATCATTTAACAGGGATCATAGTGTTTGTGAGTGTATCAATAACAGCAGGTATGTCGTGTTTGGTATGTGTGTGATCGCTGTTGAATTTCCTAAGCGTTGGTATAACGTGAAGTTGAGTACAATGTATTACATGCATGTAACCAAAGTTTTAACTTAACCTTGTGCAAAGTTTGGAAAGCACATAACTCAGAGACCAGAATGTTAATTAGTGTCAGAGGAGGAGAATACAGTTTACACCCTGCCCCAAGATCCTGCTGATTGGAGAAAGCACTTTGGGGTCAGCCCAACTGGAAAGGGTTAAAACCCCCTGACACGAAGGAAACTCTGAGTCTCATCCAACACATCTCTGCAAGAGTCTCATCCAACACATCTCTGCAAGAGTCTCATCCAACCCATCTCTGCAAGAGTCTCATCCAACACATCTCTGCAAGAGTCTCATCCAACCTATCTCTACAAGAGTCTTATCCAACCCATCTCTACAAGAGTCTCATCCAATACATCTTTGAGAGAGTCCAACACATCGCATCAAGAGTCCATCAAAATCAAGGAGTTCTCTTCAACTAACAGCTCAAGAGAGTCTCCATCCACATCTGAAAGAAGTCTCATCAACCAAGAGCTTTAGAAGTTCATCACGAGGAGATCACGCTTGCTCCGAGACTCCGCATCCAGACTGGTTCTTGCAAATCCTCCAACTCTCACCTTCGCACCGCTGTGAACCACTCATCAAAATTTTGCAACCCGTCTACGAGACTCTGCCGGGTTCGCGCCTCACTCTGTTTATCTTCCCCATTAGTCTTTCGAGACGCTACATAAGGCCAACCAGACCGCCGACCAATCAACATCGCCAGAAACTCCTTCCAAACAACAACGCAACGAGGGAATCCCTGGCAACACAAATGCAAGTATAGTACCTCCAGATTCTCGCTGAACTGGTGCATTTAATACAAGTTTAAAGCCCTTCTAAACGAAGCAAATGTTAAATTAGACTGATAAGTTGATAGTTCGTTCAGGTCATGGTCGGAGAAACTGCTAGAAACTTGGAATTTCATTCACTCTCTTTTCAAAGCCATTTTCACCCCTGTTTACGTGTGTGTGTATGTGCGTGCATGTGTGCGTGTGTTTGTGTTAGATTAGTTTGTGTTATAGAATAGTAATAAAGTCTCGTCTGATTTTTAAAGGCCAGTGTCTCTGTGCTTCAAATTTATTGCCTTAAACTGCCGATCTTGTTACTGTGCTCTTAATATAGTGTTTCACTATATTTAGGATATTATTGCCGGTGCCCCCGGGGGTAATATCCCATACACAATTAATAAATACACTCATTTCAACTTATCGATGAATAGTTGATCAGCTATTAAAATATTAAGTTTACAAATTTCCCCTTCTGAGCTAAACAGCTAATTTCCTGACATATTGGTGGAGAATACATAAAATTTACCTAAACAGCTAATTTCCTTACAATATGCAAAGCGCAGACATGCTGTATGTTTTCAACATTACATCTCAGAATGCATTACTAGTAGATTCATTGTTAAGCTGAACTACAGCGTGTGTGTGTGTGTGTGTGTGTGTGTGTGTGTGTGTGTGTGTGTGTGTGTGACGTCCAACCTCATCTCAGAAGGAAAATTGGATTGTAATTAGTGCTGAACAAAAGTCTGGTATACATAATGAGTTGAGAGTGTTTTCACTGCCAAGGTTCTATATTCAGTTCAACCCATTTTCTTTATCATCTAAAACAGGGACCTTTAGACAAGAAAAGATCAGAAAGGCATGATCTATGGAGTGAAAACTCTCCAGTATAGAGAAGAGCCTCTTATTTCTTTTCTAAAATTGAAATCAATTGCAATGGCAAAAGTACTTCAGAAAAATAGCTATTCCCCATGAGAAGGCAATACATTTTATGTCTACGTTCAATGCTGTGTAAAATATTATAATAGAACTTGTGTGTGCCTTTTATTTGCTATTAGATGATATTTTGCCACTGGGTATTGTCATTTTGATGGCATCGCTTCACCTATAATATTAATTCCAATCATGTTGGAACTTGTCAATTTTGAAACTATATACAGTTCTGGGCAACATTATTGGCAGCCTTAAATTTCAGGTATATCATGTAGAGCAGGTTCAGAAATAATAGGAAATGTAACCATATTTGGTCAGCAGAATATTGTAATAGATTGTCCAAAATTATACAACAAAGAAATGTCTCTTTAACGTGACTATACAGAAGTTAGATGACTTAAAGGAAACACAAATATAAAGCATGTTAGTAAGCTTTTGGGCCACCACAAGCTGCAAAGAAAATCTGTAATGCATCTTGACATAGACCTTACAAGTCTCTGGAACTGTACTGGTGACATTAACACTATTTTTTTTTCAAAAGATATTCCCTCACTTGGTGTTTTGATGGTGGTGGAGAGGGCTATCCAACACGCTGCTCTCTCATAAGATGTTCAATTGGGTTAAGCTCTGGTGACTGTGAAGGCCAGAGCATATGATTTACATCATATAATAAAGATGATCAAAAGTAGTACTCTACCAGTTTTTCCTGTAATTTGTCACCTGGCTGTATTTTTTTTTATAACATGGACAGTATTAAAAGCATCCTAATATTGCCTATGGAAATGATGATAGCCTGCAATTTCTTGCACCTTTCTGTTGGTAGTTTCTTCCACTCCTCACTTATAATTTGTCCTATTCATGTTTGCATGTTTTATTTTACTAAGAGCAGATTTATTTGTTTTTTCAAAGATTTAATTGGATTGAGGCAACGGCTCACTGGTGGCCAGTTTATCCCAATTTAACCATTCTTTTGTGCTTTTGGGTGTGTGTTTTGGGTCATTATCCTGCTGAAGGAGTCATGAGCTCCAGTCATTACCTAGCTCTCTGACACTGGGTATCATATTTTGCTCTAAAACGTCCTTCTGATTGCAATATTATCTTAGTATATTCAAGGATTACAGTACAAAACAGTCCCCCCATAAGCTTCATTTCATTGCCTATAAACAATTGATAGACTGTGTTAAAAAAAAAAAATTATATTGCATCACTCCATTAAACATTTTCCCAGAAATACTGTGGTTTCTCTAGATTTGGGCAAATATCAGTTGTGCCATTTTATGTTTTTCAATAGTGAGGTTCTTTCTCGTGAAGTCTTTCTTGTTTAGTGTGCGGGGTGTGTTACAGGTTGAAATCACTCCAGATTGTATGAAGTCAGCATCTTTAGATTTTATACAAAGTGTTTTTCATTTTTTTTCTTCTTCTTTCCCTATACATTCTGGGAGGTTCCTTACAGTTCCATGAGCGTTAAACATCTTAAAAACATTGAGAACTCCAAGACCTGCCAAGGTCCCCAAAGACAAATTTGTATCCTTTTGCAATGTATTGTTTTTCTGAGCACCTCACACAGCTCTTGTCTTCACCATTTTCACAAAGGAAGAGATAATGAGACTGACCATTTTTTAAAGCATTAAAGCCATCATTCAGTGGTCAGTTCATTTCATGTGAGTACACTGGTGAGTTTAATTAACAACAAATGAGAAGCTAGTTTCTCTAATGAAAGTAATTTGAATTGTTTAAGTGTGCCAATAGTTGCATCATGGGAGTTTTTCTGTTTTTATACAGTTTCCTCACATTGATTTTAAAATTATTGTTTCTTTGTGTATGAGGGTAAAAAGATTAATGCAATTTTACTACCTATTCTATTTCAGAACATATTGTATACATATCGCAAGTGTGCTACTAGAACATATTGCAAGTGTGCTACTAATGTTGACCATAACTTTAAGTATTTACCACACTTTAACTTGATTAGGTCTTTAGGTCAGTGGTTCTAAAAGAGCGGTCCAGGGACCATGTGTGATTCAGATGGTTTTTTTTTGTTTGTTTGTTTTTTTACAGTTGTGGAAATCCCAAATCACCATTACCATTACAATATTATATGTATTATTGAGTTCTTATAGTTATTAGCCTATTTGACTACTTACTTAATTAAATGGGTTTTATCCAAACTTCACTCAAACGTCAAACTTGCCTATAAAATAATGTGATCTCTAATGATTTTTTTGGCTCCAGTAGAATGGCTTGAAACAGCCAGGATATTTTTGCACACATTTAATGAGATTTAATTAAATAATTATCCTAATATATGAATAGTTGGATTATGTTCATAAAATAAATCTGTCCTGAGGGGGTCTGTGTTATTTAATTTACAGTTAAAGAGGTCCCTGTGCAAACTGGTTGAGAACCACAGACCTAGGTTACCTGACATTTATACTCATTTGGCACTATGGCTATGCCTTTCCTCATCATTAGTCAGCAGTCATGAAGATGAGGGCCAATACTGTCTACTTCCTCAGTCAGGTTACCTAAAATGTCTTGTAGTAGTAAGTCTGGACTGGACTTGTGTTATAATTTTGAAGCTACTGTATGTTCCCACTCACCCCAGGCTCTTCATCAGAGATTCAGAGAGGTATAGTTTTTAGGTAAGGTTTTTCTGAGCACCTATGCTCAACAGCAAGTCCAGAGAAATAAAGTATCTATTGTCATTCATCATTCAGGTTCTCAGTAAGATCGCAGTCATCTGGAATATGAAGTATTAATAGACAAGGCACTGTCTGTGGGCTGGACAAGTTTAAGGAGAGCATGCTGAATATTTCAATAGTTCAAGTCTGCCTACCTTATACGCTGACATGATTTTGCTCTTTGAAGCTCCAGAAACACCTCCAAAGTGAAAAAGAGAGGAGGAATAGAAGCCACACATTAAATATGCCAAAGATCTTGCTTAAACAGTTAGCATTTCTTTGGGAAGGAAGCCAAGGCACAGATAGTAGTTTATGACTCAAGCTGGTAGCTTCCTACCTCTTTCTGTGGTGTATGGATTTTTTTTTACGGATATCTCATTTTTATGAGCCAGAACTGCACATGTCAGATGCCCTAAATGGTTTCTTTTAGCCCTTAATTTTATTCTTCTTCTACAATTTGGCGTGTTGGCTATTGTGCTACCCTTATATATGTTGTTACTTCTGTCATTCATTATTTCAGTATATTTTTATATTTTGTATGTTATAATAATTATTTCTGTCCCAGTAATCCACTGGTGATGCATGGTTCTGTCCTTTTAGTTTCCCCCATATTTGAACACTGAACAGTAGGCAGGGTGGAGAAAATCTACAGTGGTTTAAGACTGAATCGTTTTTACTAATATAAAAATGAGCTTAGTTTTCTTAAATAAGCCCAGGAATCATTTTATGCATCTTATCACGTGTTGCCTTGTTCATAAACTGCTTTTATTACATGTCTATCAAATGGCCTTCACTTCAAAAGGTTTTCGCAAAATAATACTGTTAATAAGCCTTCAAATTTAGTACTTTGAGACTCCTCATCTGAAGTTAAATGAATAAATCAATAGCCATAAGTTCATTCATTCATCTTCAGTAAGAGCTTTATCCTGCTTATCCTGCTTAATCCAGAGCCTCAAGAACAGTGGACACGAGGCAGGAAACCCTGAAAGAGAGGTGACTAGATTTTAGCATGCTTGTCAGTTATCAACTATTGGCAAATATTATTATTATCCATCAATCCATTTTCTGTACTGATTATCCTACACAGGGTTGAGGGGAACCTGGAGCCTGGAGCCTATCCCAGGGGAATCGGGGCACACCCTGCATGGGGTGCCAACCCATCGCAGGGCACAACTGCACACACTGACACACCCATTCGCACACTACAATTTAGAGTTGCCATTCAGTCTACAATGCATGTCTTTAGACTGGGGAGGAAACCGGAGTACATGCAAACTCTGCCCACACAGGTTGGAGGCAGGAAACGAACCCCCAAACCTGGAGGTGTGAGGAAAACATACAAACCACTAAAACACCATGCCCCCCATTATTATTATTATTATTATTATTATTATTATTAGTAGTAGTAGTAGTAATAGTAGTAGTAGTAGTAGTAGTATAGCACTCTCGGGTATGCATGCATTTTTCATGATTACATTTTACAGTTGTAATTATTTATGACAGATTAAGGAGTACTTAATGTCTCTGGTAAAATCTCTAAAACTTATACTGGGGGAACTGAAGAACAATCAGGTCTCTCACAAAACAGCTGGATTCTGTACAAAGTCTGCCAAAATACTGGACCAGATGTGGATGAGGTGGTGCAAATGTGACTTGATGTGGATGCAAAACTTGCCCACAATGCATTTGATATGAACAATACGCCAAGTTGTGGCTCACCACACAAATTGTACCTGGAAGCTCAGATTAAATGCGTTCTGTATGAGGTACAAACTGGGGTATAAAATCTCCTGGGGGGAATGGTGGAAATGGTCAACCACAGAGCTATCAAAAAGTAAGTAAGAGATAAATGTGGTAATAATGAATATTCCCAAGTCGGAACAGGTAAACAACATGGAGGGAATTAATACATGACGTGGTATTAGGTTGCCAATTGGTTTACCCCAATGGAAACCTTGGTTGGTACAGAATCCATATAATGTAATTTATCTGATGTATTATCCATATAATGTAATTTATAGGTTTTTTTTTTGTTCATTGTGGCTTAACTGTGGCTCTTGTTGCATTCATAAAATGTCTTTGTTAATGTATGTGTTTGTGACACGTGCATTTGTGGGTTGCCAGGTTGTGGCAACTTCTCCAAGCAGCACACATGGTGCAAATTTATACCTGGTTTTAAGAGGCAGGTAATATTATATTGCAGAAAACTGGCTGCTACTATTGCCCAAAACTTGGTATGCCAAACAATCAGTCACACTTCATATTACTCCACCCTTTTTTGAGCTGAATGTCTACTTTTTGTGTGATTGCCTTAAATCCGTATATATAAGGGACCGAAATGTGGTTTGCATGTTTATGTGTGCACAGCATTGAGACTCATACACCTGTTTTGTACATAATATCATTCTTTTCATGAAGAATGCTGCCTAATTGCACCTGAAAATGGCTGAAAACCACTTAGGACATCAAGCCTATTATTCCATAAAGAATGCACAGATCTTTACGAAATTAGCTTTTCTTTGACACAATGGAAATACGTCAAGAGAACATGCCTTTGTAAGTACGTGCACTGATTTAGTGTGGCTTATAGATCTGTTCATACTTTATACATTTATATTTCATACTTTACACATTTATCAGTTCATGCAGACATGCAGATGTCACACAAACATTAACTATGCCTAAAATTATATTTCAGGATCGTTCATTAGTGCTAAAATATTACAAAAGATAATACCGATTGATATTTTGGACAGACGTTTGTGTAAGTGAAGTGCTTCTGAGGCTGTAGGAGGTGAAAGCAGCTGATATTTTAAAAGGGTAACACACACACACACACACACACACACACACACACACACACGATACCCTTCCAGATGTATCTATTCAATTTCTTTCATTTATGTACATGGTCTACAAACTGACTCAGTGAGATGAGGTGTAGTTTATTTGCCAGTGTATTTTGCCTTTCATTTTTGTATATTTACTTTTTTATAATAGTGTTTACTTCTTATTTCATATTGCCCGAAACAACACCACACTTTTAGTTTCCGCAAATTACAGAGCTGTTAGATCTTAGTGAGAGGTGAAAAAAAAATCTTTGCCACTGCTACCATTATTGCATCTCTGTCTATAATAAGACTAGAGAGAAAAGAGAAAACTGCAAAACATGTAACACAGGCTAAGTTTAACTACATGCTTTAGACTTTAGACATAGGCCTATATTTATATCTTGTCAAAAGAGGTTATGTTAACTGCCATTAATGATATTTAGGCCACTAGAAGCTTGCCTGTGAGTAGGCTAGTATATTTAGACTTGGAGATAAATGAGTAGGTCTGACATAATTACATTAAATTGATAAGCATATAAATGACATGATTATAAATGATGTTTATAATTAAAAAATGTAAAAAAGTGAAACATGAAGTTCTCTGTGATGAAGAAACCTAGCGTAGTTACCTGATTATGTGTGCATCGACGACAGGTTGGAGATGTCAGAGTTGAAATATCCAGAGGTGGCTGGTTGTTGGATCCATGCTGATCTAACACACATACTACACTCCCAGGGTTTGCCAACTGTACCTTGGACAGTGGCACAGCCAGAGGCAAAATCCTGGTCACAACTGCACTTCAGATGTGCATCTTGGTTCCATGAGCTACCCAGAGAACATATAAAACACAGTTATTATACAAGCTGGTGAAGAGGGCACTTGTACAACCTGATGGCAAATCAGCAGAGATTCAAAATCTCCCCGGTGTCTTTACTGTTGCTATTTCATGACCTTTCAATTCTAAGGTAATTTGTAACACTTGTGTAAACATACAGTTTAAATACAGTTTACATTTTAAATACATTTTAAACCTGCATTACAATACAGTACAATCTTGTAGCCTTCCTCAACCTAATGCAGAGAAACAATTCACATCACTCTCACATGCAAAGACACAAAGGATAAGATGAGGGTTAGCATTTGTGCCTTTTCTTTCATATAAAGCAAAAACATCAAACTGATGTCTTTATCAGTTTCTCATGACATCAGAGTTCAATAATAATAATAATAATAATAATAATAATAATAATAATAATTGTTGTTGTTGTTGTTGTTGTTGCTATTCATAATGATTCTTCAAACTGTTCTCTGGAATTTTAGGCAAATTATCAGACAACACACTTTGATATCTGAACAAACCTTCTGCCTATATAAAATCGTTTTGATGTTGACAAAGTGCAGCAATAAAGCTCTCTGAATGGTCTTAGTGACACATCAGCAGAACAGTAAAATGAATTGCTTCATATCCATGAGGCAATAATGGCTGAATTTGATCGACTCACATGAGGTAAACAGCAGAATGGCTGCATTTAGTGGGATAATAAAGCTATCATTCTTCTTTGAACTGAACAGCCATGTTCACACATTCAAAAGCTACTACTGAAGTATAAGGCACTTAGATATCTTACTCTTACTGATGTGTTTAAGTAAATATACTGTACATAGCTGAAAAAAGACACTAAACTGTATCATTGGTCATGACTAGGGTGGTACCTAAGTGTACTTCTTTTGTACATGCGTACCTTTAGTATGTATCATTCACATGGAACAGGACATTAAAACTCATTAAAATACATATAAGTATTCACTTCTCATGGCAACTAGTTGCACCAGAACTAATCTAGGGGTTTCATAGCAATAGGGGTAAATATTTATGCAAAGTGTTTTGTTTATTATTTGTAAATTGTTTTGGAAGTACAGTATATAGATTTTTTTTTTCTTTCCGTTTCAATACTGTGGCCTATTTTGTGTAGATTAATGAGAAATGATGCCAATTAAGTCGATTTTGATTTCAGGTCATAAAACTACAAAATGTGGACAAGTTCAAGGGGGTGAATACTTATGCAAGGCACTGTAAATGGACGTTTCAGAGCATGGTTTGACCTTTTGAGGATACATGTATATTGTTTGTACCAAAAAAAGAAACACAAAGATAGACCAAGCACTGCAGTTTTTCTGAAATGTAAACAGAACCTCAGCTGTATGTCAGTTCACTTCAGGCAGCAGGCAAAATTTCGGTGGCCCATAAGTGCAACAACCCAAAAAAACATAAAAGCAAATCAGAAAAATCAACAACAAAAGCAAAACACACGGGCAAAACCAAAACACCATAGCAAAATCAGAAGCGCATCAACTTTAACTGAAAACAGGATAGGTAGAGGTCATTATTGAATATCACATGTTCATTGCTGATTGAACACAGAGTATCAAAAGGAAAAGGGATTGCACTTCAGTCTGTTATTGGCTAGCGAGGAGCAATTCTTTCCTCTGAATAAGCCAACTTCCTTTAGGCAGTGTTTTCGGTGTTAGCATCATATGAATGTCCATGAAAATAAGCACAAATAAAAGCATCAGTAGATCCATTTATGTTCACATATCCTCTTACTGTAAATATCCTCCAGCTTTGTTTACCATGGTCTCTCAGACTATCAGCAAAAAAGCGAGTGATGTTTAAAAAGGACCTACCCTTCCCGTTTCAAGTGAATATTGAGGCGTTTCAGAATTTGGTGTTGCGTTTTCTGAATTTGCTATTGAATTTTTTGTTCTTTTACAAGGCGTTTTATAGGCCGCTGTACAAATTGTAAAACAGAAACTAGAACCTGTATGCTGCATAAGTACAACTTAAGGTTAGTGCTTTATCACTTTATAAAAAAAAGAAAAAAAAATCAATTCAGGAAGAAGACAGTTCCCTGAGGGCTGCAGCTCAATCTGCACATTTTATATCACATTTTGTTCCTGTTTACTGATTGTGACCTTCAGGAGGATGCCACTAGTCTCCTGTGGCAGTGATGCTGCAAGCCTGTTGCCATAAACTTCAGGGATATTCGGCCTGTGTAATGGTCCTTATAGGAATTCAAATCACAACGAGCTGAAAGTTTAATTTCAAGCTTAATTACAGTTCATGCTTAGCTGCTAGCACTTTTGGTGTATCCCCCATTTGATACAAAACTCACAGGGATTTTTAATCATGTGTATAGAGTGTAAAAATGAAAACAACAACAACAAAAATCTGAGACCAATGTTAATTGCTTGTATATCATTATTAAATGAAGGATTTCTTTGCTCTTCTCTCTATATTAGGTGACTGAGGATTAGAGACTGGCTTTGTTGACACAAGGAAGAAGAGCTGAGTGCCATGTTTCTGTAATTGCGTTAGATCCTCAGCAGAAGCCATAGTGTGCAATGTGGATTTACTTGGGCACAGTCACTTATCATACTTGGATTAAAATGTCTCAATGACCAGGAAAGACAAAATCAAATTTGAGTCTGTGTAGGTCGTCAATACACACACACACACACACACACACACACACACACACACAGAGAGACAAAATCCCCTTACTCTATGAGCAAAACTGGAATATTGTGATTAAACCTACTTCGCATGCACACATCCTGTAATTTTCAGTCATCCTGCAGGAAAAAGAGAAATCATCATTTGTTCCCCCCTTTAGCACACAAGCATTATCATCAGCTGCAGGCTGCGGTTATGTGAAACGCGAAGAGAGAGATAGGGCGAGAGGGTGAGGAATAGAGAGAAAGACACAACCAGAATATTCATAGCCTTCTTCATTCCTATTCGCAGAGTGAGACAAGCATGGATAAAGCTCAGTCATTCTCCCAGAATGACCTTGAAGATGACAAATTCTGGATACTTTGTTTCCACTGTCTGATTCAATAAAAGTTAAGATCTTGTACAATCTCTAATAAGAAAGGTGTATACTAGTGTGTTTTATGATTTCCAGATAGTATAGCACATATACTGTATTTGTCTGTTAGCTATAATATGCATATAATATAAGCAGCCAATGGCCCTTTTCTCATTATTACAGCAATTACCTGCATCTCCTTAATATATCATCACAAAATTTCCCACATCTTAATAAGGTGGTCCCTAAAGAATGCAAAGAGAACCTTTTGGTTATTAAATTAAAAATATATACAGTAGATGGTCATCAACCAGCCAGTGAACTAATTCATAATAACATGTCAAAATAACATAGATAAAATAACAACATCGGCAGATTTGTATCAGTCTTTAAACATACCGTGAGCTAACATTAACAACGAAAGTACCTTGAAAGTATCATTAATAAAGGAAAAAAAAATTACAAAGTGAAATATTAAAACACCTGTGTTCACCCATCACCGAGTAAACTGGAGCTCACAATGAGCAATATGAATCAACACCTTAATGAACATGTTTGCTGCTGCTAACTGAACTGCAAAATTCAGAACTTAACATTTAGGAACATTTTCCTAATTTATTCATTCATCTTTATTCACCAATTTATCATGATAAGGGTTGAGGTGGGTCTGCACACATGCGCACACACACACACACCTGTGGACTTATTTTTAGTCATGGATTGAATAAATATTAGTCAATGCAGGTGTATTCCATTAACATGTATTTATCATTAACAGATGTCAATTAACATGTGTTAATTTACTTTTTTAATATTACTTGCAGTGTATTAATGCGGCATTTATGGCTTGTCGCTGTTAATGTAATAAATAATGTCAATTACGAGAACCTTAATGTGGTTTTGAGTTCTGAATATCCAAGTACACTTCTTTAATTCACTATAAAGCTATATGTCTTCTGCTATCTGCATCACTAGTGTAATAAGTGACAGTGTAATAACATCCACCATTTCCGATTCTTCCGCAGAAACAGCCTGGACACGTTTGCTACCATAACTGATGATGGTACTTCATCTAGCCTATTTAGCCTGATTTGTTCTGTGTTGCTACTATTGAAAGGCTACTGCAGCGTGACGGAGCTGGAAAACCGAGAACAAATTTAATTGGCAATTTTTATTCACAATTATTTCCATATTTCATTTTGTTTGTCAAACTTTGGGACTGATGAGCTTGCCCTACTTTCCGGTTAGAATAGAAAAAATAGCTGAATATTGGAAGCTAACACATTTTGCCCATCCACCTCAAGCCATGCTGCTAGCTCTGAGTCATTTGCGCGCACCACTTTGTCCTCTCTCCTAATGGAGCAAAGCTTTGCATGTAAGACAAGCACTCCCTATTGGCTGCCTCTATTAAAACCCATCTCGTTCTACTTGCAGACATTTGCTTTTTAAATCATAGCATGTCCCAAAGATTGCAGCTCTGCGACAACAGACAATTAATGATACACTTGCTATGCCACTGGGTAGTGTGGGTAGTGCCACTGTAATGTGTGTTTTTGTGTGTGTGTGTGTGTGTGTCAGAGAGACAGAGAGAGAGAGAGAAAGAGACAGAGACAGGGAGAGATGTGCTACAACATGGAAGCATGTGAATCATGCTACAATGGAAGATGCATTTGCAGGAGCATTTCTGACACAATGTGCTGTAAATTATTCCAACATGGATGTTTTCAAGTCTCTATGTGCATGTGTGTGCGTGTGTATGCATGTGTATACTATGACTGCTCAGCATATCAAAAGTATTCACTCCTTCTCCCCAGCCCAACTAATCCCCTGTAGTGCTGTGGCATACTTCATGGCTTTGACATGCTTTAGGAGATTAGCATGTGACAACTCACTGAGCTGCACTCATAGAAGAAACAGCCTTTGGAAGAGGGGCAAGACTACGCCAAGGCATAATATCTTATAATAAATGTCAGGTCCTTTACTCATAAACATCATGTACTCATAAACAATACTGCAAGCCCTATTCCAGCATCAGTTTTCCATTCTATTTATGGTGATAGTAACCATAGAGGCTGATTTTACATCAGTAAATATATCAAATATTAAATATTATATAAACAATACTACAGGCCCTATTCCAGTACCAGATTTCCTTTCTATTTATGGTTGTAGTAACCATATAAGCTGAATGTACAACAGTAAATATATCATTTATAGACACCATCTATGAAACTAAAGTGTTATGTGATTTACTGCAATGTTAGAAACTCTATTGGAACAACTATTAGATATTTACCACTGGGTTTATACAATATGTCTAACATTTGAGGTTATTTAAATAAAAAAAGAAACACCTTTGGCTGCAAATGCTTCTAGGATATGTCTCTACATCAGCTTTGCACATCTTAATCCTGATATTTTTGCTCATTCGTCTTGGCACATGTGTTCACGATCTGGTGGAGACTGTTGGTGAACAGCAATTTTCAAGTCTTGCCTCAGATATTTAAATAATTTTGGAATAAGGTCTGGGTTTCTAACACATTCAGGCTCTTGGTTTTAAACCACTCCAGTGGAGCCACTGCAGTATGTTTCCATGCAGTATGTTTCCATGTCCTGTTAGAAGGTGAACCTCCACCTGACTCTTACAGTAAGTCCCAGACTGGCGCAAGATTTTCTTGTAGGATTGTCTTGTATTTGATTCTGTCCATCATGTTATGCAGGTATTGATGACTAATTTGTAGAAAATGTGTAGAAGTCATGTCATGCAGAAACTAGGATATTATTTCTGTAGGATAAGAATAAACAGACACCATGAAACATCCAGGGTTGTTTTCCTTGTGTATTTTGGGGAGAAGTTAGAAATGACTACAGCGAGGATTATCCAAAATTAACTTACAATAGAGCCAGGGAGATGTCTTGCTGAAATGGAATCACTAATAGTTGTCTAAATGGAGGACTGTAGGTGAGGAGTGGTATCAATCCCATTCCACTTATAGAAGCTCATATCAGAACGTTATGTCACTGCTTCCTTAATATAAAAGTCTTTTCTCTAAACAACAACTACACAACCTTTATCAGCTGGCTTCATCAAAATGTAAGAGATCTTTCAGGGCTGTGTATTCCTTCTTAAGTAGACTGAGACTTTTGGTTGATTTTTTATGCTCATGTTGCCATTTTCTGTTTCACAATATTGGTGAAAAATTCAATGTTTTGAATTCTCCTGCTGAAGGTGTCCAGAAAGATTTAGTGGAATTACTAAATATTCTGAGACCTTAACAAGGTTTCCATGCAGAGTGTAGTTTGGCCATCTTTATTAACATGAGCATTAGCATTAAATATTCACTGGGAATGGGCCTTGTTGGTTTAACTTTAAGGTCTTTGGTAAACACAGAGAGCTCTAGAAGTTAGTTCCAAATTGTTAGGTACGGTAATGAATTTCTCTTTGGACTGAACAGGTGGAACAGGAGTTCTGGCTTTGTTGTCTTCATAAGTCCTCTTAAGTGTGGCAAGCTTTTTTTTTTTCTTTTTTTTTTTTCTTTACCATGAATTGAATTTAAAAAGTATATCACAATCTTCATTATGTTGTTGTTGTTCTTTCGGCTGCTCTCATTACGGGTTGCCACAGCGGATCATTGGCACAGATTTTTATGCTGGATGCACTTCCTGACGCAACCCTGCCATCTTATCCAGGATTGGGACCTGCACCGAGAGTACACTCCCAGTGGTTGGGTTGGTCACAGATCAAGCTCACAGACTCTATAAGCATAGCTGCTGACAGTTTGTCTCATGATTAAAAAGAGTGACCTATAGTAATGGGTGTTACCCTCCAGCCCTCTCTCTTTTCTAAATATAGATTTTTTTTTCTGAAAAGGATTTCCTTTCAACACTTTACCCATCCACACTTTGAAGATGGCAGTGGGTGTCATTATTTAATGCAGGATCCCCAGTCATTTTTAATTTCATCCCATCAATGCAGCATGACTGCTAGGGTTCATCATGTAGTCACTGCATCCAATTTTACAGATGTGAAATGAAGTCACTGAATTTTTTTTCATTTTTTGGATTAGGTGCCATGTTCAGTGGTAATGAATCAAGTTGTGGGCACACTTTGTCTGTTCGTTTCCATGCTCGGTAAATAAATTAAAAACTAATTTGATATGTTATGAAAATGCCGTGCTCATGACTGTTCTCATTTATTTGGATTATTATTTTGTTTTTTTTAAATGGATGGTGGGCCAGCAGAGGCACAAAATGAGGCTCTGCAAGAGAGGTGACAGAGTTTCACTAGATTACAGTAAAGTCCCTTTTTTTTTCCTAAATAGAAAGTTCAGCTTCCATTGGTGTCACACTTTTCAAAATATGTCCTTTCTATAGTTAAGCCGATATTTACTGTTACACTTCACTTGTCATTGTCAGTTTGTTATACATATTCTGTCTGTGCTTTACTCTTAATAAGTTTAGCATCCTAACTCAGATTATTTGCATGAACAGTTCTTGATGGAAGAAGGATGTAAAGTGTGGGCTGATTTGCTAAAAGAAAACGAGTAATATGTAATTGATCCATTTTTTTTTTTTTTTTTTACAATATAACAGCCTCCACACTCTTCATTACTGCACTTATCTGATTTTTACTTACAGAATTATGTCTTTGGCAGCATTAATGCCTACTTTAACATCAGAAAGTATATGTCTCTCATACAACCTTGCCAAATGCATAGCATTTATCTGAATATGAATAGTAAAGATAATTTGTAACTCCAAAGTGTATTTAAAGCATTTTTACTTGTATTTTTTTGATGCACATATCTGTAGCTTAGACATATTATAGTAAAGTGGGTAAGTGATAAGATTATGTAATGGAGTATGGAGTGTTCATCAAGTATTCCATACATCCAATAATTTGACTGTAAGGAAGGAAACAAATCATCAATTTACTGTATCATTAAGGTTGATAATGCAATATTGGTTAATTTTAGTCAGTTTGTTTTTTTTAGTGGAAATTAGTCAGAGATTACTGGCAATCAGCTGAGGAAGAGGTTTTATCAGTTTAAGTGTGCAATTGCTGTGTGTTCGCAAACAAGGTTGAAACCTGAGGATATTGAGCACATTATCCAAGATCATTTCATGTGTGTGGATATACAAAGTATGCTTAGATATCAGAAATCTCAGCCATCCGTGCATTGTCATAAATAATGATAATGCATTCAAAATGAAGGCTTTACAAGCTGGTGTTTCACTGGATAAGTCAGAAAGGTTTTATAACCGATTCCAAAAGACAACTGATTTGCAGAGGTTAAGGTTAAGATGCTGGGCGCCGTTTTATTAGCTTTAAGTCTCATGTTTCAGATGTTTCTCACATTTTTAACCCAAGTTAAAAATTTCTACACACTCTATCTGGGACAATAACAACATGAAACATGCATCTATTAAAATTTGCTTAAGAGGGAGAAAAAATACAAAACACTTTTCATTTGTACTTGCAAGGGAAGGCCTCACTAGCTACGCTTGATTAGCAGATAACTCACAGTGCGTTACACTTGATTATACAGCAGCACTATTGTGCTTCTTTCTCATTTCTTGATGTGGCTGATGAGACTTAATCAGCCCTGCTTCAATCAATGCTAGGGTCAAAATTGAAAAAAAGAAGAAATAATAATATTACAAGGTCTTCTCGCAATCATTCCCTATGCAGATCAGTGTGTAATGAGGCTCCTGTGAATTAAAACAGATCAGTGCAATGCCTTGCAAACAGGTGATGACTCACATCAGCACACAAAAGTTTAGAAACCGCTTCTGGGAACCTACTCAGTGCAAGAGTTCAGTCTCTTTTAGATATTGCTTTCACTGATTATTGGATTTTTTCAGATTGAAAGGCCTAAATTTGGTTCACTGGGTGACAGTGCTGCATCACTGAATCGACATAAGTTAAATCACACCTCCCATGTTCTTCAAGCAATTCAACTAGAAATGCTGGATAATACGAGACATAAGCTCTGCTGGCTTTTCTCATAAATAAACATGTAGAGTTTACTATCTAAATATTAGTGAGTTCAAATATGCTTTTAATAAATAATTCTAGGTTGTAAAGGTTTCACGACCCACTGCTGGGTAAATATTGAAAAGAAATTTTATATCATTTTGGTTTATGTTGAGTTATTACAATGAGACATCTGTGGGATTCTATTTTATACAGTGTGTTCATCTGAATGCTGGACTAGTTATTTCTGCTGATCGTTCTTACTACTACTACTACAAACAATAATAATAATAATAATAATAATAATAATAATGATAATAATAATATAGCACTCCCTACGTGTGATTAGAATTTTAGGACAGCGCACCAGGTTCAATAACTAAATGCCTACAGAAATGCTGAAGTTAGGCCCCTCTGACATCACTAAATGAATTATTGTTCTTTAGAAAGTTATTTTGAATTAAGATGTATACTCAAGTATATTTAAATTACAAAAAAACAAAGAATTTAATTAGAGTGAATAAAGAAAGTCAATATAATTCAAAGAAGTAGATTTCCGAATATAGGGTATCAAAACAACACTTTGAATATTCACAGTTGTTGAAATGTGCTGAATAACTCGATATGAACTAATATTAACACTGTGGATCCACACACACACACAACCCAGTCATTCACCAACCCACCCTGTTGCAGGCCTGAATCGTAGCTCGTGTTCGTGGTGGCCAGAGAAGAAACTAAATCAAACAACAGGTACGTCAATTCCGTCTGCGATGAAATACAGTGAAATACAGTAAAAAAACCTCTTTTTAAACAACCACTCAAATTACACAACACACAGGTGAAGGTGGGACTCAACACTCAAAAAACCAATTAAATAAAGGAAAATCTAACCTGCTCGTTAATACCACGTTTTTCACATGGGCATAGCAATCAAACTTGACATAAGATCGCGTTCTTAAAGGGACATATGCACAATTAGTTCGGGGTTAGAGCAAAATAAAAAAAATTAATAAATGAATAAAAATAAACCCAATACCTGTAGAATTTTTGTTCTACTGGGTTACAATAATAATAATAGTAGTAGTAGTAGTAGTAGTAGTAGTATTACCTAATAAAAAACTAGTCACATGGTATATATTATTAAATGTATACTTATCATTTATAATAAAGTGCACACATTCATTTTAATTAATAAACAAAAACAAAAATTGGAGCTTTGTCAACAAACAATGCAAGTGCTTAAAGTGATAAATTAAAGGAAAAAAACAAACACAAAAGTAACTTGGTAGGATGTTGGGCCATCATGAGTCACCAGAACAGTTCTGGAACTGTAGAGCGATTCCTAAAGATACTCCCTCAGTCTGTGTTTTGATGGTGGTGGTGGTGGAGAGTGCTGTCTAATACATCACTCCAAAATCTCCCACAGGTCTTCAATTGGGTTGAGATCTGGTTAATGTGAAGGTCATAGAATATGATTTACATCATTTTCATTCTCATTAAGCCATTCAGTGAGCCCTTGTACCCTGGGATAGGGGCTGGAGTCTTCCTGGAAGAAACCACTCTCATCAAGATAGAATTGCTGAGAACACCTGAGTGCACTACATAAAATGTTGCTCCTGACTGATTAATATAAGTAGGCTACTCATTTAGGTATCAGTATTGGTATCAACAAGTAACAAAAAACAAGTACTCGTACTCAGTTTGGAAAAAAAAAAATGGTATTGATGCATCCCTTATTAAGAGGTTTGGAAAATATCTCTTCCATGTTTGCTGACAGGTACAGGGAAAAGTCTGTGGGTGTTTGTTTTTCCAATATCATTCAGTCAAATAGTGTCTTCTGGTAAAAGTCAATCAATGTATGTCATATTGCTAGCTTGTACTGACCAGCAGAGCACTTGTAGCTAACCCATGATCATCAAGGATGCTAAATATTATCATTCAAAGGTAATATTTTACTAACATGTTACTACCAAATGTTTGTAGACAACGGATCATCACACCCATATGTGGTTCTGCCCCAAACTGTTACCACAAAGTTGAAAGCACACAGTTGTCTAGAATGTCTCTGTATGCTGTAGTATTACAATTTCCCTTCACTGGAACTAAGGGGCCCAAACATGTTCCAGCATTACAGTGCCCTTGTGCACAAAGCGAGTTCCATGAGGACATGGTTTGCCAAGGTTGGAGTGGAAGAATTCGAGTGTCCTTCACAGAGCCCTGACCTCAACCCTTCTGAACATTTTTGGGATGCACTGGAATGCTGACTATGTGCCTGACCTCACTAATGCGCTTGTGGCTGAATGAGCCATGATCCACAATCTAGTGGAAAGCCTTCCCAGAAGAGTGGAGGTTATTATAACAGCAAAGGGGTACTAAATCTGGAATGAGATGTTCGACAAGCACATATGGGTGTGATGGTCAGGTGTCTATAAACTTCGACCATATAGTGTACATTACTATGTTTTTACTATTTTACTATGCAAAAATAATAACCCAGCTAGATTCACACCACCAGCTCAGATTAGAGAAATAGAACCCAACAAAATAATGCAGCATGCTCACTGAGTGTTTGAGTAGAAAAAAACAACCCAGCATTTTTTTAGCATGTTGATTACTCTACGCTCAGACTTTCAAAGAGGCCACTGTTGTCTTATACAGAACAGAAACATCAACAGTATTTTTTCTTACTTTCTTTCTTTTTTTCTGCTGATTCAGGCTGCATACAGAAGAAAATATAATCTGTTACTCTCTGATTCACACCTACTCCAACTTCTGGGTGTTTGACGTCAGAGTGACTGGAACACTGCTGAAGGTGATATGCATGTTTCCTTATTCCACTCTTTAAACTTTAATGAGGCTCCAGTTCCTATTAGCAAGGCTTGGGAAATCAAGACAGAAAAGAAAAGAATGAGGAAAAAAACACCTATGCAATAGTTGCTGCTCATATCCCTGCAGAGGTGGGAAGTACCAAAATACAATTTCTTTGTTACTGTACTTCACATCAAAATCCCTAGTGTTGAATAAACCCCTAGAGTGTTGAATGAACTCTTTTAGAGATGTGTATCCAATTGGACATACACTATATTGCCAAAAGTTTTGGGACATCTGCCTTTACATGCACATGAACTTTAATGACATCCCATTCTTAATCTGTAGGGTTTAATATGGTGTTGGCCCACCCTTTGCAGCTATAACAGCTTCAACTCTTCTGGGAAGGCTTTCCACAAGGTTTAGGAGTGTGTTTATGGGAATTTTTGACCATTCTTCTAGAAGCACATTTGTGAGGTCAGGCACTGATGTTGGACAAGAAGGCCTGGCTCGCAGTCTCCGCTTTAATTCATTCCAAAGGTGTTCTATCAGGTTGAGGTCAGGACTCTGTGCAGGCCAGTCAAGTTCCTCCACACCAAACTCGCTCATCCATGTCTTTATGTACCTTGCTTTGTGCGCTGGTGCGCAGTCATGTTGGAACAGGAAGGGGCCATCCCCAAACTGTTCCCACAAAATTGTCCAAAATGTCTTGGTATGCTGAAGCATTAAGAGTTCCTTTCACTTGAACTAAGGGGCCAAGCCCAACCCCTGAAAAACAACCCCACACCATAATCCCCCCTCCACCAAACTTTACACTTGGCACAATGCAGTCAGGCAAGTACCGTTCTCCTGGCAACCGCCAAACCCAGACTCGTCCATCGGATTGCCAGACAGAGAAGCGTGATTCGTCACTCCAGAGAACACGTCTCCACTGCTCTAGAGTCCAGTGGCGGCGTGCTTTACACCACTGCATCCGACGCTTTGCATTGCACTTGGTGATGTAAGGCTTGGATGCAGCTGCTCGGCCATGGAAACCCATTCCATGAAGCTCTCTATGCACTGTTCTTGAGCTAATCTGAAGGCCACACGAAGTTTGGAGGTCTGTAGCTATTGACTCTGCAGAAAGTTGGCGACTTCTGCACACTGTGCGCCTCACCATACGCTGACCCCGCTCTATGATTTTACATGGCCTACCACTTTGTGGCTGAGTTGCTGTTGTTCCCAATTGCTTCCACTCTGTTATAATACCACTAACAGTTGACCATGGAATATTTAGTAGTGAGGAAATTTCACAAATGGACTTACTGCACAGGTGGCAACCTATCACGGTACCACGCTTGAATTCACTGAGCTCCTGAGAGCGACCCATTCTTTCACAAATGTTTGTAGAAGCAGTCTGCATGCCTAGTTGCTTGATTTTATACATCTGTGGCCATGGAAGTGATTGGAACACCTGAATTCAATGATTTGGAGGGGTGTCCCAAAACTTTTGGCAATATAGTGTATATAAACTCTGTAGGTGTTAATTCAACACTGGGGATTTTGCTGTGGTTTTGATGTTTTTTTCCACCTAATACATGGTGGAAAATAAGTAGTCAATAAGTAATGACTTTTACTTATTACAATTTAAAAGAAAAATCTCCCTTTTACTCAGTGCATGCAGTTTGCATTGTGACAGCATTCTGGTAGGTTGTATTGTCAGAGTGATTATTAATGTTGTTAACATTTGAGTGATTAGGAGAAAAACATTACGAATTAGGAACTGTATTTCAACTTTTTCTAATTTAGATCAGTAATTGCTCAAAGAATTTTGGCACTTTTACCACTTTTGTATTCTGATAGGTACAAATGGCTCAAGCATCAAACATAATCCAACTGAATTGCTTTATACTTACAAGCGATGTGAGTGGTGGAGTTCGACCCTCAGAGATGCTCTGGGCATTGCCCAGGAGAGCAGAGACCAATTATAAGCACTTGCACATGGGTGTGTGTGTGTGTGTGTGTGTGTGCTGTCCAAGAATTTTACAGACACAAAGACTACAATCAGCTACATGTATGAGGAAACAAACTTACCACCTGACTGAAGTGTAACAATTGAAGCAGTCAGTAAACTGCTGTCAATGTCTAGATAGTCAAACTAATCAAATTTCACCTTATTTTAATTCCAACTTTTATTTATTCAAAGGAAGCAGTGTGTAAACATTTCAGTTAGTCTGTTCCCTTGTACAAAGTATTTTGCTTTTTTCCTCACCATTTGCTGCCATTCCTGTCTAGGGCTTTAAATAATTCTGAAAAGGACAAAAAGAACCAAAGACTTTCACGTCAGGAAACAAAGGCATACATCAATTGTATAACTTAACTTACAGATGCTGCCAAGAATTTTACCTTATCTCTGAAGCTTTAGTTTTAGATCTAACTTTTCCATGGCCACCATATTTAGCATTGTGGAATTGTGAAATGTCTTCTTTCAGCATATTGCTGTCAAGAGATCTATTATCTTTTGTGCTCGTTGAGAGGACTCCTGTCGGACGCTTCCATTTGTAAGGAGCTCTTTGCAGCCTCTCATCATCAGAGATTGAGAGGCACAATGAGCAAGGGGGAGGGAGATAGTTGGGAGCTGTCAAAATGGCCTGCCTTGCCTCAGCAATATAAGAGGCACTTCTCCTCCTCTTGATGGCCAGGATGGGGTCTAAAATACAGCTAAGAAGGATTGGAGAGGGAACAAGGTCTGCTACAACCATGAAAACATCAGCCCTAATGAAGATTACCCAAGCAAGGTTTTCATCATAATATCTGTTTGTGCGACATAAAGATGGCTGCTTTGCATAACCATAAAAGGGGAGAGAAATGGTATATTTTAAAATGACAAAAGAAAGTCAAGTTATTTAATAAGGATTGCTGAACAACACTTGACCAACATAACTGCAGTTGTCGTGTACCAAGTGGGGACACAAATAGGAATACTCTGATTACAATAACGGAGCATGCCCTTTACGAGACTTTTAGCTTTCAATGCCGTTATCATTCAACCATAGTTCACTCATATCTGCATCTCAGAAATAAGCACCAATATATTTTCAATGCACTTGAGACCCAGTAGGTTATGATGGCAGTGCTTCAGCTATGATATTTTTTTTTTCTTCTGGAAGGCATATACCATTTTAATGACTACAAGGTTTCAGGTAGTTTCTGGAAGCAACATACTTGCTGTTTGAACCCCATCCAAATATCCATCAATATTAAACAGATAATACTAATACAGGTCAACACCGCAGTCATCACAGCTGTCTATGTGGTAGAAAGAGTCATTTGAAAATATTGAAAATCACTGACACTGATGGCGTTATATTGGTAGGAATGTTGGACATGGAGCTGCCAGGCAGGAGGCGAAGAGGAAGGCCAAAGAGGAGGTATATGGAGGTAATAAATGATGATATGAAGCTAGTGGGTGCAAGTGTTGAGGATGCAGAAGATAGGGATAGGTGGAGAGTGATGATTTGCTGTGGCGACCCCTGAAGGGAAAAGCCGAAAGAAGAAGAAGAAGAAGAAGAAGAAGAAGAAGAAGAAGAAGAAGAAGACTGACACTGATGGCATGCGTAATTAGACTTGTTCAAAATGGAATTAGATAAAATTGAGCCCATAGGACACTAATAATTATTGCACAGGCATTCTATTATTAGTTACTTCTATTATACATATTATACATTCCATTATAGTTATGTGGGATTTACTAAATAAGCAATAAGCATACAATATGCACTCACTGACCACTTTAATAGAAACACCTTTACCCCTGCTCATTCAGGCAATTATCCACTCAGCCAATCACATGGCGTCTTGACAGCTGAAGACGAAAAAATCATAGCATGATCTTTTTTAAGCTGTCATGAGCCTGTGCCCACTGTAGCCTGTTCTTGGCTGACAAGTGTGGAACCCAGTGTGGTCTTCTGATGTTGTAGCCTATCTTTCTCAAGGTTCAGAGTGTTGTGCATTCTGAGATGTGTTTATGTCCACCGCAGTTGTAAGGTGTGATTATTTGAGTAACTGTACACTTCTTGTAAGCTCGGACCAGTCTGGCTCTTCTCCTCTGATCTTCTGACCTCTGATCAACAAGACATTAAAATTTCCTCCCTCAGAACTGCCATTCACTGATGTCTCTTTTTTAAGAACCATTCTGTGTAATCGCTAGAGTGTATCTGTGTGAGAAATTCCAGGAAATCAGCAGTTTCTGAAATCTGGCACCACCAACCATGACATGGTTAAAGTCACTAAGATAATATACACTCCTGGACAAAAAATGGGCCAAATCAAAAATGGCTATCTAATGGTTATCTAATGCAGGTTTTGTGTCTAGAAGATGTGTTGAAAAGCCATTGCTGTCTCAGAAAAACATCAAAGACAGAATGAAGATTTGGCAGAATATAGAAAGTTTGATTCAGAGCTGTTCAGCAGAGTTATATGGAGTGATGAATCACTATTTGAGTTGCATGGTGATACTCCAGAGAAGTGTCTTTTTGAAGATCTGGTGAGAAATACAATAGTGAATGCACCTCTATCACAGTTAAGCATGAGTGAAGAGGTGTCATGATGTGGGGAGACTTTTCAGCTGCTGGTACCGGTGAGCTGCTTTACTGTGAAAAGTCAATTAATGCTTTGGAATAAAGGAGAATATTGCAGGAAGGCTTGCTTCCCACAAAAGTTGTTTTCTAAAGAATAATGATCAGATGTTATTTTTCAAGAAGAAAATGCTCCTACCACACTGCAACGACCAGCAAAAAGTGGCTTGATATTTTTCAACTACTAACCAACTGTTTGAAGCCATCAACACTGAATGGATCAACATTGTCTCTTCTTTCTGTAAAACGCTGTCTGTTTATGGCTTAAACATTTAAAGAAATCATAGAGAAAATCTATCCGGTACTAAGTTGCTTTATCTATTTGTTTAATTCTTGCTAAATTCCTGACCAATCATTTGTTGTTAAGCCCATTAAAATCTTAATATTTTGCCAATTTGGCTCGGCCCTTTTTTTCTGCCCAGGAGTGTATTTTTCCATTCTGATGTTTGATGTGAACAGTAACTAAAGCTCTTGACCTGTATCTGCATGAGTTTATGCATTACGATGCTGTCACATAATTGGCTGATTGGATAATTGCATGAAGTATGCAGGTGTACAGACGTTCCTATTAAAGTGGCTGCTGAGTGTATTATAACGTTAGTCATAGACTTACATAAACATTATACACACTTTTAAAGGTTCTTGACTTTTCTGTACTGGAAGACATACATACTACAGTAATGCAGAAAATACTGCAATACTACTGCACTTCTCAAATGTGAATTCTGAATTCATGCTACTATTTCTTATTCAAGGAATACAGTTCCTATGGGCTCTGGATAATTGAAGCTTCCTACTTTTTCCCCCTCTTGGAACATTAAGACATCTTAAGCCATGGGCTTTATGATAATGACTCTTCAGACCTATAAAATAAGGTGGTAATAAAGTTCCTTATGATGGAATCTTGTGAAAGTGACTTTCTATTGAGTCTGATGCCTTATTAACTGCTGCTTAAAACCATATTTATTTGGGAAGTGAGTTTAATGACGTTTTATTCAGACATTATTTCCATTTGCACAAGATTATTAGAATAAGTTTAAATAATTAAAAGAGGATATCAGTCACTCTATTAAAAAAATAAATAAATAAATAAAACACGTACAATGTGGTATTTGAGTGCCAGCTGAGCTTTTCCATGGTTGGTGATGTAATTACTGATGATAAGCTCCAGCTGTCTGATACGTTCTTCCTGGTTCATCAATGGAGAGCTTTCTACATCAGTCGTATTAAAAATATCAGAAAAAGCAATCTTAGTAGCTGACAAGAAGCAATAAAGTTCTACAAAGTTCATTAAGCATATGAAACATACAGTAAATGTAACTACAATGTCTATTTTACAGTTAAAAATTCATGTTAACATAAATGATGTATGTCTTCACATTTGCAGAACTTCACTGAGTGTATTCCATTGTTCCACTGCTGTACAACATAATGATGATACAATCACAGTTGTGTAACCTGTAAAATGCCATATTTATCCTAAATGTGTACTTTAACTGAATCAGTATGTGTAGTGGTATTCTTCACACTTTCAAAAGTGGTGTTCATGGAACTAAAACAAGTAATAGGAGCATAACTTCTAACACAATAAATGTAACCTTAAACAAATCAGCAAACGGTAATCATACATCATACTGAGGTGAAACCTGCTTTCTGCTGTGGTCCTGTCTCCACCTGTCATATCATTGGTTTGTTGCCTGATTGTGTTCACCTGTGATGTGTTTTCTTCTGATTTGTTTGTCTACTTACACCCTGTTTGTCTACTTACAGTCTTGCCATGCATTTTGTATCAAGTATTTCTGAGTTGTGTTTTCTTGTTTCAATGTCCAGTCTGCTTTTCAGCTGTCTTCTGTGTTTTGACATTGATTATGGAATATTCTTTTTTAAATTTGCCTGCCTGTGCTTTGACCTCTGATATGGGCTTGGTTAATGATTCTTGGATTTGCTCCAATAAAGCACATACTGAATTTATGGTGTGCACTTTACGGGAGCATTTTTCAACAAGGAAGGTCATAAGAGAATGTCATAACTGTTTTGGTCTGGTTAACTTGAAAATGTTTTTTTTTCAAGGTCCATTATTTATTTGATTTTGATTTACTGAATTCAGATGTCCTTTTTTAAATGCTGCTATTAATATAAATCCATATCCAAGTTCCACTTTGGATTGGTTTCAGCAACATCACTGAGAATAATGTAAAACTGTGAGAGAATAGGAATATATTTCATTGCAAGTCTGATTAACTATTGCATATAGAAACCGCTGTCAGAATCGGTCAGTTTCCTCTTATTTGTATTTGTACTATATATATAGTAATATGAACATCAACATTCATTTTAATTTTCACAGCTTCTCAGTGTTTTGTTTTCACTGAACACATTATGTAAAATAAATGTCTGTGCTTGCACATTCTCTTCATAGCATTGGATGAAAAAAATAAAAATCCCAAAACACCATTTAAAATGTCTGAACACACTTCATTACTGGTGTTTGGGTTACCCAGTAATGAAGCACACTTATCAAATAGGAGTGGTCTCTTGAGATTAGAACTGCAATGATAACTTGATGATTAGTAATTCATATCATTTCAGCCTTTCTCTTGTTAATATATTCTAATTTCAATATGAAATATATATATTCTGATTCAAATGCAATTTTTTTAATCCACACTTTCCATTTTATCCATTTTATTATTTGTAGAAGGATATGTTATTCCACAAATATTTTTTAATGACTTCTAATGAATTTTTTGTGCTTGTATCATATCATATTTACATTTATAAAATATAATTTAATAATTTGTAATGCGTTGGTAATATGTATGTAACCAGAAGGTTGGTGCAGTTTAACGTTTAAATACACAAAATCCATAGCAGTGAAAAATGTAGTTGCAGTTGTATGATTACAGTCCATAAAACATTTCATGTTCAAAAGAGTGCAGGTGAAAAGGTAAATCCAAATGCAGAGAGCAGACAAGTGGTGCAAGGTCAACAGACAGAATAATTGGAGAACAGAGAAAGGGATTCAGTGGCATATACTCACTAATGAATTGACTACCAGCACTAGGAACATGACATTTACTGTATATGGAATGATTAATAGGTGATTAAACAATCGATACCCTTGATCATTTGCTCAGAAGACTGAGACCTCTGGCATCTAAGGGTGGTATTGTGGTACATGGATGTGACAGACCCTCCCCCTTGAAGCTAAAGTCGAACCACCCCTATGACCCCATGGACTAAGAGCAGGATGGAGTGAATGTTCTCTATAGAACTTGCAAGAGAGTGATGGGTCTTCAATGCCATCAGTGGTGACACATGAGTGATCTAGTAGGCTGTCTTTCCCAATCAGTGTGGTAGTACAGGTGTCAAGCCCAGACACTTTTCAACAGACAATGCCGGATGAGGCCCGATTCCAGGGTTGTGATTTTGTGCTTCAGGACAGACATGTGGAGGGTGGGAGAGAGTCTGTAAGGCAGCTGCAGCTGGAGATGTTAGTTACACTCAGGATCCGTTGATTTTTCCCAAAAAAAAAAAAAAATCAGTAACGTATGTCTGTAAAAAGGACCAGTAAAACGTGAACACGGGCTTTCCCTTCCTTTCTTCCTTTTCTTCTTTCCTTCCATCCTCTGTTCCTTCCTTCCCTCTTTCCTTCTCTTCTTTTTTTCCTTCTATTCTCCCTTCTTTTTTTATTTCCATGCTTCATTCTTTCCTTCTTCCTTCCTTCCATCCTACTTTTTCCTTTTCTTCTATACTTCCATCCTCCATTCCTTCTTTTTTCCTTCCTTCTTTTTCCCCTTTTTTCCCTTCCATCCTCCCTTCCTTCCCACTTTCCTTCTCTTCTTCCTTCCATTCTTCTTTCTTTTCTTCTTCTTCCTTCCTTCAATCCTCCATTCCTGCTCTCCTTCCTTCCTTACTTCTTTTTTTCTGCCGCTCTATACTTCCATGCACCAATCCATCTTTTTTCCTTCCTTCCTTCTTTCCCCCTCTTCTTCTTCCTGTCCATTCTTGCTCCTTCCCACTTTCTTTCTATTCATTATTGTACCCTTCTTCTTTTTCCTTCTCTTCTATACTTCCATCCTCTCTTCCTTCTCTTGTTCTTTCCATCCTGCTTTCCATCCTTCCATACTTCTTGTTTCCTTCTCTTCTATACTTCCATCCTCTCTTCCTTCTCTTGTCCCTTCCATCCTCCTTTCCTTTCTTCCTTCTTTTTTGCTTCTCTTCTATACTTCCATCCTCTCTTACTTCTCGTCTTCCTCCCATCCTTCTTTTATTCCTTTATTTCCTTTTTTATCTTCTTTCTTTCTTTCTTTCTTTCTTTCTTTCCATTCTCATACACCAGAAAAGTAAAATATTTATCTTTTGTGGTTCTTCCTTTTCAAATGTAGATTATAAAAATCTTTTTTCTAACTTATTGGAATGCATGTCAGTAGGATGGGAATCGGTGAGTGGATAAAGTCTTTATATAATCAAGTCAACAGTGTTCAGCAGTATCCTGTTAATCATGTCAGCAGTACAGCACTAATAAGCAGCTGGCAAAATTGCATCACTGTTGTGCATATTCTACTGTTCATTTCTAGGCATGGCATATTTTTTTTCTAGGTTAAAAACGACCAAATGCGAAGCTTAAAAGCAATCCTTTCACAGCTGGTTGACATTTGAGAAGGCCGTTATGGAAAGACATGCATGCTTTTAAGATGGGGATTTGAGATGCTAATGTTGAGATGCATAATGTTGAGATACAACATCAACATGATGAAAAATTCAGCTTGGTGGGAGTGACCTTGTAGTTCTCCTCAGCATTTTTTTTGTCTTCTTTGTGTAAAGTGTAATCAGAAATTTAAAAAGTGGCCCTATGGCTGCACTGGAGAATGTTTTGGCAGTTTAGAGCAAGGTGGCGTTGTGCCTCCCTGCAGCTTGAATATGGATGGCACCAGGCAGTGGAGTGTTCTTGCAATCAAGTAAATGTTGTCACAACAACAAAAAAATTTGAAAATATTTCAAAAGGTCAAATCACGCATAATTCACATATTCAGCAATGGCTCTTAAAGACCTAAATGGCTCTGTTTACATTCTGATGATAAAAATGCATCTTCCCTTGAATTCTGGGGACAAAATTACAAAAACAAAAAAAAAACAAGAGTAATACAATACTAAAAAAAATTATTAAATCTGATCATACTATACTAACATGCTCACACAATGTGGTTATGCTATAGGTAAGTACAAATAAATTTATCATTGAAAACATTTTTTCTAGAAAGTCGAACAAGTGTAATCTAAATCTAAATTTAAATGTTATCATTATAGTAATGTGTTATAATTTTTTAAATATATTTATTTATTAATTACTGGGGGACAAGTTTATGTATTTCTTCTTGACTATTGTCAGACATATTTCCCCAAATTGCTCCAGTGTCTCATACTACAATTTGAGTCTCCCTGCAAAGACAAAGTTGTATAATAGACACTACATACTTTTACACTATGTTTTAAAGGATGTAGCAGCAATTCAATTCAATTTTATTTGTATAGCGCTTTTAACAATGGACATTTTCACAAAGCAGCTTTACAGAAATAAATAGATTCAAATCAAATTAAACCAAAATAAATTGGAAATATGTGAATTTACCCATAATGAGCAAGCCAGAGGCGACAGTGGCAAGGAAAAACTTCCTGAGAATATATGAGAAAGAAACCTTGAGAGGAACCAGACCCAAAAGGGAACTCATCCTCATCTGGGTGCTAATGGATAGTGCAATTATAAATAAATCCCTTCTAAAATCCCACTGATCTTCAGGCCGTCCATGTGGTGCCACCCCCAGGAGCAGCGAGCAATTTCAACCGAACTCCAACCAGAAGTAGGGCATCAGGATGGATCAGGCAGGTCTGGAAAGCAGAAGGGGTCAGGATCACTGGTATCTCAGGAGTGACATGTGTAGCTCGACAGAGAGAGGGAGAGAAAGGGAGAGATTGTTAGGTAAGCTTTTGTCCCGTAATGGTTAAGGACAATGTACTTTGCATGCAGAGTGCAAGAAGGGACTCCGGCAAGACTGGCTATGACAGCATAACTAAAAGGGAGAGCCAGAATGAAACACAGAAATGAGGGCACCCTGGGACATAAAGCGGACAGCCACTCCACCGTCGACAAACCTGAGTGAACGTGTGAGAGTGGGGGGGCAACAGCATCCAAACATCCCAGTTCACCACAACACTCTATGCCTGTGAACCCTCCAGACCTGCCCCTGTACCTAAGAAAAAACTATTCACAAAAGCCTTGATTAAACAAATGTTTTCAGCCTAGACTTAAACACTGAGACTGTGACTAACTGGAAGGCTGTTCCATAACTGTGGGGCTTTGTAAGAGAAAGCTCTACCCCCTGCTCCAGCCTTCACTATTCAAGGTACCAAAAAAAATAGCCTGCACTTTTTGATCGAAGTACTTGTGGCAGATCATAAGACCAAAAGTTCACTCAGGTTCTGTAGCATGAGACCATTCAGTGCTTTACAGGTCAACATGTATTTTATAATCAATATGAAATTTGATTGGGAGCCAGTGCAGTATGGATAAGATAGGGGTGATGTGGTCATATCTTCTAGTTCTAGTAAGCACTCTCGCTGTTGCATTCTGGACTAACTGGAGCTTGTTTATGCAACTACTGGAACAGACAGCAATGAATTACAATAATCCAACCTAGAGGTAAGAAAAGCATGAACAAATTTTTCTACAATATATTTCTTATCTTAGCAATATTTCAGAGATTAAATCTATTCTAGTAATATTATCTACATGAGCTTCAAATAAAGACTGGAGTCAATAATCACACCAAGTTCTTTTACTGCTGCACATGTAGGCCATCCAGAGTTAGCTGCATGTGGTCCTAGTACAAGTACTTCTGTCTTGTCAGAATTAATAAGAGAAAGTTAATAAGTATCCAGTGTCTATTCCTCAACTTTATTAGGCTGGTGTCTGTCATCTGGCTTTGCTGGAACATACAATTGTGTGTCATCAGCATAACAGGAAGCTAATACCACGTTTACGAATAATTTTGCCCAGAGAGCATATATAAATAAAAGAGCAGTGGGCCTAAAACAGAGCTGTGCAGAACACTAAACTTTACCTTAGTATGCATAGAGGAGTCACCATTTAGATCTACAAATTGGTCACTTATAATCAGTCAAATAAGACCTGAGCCAGGAGAGGGCGGTTCCCTTAACGCCTACATCATTTTCTAGTCTATTGAGGAGAATAGCATGATCAATGGTATCAAAAGCTGCACTCAGGTCAAGCAACACAAGCAAGGAGATACAACCCTGATCAGAGGCCAGTAGTGGGTCATTTACCACTTTAATCAGCGCTGTCTCCGTGCTATGATGAGGCCTAAATCCTGACTGATACATTTCATGAATGTTATTTCTTTGTAGTTATGAGTATAGCTGCTGTGCTACAACCTTTTCTAGGATCTTGGAGATAAAGGGGAAGTTTGATATTGGTCTATAGTCAGACAGCTGACAAGGGTCGAGGTTAGGTTTTTTAAGCAGTTTGATAACTGCTAGTTTAAAAGATTTAGGTACATAGCCAGTGCTAAGGAATCTTTCTTCTGGAATTATCTGTTTGAAGAAACATGTAGGTAAGGGATCTAGTATACAGCAGCGCATTTTTTTGTACCTGTATTAACGTCCAGACTGTGTTAGCATGGGGATATGCCTTTTCAATAATGTTAAATGCTGTAAAACAGGGGGCATTTGACATGGCCATTAGAGCCTCCATTCCTCCACCAGTCTATGAGTCTTCTGAATCCATCAGATGCTCTGCTTCTCTGACTCAACTGATATTACCTGATATTGTAACTCATATGAAGCCTACTACTTTCTCTTTGGATGATGTTCCTTCACATCTCCTTAAAAAGTTTGGGATGTTGTTGGTCCTAATGTTATAACCATCATTAATTGTAGCCTCGCTAGTGGAACTGTTTTAACCTTCCTATTATGTTACTGGCAAATTTGACCCATTTTCACTTTTGGGTAGTCTGCAATACTGGTTGCCCTCTCATTATTCCTGAAATAGTTTGACTTTTCCTCATTTAGGGTTATGAACTTACACGCAATGTCTTTTGTCCCTGATACTTTAATGTTCAGACATGGTTTCACAGACCTAAAATAAAAAAAAGTCTTTGATGTATATAGTTGCTATGACTGGTTCTGATTGCCCTAAGAGAGTAAAAATGAGCTTCCCTACACTTCTTGTCAGTGCTGCAACAGACTTTGTCAGACATAGGTGCTAAAAATGAGCTCCAAAAGACTGACAGTCCAAGAAGTCTTTTCACAGATTTTGCACTGTGATACTGAAATAGAGGAAGAGGTTTCAGAGACAGCGGATGCTTCAGATGTAGAAGACAATACTGTTGAAGATCCAGATGTTGAATTTTCTTCAGGTGGCTGCAATAAAGGCCTGGCACAGCATCTCAAGGGAGGAAACTCAGGATTTGGTGATGTCCATGGGTTCCAGACTTCAGGCAGTCATTGTCTGCAAAGGATTTGCATCCAAGTATTAAACATAATCCTAATATTTATGATTGCTAGTCTGTCCAATTACTTTTGAGCCAATGCCTATATCCTGTGGACTGAAATCAACCAACAATAGAATTAGGACAAATTGCACAGATGTCAGACTCCCAAGATCCATTGTCCAGAAATTTCAAGCTGGCATATTCAAACCAGCAAGCAATCAGCAAGCAATGAATGCAGTGGGTGCGGGTGATGGCAAGAAGTGGAAAAAGTGTCAGGTCTGCTACCCTCAACAAGACTATAAACCAGGACCACATGTGGTATTTCCAGGGCAGGAAATATATCTGCAGAAAGTACACACCATGTGCTCGCCATATGGGAGAAATGAAAAAGCAAGATAATTATTTTGACAGAAGGAGTGAAAGAGTAACCACAACTGAGAATACATTTACAAAAAAAGTCCATCTTAAAGAATTTTGAAATATTTGCATCACTTTAATTGTGTTATTAAAATGCCAGTTTGTGAAGAACTGTTTATTAAAATATTTGTTAAATATGGTGCATTGTTACCATATGTTGTTCTTTTTTAATTTTCTGACAATGCATAATACAGTTTTACTATTTTGATCTGACACTTTGCCGGTTTTGCGTGCATTTAAACTGTGTGGGTCAGTTTGACCCATGGCATTATGAATGTCATTTTTTTTTCAACATAATACAAGGGTTAAATATGCTGTGATTCAGCCTTTTATCAAAAAGCCTAACCTAGACCAGAACTCTTAATAATTACAGACCAATCTCAAAATTGTCATTTCTATCAAAAGTTTTAGAGAAAGTGGTCTATTCCCAGCTGTCTTCACACTTATGTAAAAATGACATTCTGGACAAGTTTCAGTCAGGTTTTAGAGTGCGTCATAGCACAGAGTTGGTCCTTCTAAATCCGACTACTGACTTATTGCTTTCACTTGATTCTAGCTATTATGTCATTTTAACCATGCTTGACCTCACTGCTGTATTTGATATAATTGATTACAGCATTCTTTTAGATCATCTTAATCTCATCGCAGAGATTCAGGGTAAAGTACTAGGCTGGTTCTTGTCCTATCGAAAGGAGCAAACATTTGCCATTCAGATGGGTAAATGAACGTTGTATTCCACTCTGTTACCTATGTTTACCTCAAGGCTCCATTTTGGGCCCTGATTTTCTTTATATTTGCTCCCACTGGGTAAAATCTTCCAGAAATACGGAATTTCATATCATTGTTACGATATTCAGTTGTACCTACCTTTGAAACCATTCTTTAAATACCCTCTTTGATTGCATTAAAGATGTCAAGTCATGGCTAGCAAAAAAACTTCCTCCAGGTAAACCAAGCTAAATAAGTCCGATGTAGTAATTTTTTTTTTTAACATCACACCTAGATTATAGCAATTCCCTTTACATAGGAGTTAGTCAGTCTTCGCTTTCTCATCTGCAACTTGTCCAAAATGCCACTGCTAGACTTCTGCCTGTCTACTAACGAATTCAAATCTTGCCTTAAGACCCATCTTTTCTCTTGGCATATGACTGTATCTAAACCTTTGTATTTTATATCATGTGTCCACTTAGTCATTTTATTTAAGGCCTTATACTTTGTTTATTTTATTATCTTTTAGAATGTTTTTTGTTTCATGTTACCCTGTCTTATGCTGTAATGTTGATGTGCCTTTTTAATCTCAATTCCTCTCAGCTGTACAGCACTTTGGTCAGCTTCAGCTGTTTTAAATGTGCTCTAGAAATAAAATTGAATTGTATTGAATGGGGCCAAATTCCTGCCCTGCAAATACTTAAAAAAAATCTCCTAGTAATCTCCTACTAAAGCCTCAATATAGTATATATATATATAGTAGGAGATTATATTAAATTGATTATAATTTATAATACAAAGCTCTATTTATGGTATGAAATGATTGACTTTTGACCATTTGATGTTTACCCCCCCCAAAAAAAATGTAGTGGGGAAAAAAAGGGCCACGCCTAACGTGATAAAAGAACACCTCTATCTTTACATATTTACTCTTGTAAGATAAATACGTAATGCCCACTACTTCTGATCTGTTTCACATAAAATCTTGGAATTGAGACATCTCATTATTTCATTTAAATCTGAAGTGCTGACTAGAGATGAGCCTCTGCCTTTCAGGACCAATTCCTTCTTACTTATATTTTTGCTCCTTATGGTGTATTTTTGCTGAAAGATGCCCTAACATCACTCGTTTTGTCAGCCTAACAGCAAACGATAGCACTCTTGGCATGAGATTGTTTTTCTGCTCAGTAATCCTACTCTAATGATGTCACCTGCACACATTTCTCCAAATATATGAGGTTAGACATTTCTGTAGGTCTTTATGGTAGCACAGTATTCAACAGGTTACACTTTTTAAGAGATTCTACCTAATTGTAATGTAATAGAAAAATATTAGAGGGTGGGATAGGACCAGAGAAAACTCGACTCGATTTTATGATCTGGACTGTAAATGTAAATATAAAACAATTTTGTTTTATTGTTGTGTTTTTGCTAATCAGTGTGAGTAGATTGCAGAGTAGCACTGCAATACACAGCCATCATTACAAAAATACATCGTATAAGCATTGAGAATCCCTACAGCAATCCATCACTTGCTGCCCGCAAGTGATGTATGGGCTTATTAATAAATCAGTGCTGCTAGCTTTAATCATGTAGGGTTTAATTTGTTCGAATTTCAGTTGTCCTTTGGTCCTCTTGCTCTTTGTTAGTCTTTATCCCATATACAACAATATATAAAATCAAACACTTTCTTATCTGATCACCATGCATGCCACTGCTTCAATTATAATAAGAATTTGATGACAGCAAAGTTATTTGATAGCTATAAAATATTTGCCGACCTACCAGTGGCTATCTGGCTTTATCCCTTTCAAAATCACGGATTCCATCAGAAGGGGGCTTTCTTAGTGTGCAAACTGGAAAATCTCCGTCTGGAGGCTAATCCATCAAAGGTGAGTAGGCATGATTACAATAGATGTATCAATGATTGACTTTTTGATTTTGTTTAGAGCGTTTTTAAAAGGTCTGACTGTCATTGAATCATGTGTGAATGTAGATGCTCTCTAACCAGCCACCTTTGACCATAATCTCAACATGCACATTGCAGATTTCTGCTTATCCTTCAGCTCTTGTCTGTGAGCAAGACTCTCCATATCTTTGATGGCTTGACAAGCTGTGTTATTCCACCTATACACTCTTGAAAAGAAGAGAGATGGAAGTATATTGGCTCCTGTCAGAGTTGCATGCTTCACTGTGGAAAGGCGATTTCTGTCAAAGGAAGATTATGAAATGAAAGACTGCATTGCTTTCCATTTCTCTGCCCTATGAAGGTAAAATTAAACCATGAACTAAGGACTGTCAGAGACATGGATGACTGACACTGAATGGGAAGTAATAATACAAGCAGGACTGAATAAGATATATCTTATATATATCTTATATCAGGGTATATTAACACATATATATATATATATATATATATATATATATATATTTTAATATCACGGTATTAGTACCACTATCTTCATCAATTTAAATGAAAGCACTGATCTTGCAAGGGGTGGAGAAATTGTATGCCACCCCGCTAGCCACCCCATCCCAACTTTGGCAATGAACAAATAAAAAAAATTATGTATTTGAATTGAGAGAATGAGTAAAAAGTGTTTTCAGCATTTGATAGAGGTATACAATCTTAAAATTACAACAGTATTACCATAAGCCACAACAACAACAAAAAAAAACCCTGAAAAACTGTTTAACATGGTACACTCACGAGCTGCATCTTTTTTTATGCTATTGTGTACAAAGTGCATAATGTCAATCTCTAAAATTACACAGACAAAGATATGACAAGAACAGACCAGTACACACTCCCTTCTTTCCAATAGGACTGTGCTGACATCAGTACTCCAGTCACAGACAAAACCCTTTATTAACAGGTTTGAAGTAGAACCTCTTCAGCTACAACTATTAACTACCCAAAGTACCTCCGCCCAAAGAAACCTTTTCACTAGTCACACAAACTCTACAATAATGAACAAAAATGTGCATTAAACACACAAATGACTCCATCATGTTAAATTACACCTACCACTCAAATAATGAGGTAATAATGACCACATTTGTCTAATGTCTAATTTTCTCGACCCATGGGTATTTTTTTCTATTCCACATGAAACCCTTGGTTGAGCCTCTACATTTTCATGGGACAAGTAACATTATTGATATTAACCATTTGATTCAGCTCAGAAGAGAAGGTGTTATTTCTGTAGCAGTGGGGTGCTTTTTAACTGATCGAAAGTAAGAGAAATTATGCTGACTATAAAATGGCATGAAAGGTAAAGGGGAGAAAATGGAGCAATGACAAATCAGAATCAATTATTTAACAATGCTGTAGTATAAAATATTAAAATGATGTAGGCTCAGTCACTCGTCACAGGACATGAGGTATGGTAGAAAATTGCTTGTCACCGTCTGATACTCACTAGAATTTGACAAGGAGATGAACGAAATTGTGATAGGAGATAAAAGAGTTGTGTGCATATTTCTCTCATCTAAAAAAATCCAGCTGGTTAGTTGGAATAGATTAAATTGTTGACCATAAAAATTTGCCTTTTGTCTGACCACAATGTTGAAATGTTTCTGCTGCACTGATAAATCAAAGTAAAGTAAATGCTCTGTAAATCATCTCAGCAACATGCATGGTTTTGACACGTACTCCACATTTCCCCTTTGTTTTGATTCTCTGCCAATCCAATTACAATTATTGAGTGGCCTATGTCTTGGCTTAAAAGAAGATGCATGTCTTTTAAATGAGATCTACAGACAGTGCATTAAAATGCAGCTGGACTGACTTGATCACCAGAGTCACTCAGACCGAATCACTCATGCTGACAACAGTGAAGAATATTCAATAATCAAGCTTAGTGCATAGTCATCCACATTCTACTTTCTACTAACTACAAGGTCCCGTAGTGTAAGGATAGAGAAAATTTTGCTATGTTATGGCTTTGTGGATGTTTGCTTTCTTGTCTTTCCACAATGAATGAAGGACTGATTCCAGTTAAGTAAAAGAAAACATCCAGGCAGTATTATCACACTGAAAGCTTATGTATAAATTACTAGAAAACAGAGACCTTAGATTTATAAGGTTCTATCTGACATTTATTTTTCATCCCAATAGACCCATATTATACTAAGATTAAGAAATAAACATCGCAGGAGCATGCTGCTGCAGGGGAAAAAAACACAACAACTGTACTGTACTGTACTGCAGCCCGACATAAAACAGTGTTATCGGTACTACCCTAAAGGTAATTATTTTCCTATAACAGCACTTTCTGAAGCATTTTAATTCTCTTATATATAATTTGTTAATTTATCAATAAACAACATGAAATACTTTTGATCCATCATAGTTATAGTTATTTCATGAAGCAAGTTAATTCCACTTACATTATAGCAATTATCAACAGTTGATCACTCTCCATCCTCTCTTTTTTCTCTTGATAATATACAAGTAATTGCTAAAAAAAATAATCTCCTTACAGAAGACATTATCACTTTTACATTTTTATTTGTTAAATAACATCATTTGTAAATTTATTTTAAGTCATAGATTATGTGATGCATCTTCCATGCAAGTCCCTGGAAATTAGCTGTTACTATATATACGATAATGTATTAGAATGAGCGCATTAATATAAACCTGTGATTTGTCTTACAGTTTACGCTACTGCCAGAGCTGTGCTGTTAGAAAATTAATAAACATCTGACCAATCGGACTTGAGAATTCAACAGCACTCTGGTATAATATATTATAACACATTCAGTTCTAGGCCTTCAGCTGCCCTAATCACTGATAAGTGACTGCTCTCATATTTTATTGAACTTAATCATCAAAGACGAAAATAATGCAACAGCATAGCAGTCAATTTGAATATCGGGTTGCATGTGATTTTTGAGGGCTCTGTCATTTTGTTTTGCTCCTGGAGACTGAATTGTCCTCCTTCTTGATTGATGAGCATAATGAAGTACATGAAGCCTACTGCTGTTCAGATCCCCATGACGGCACTAAAGCTGCACTCAGCACAGCAAATCACCAGGTTTACAGAGAGTCACCTCTTTACTGATCTGCCATTCTCTCTGCCTGAGGTGGAGAGCTGACTGGCATCAGACTCCCAGGAGCAGCCAGGGACTGACCCAACATGGCAGCCTCTATTCCAGGAGGAGAGAGCAAGTGCATGGCTCACAAATCCATCACCTTTCGGCTAGAAGTGCCTCCTCTATCCTGAGAGACTCTGGAAGGGATAGAGGTGTCTGTCAAGAAATGCTGCAGGTGAGAAAGTGTGGAGTGTTGAAAAGCTGTCCCACAAGACTTGTGGAAAGTTCAAGCTGTCAGCATAACGGGGGAAACTGTTCATGTCTACTGTGCTTAGACATAGTAGAGTGTTTTATCTCCCCTCATCAAGTAGATGAAATGCAAATAGAGATCATTTTGTTGGTAACTGAGAAAGACAATCTCATTATTAGCACACAGTCTGGATAAGATGATCTGGAAAATGCTGTAAATGTAAATCCTGGTAGTAACAAATAAATAAGTAAATACCCTCATTTACACAAAACACATTATACATATTATAATTCTTAGGAGCTTCTAGGAAGACTCCAAGCTACATGACTGTTTGGGGAAGTTTCACTTTAACACTGGGACGTATTTTTCACTAATTTACATTCAGCGCTAATGTAGTACACAATAATGTTTGGATCAAACAGAGGCATTAACTAAGCTGTTAATCACTCCTTTGTGTACATGTGAGCTTTCTATAAGATATATTGTAGAGCAGTGCCAATATTAAAGTGGGCCTTAAACATCAACATATATGCAATGCTGACTGATGCCTCATGGTGATCTCTGGAGCTCATAAGGTTTTATTTTGAAATATCGCCTCAGTATCACATTGCTCCTAACAGGTCTATGTATCAAAAAGATATATGTGGGACATGTAGTCTGTTGTAAGTACATTATTACCCTATTTTCTCCATGACAGCATTGCCTTAGAGGTAAGAGTTATGCAGTTCCACTTAAGAGCAGTTGTATAGATTACCAAATAAAAAAATTTAAAAAAAACAGGATTCTTGCCTTGGCCTAAGAATCCTTGATAACACTTTGCTTAAGGGTAGTGTTCATCATGATGACATCAGATGATCTTCATGACAACTGAGCTTTAAATTCAGTTGTCATAATGATTCCCTGATGTCATCATGATGAACACTACCCTTAAGTAAAGTTATATAATAGTATTGATAGCTAGTCAGGTAAAATTAATTAAAAATGTAACAATCCCGTATCTGGGACTTAGTAACAAAAGTGAATACCTGGAATAACACTGTTATATAATGAAGGTTTTAACAGGGACATCCATTACAGTGTAACAACAGATCTATGTATATTTATTCTGGTCTTTAAATAGAATGTCTTATGTCTGCTTGATGATAATATCAAGATGCCATTATGACAAAGTTGTGAATATGTTCTCATTCATCTATTCATTCATCTTCAGTAATAGCTTTATACTGGCCAGGATTTACACACTCATTATTACCTAGGAACAAATAGCATAGATAATCTACCTACCAGGTTATTTTTTGGAGGTGGAAGAAAACTGGAGAACCTGGACACAGGGAGAAAATGTGAACCTCCAACAGATAGTATCCAAATCTTACAGTAGGTTTGAACCAAGGACCTTGGAGGTAGCAATGCTTCCTCCTGAAACACACACTTATATTTCCCTTATATATTCATTTTCAGTAACCACTTTGGTCAGGATCACAGTGGATCTATCCTGGTACCACTAGGCACAAGGCAGGAGAATTCATCCCAGATGTGCTTTCAGTCCATCTCAGGGCACCATTCACACAATCATTCATTTCTGACAGTGGGAGGAAACCAGAAAACCCTGAGGAGACCTATGTGGACATGGGGTGAACATGCAAAACTCATGCACAAAGTAACCAGAGTAAGCCACACTAACCACTGAGTCACTTTGCCAACCTGTGCCAACCATTATGTGACAGCAACATACCAAAAGTACACCGAGCTATAAAGTCACTATAGTTGTCATGACTTTGTCATGTCAGTCAGCCCTGAAAGTATAAGACAACCGTATGTCATAAAATAAATGCTGTTTTCACGTCAGCCTATACCTGTTGGCGTAAGCCTTGGAATGAATGGTTTCTACGACGACATTGTTTACGTGCTGGTAATTCATACACAGAGATAGAATACACAAATTTCATCAGGTTTTAGCTTTCTGACACACACAAGATTTCCACTAGCATCAAACAAGTAGGTGGACAATGGTAGCCTCTTGTATGTGAAAGATTATAGTGATTATATGAAGAGAAAAAAAATTTACAATTTAACTCAGTATGACTTTATTTTTTACAAAACAAGATCACACACTTCCTGCAAACTCCTTTGTTTGCCTGAGAAATATCATATAAAGTCAGTGCATATGGTTACTGACACTCTAGTTCAAATGTTAATTATTTTATGTTCCATCCTGTTATATTCATATTTCAATTGCAGTCTTCATGCACTTAACAAAACTGTGTTTGCTGACAATTAATTAATCTCTCTTTTTAGGTAACACATGAAGCGCTTTTTGAACAGACACTGTATGCAGATTTTCACAGATTCACTGATCTTAAGATTGTTTCCTGTTAAATCACAGAAGCAGCGGCATAGCTTACAGGCTCAGCACTGTGGAAGTAAAACAGGTTTAAATTGGTGTGTATTATAATGCCACAGCACACAAGGAAAAATGATTCTGTGTGCTTTCGGAGTTTTGTTGAAGATTTTATTACAGATTCCCATAGAATTATCTCAATACACCTTATGTTCTGTGTTCATTTCTGAGGCCTGTGTAGATCCCCTATAAAGGAGAGCAAAGACCTCACAATGTGCAACTGTAGATATCACCATGGCACCTTCCAGACTTAAAGAGCCCAGAATTTGCACTCCTGTCTACCTTATCTCCATCCCTGTTTGCTTAGATATGAGTATCTAAGGCAGGCTTTACAGAAACAACATACAGCCTAACACCGTGTTCAACACTATAGGACCTCAGCTAATGTTGCAACCGACAAAGAAAATAACTGAGTAAATAGGAAAACAGCTAAAGAATGCTAATGAGGAAGGAAAATCTCTGCATGACAATTTCTCTACAAGGACTTAAAAGCTCTCTGTGAAGACCCCAATACAACATTGTTTATACTTTAAAATTAAAGGTTTCAAACGTTCAGGTAAAGGTTAGGAGCAGGGTTAGCAGATTGCTCCAATAACATTGAAGACAAAATATGATTAGATTAAAAGGTCTACAATGATTTAGAAGAAAGCTTTATTTCATTTAGCAGCTCATATGCTGGGAACAGCAACTGAAAATGGGTTTCCAGAGTTTCCAGAAGACATTGCAAAGACCACTCATAGGTCAGATACACTATATGGCCAATTAAGTATGTGCACACTGAAGTATTGAATATCCCATTCCAAAACCTAGGGCATTAATATTGAGCTATTCCCTGTTTGGGCACAGATGTCAGATGAGAAGGGCTGGTGCACAGCAGTCATTCCAATTCATCCCAAAGGTGTTCAGTGCAGTTGAGATCAGATTTCTGTACAGGCCATTCAAGATCTTCCACTCCAACCTTGGCTTGTTGGATATCACTTTGTGCACAGGGGTTAAACCACTTAGTTCCAGTGAAAGGAAATCTTAATTCTACAGCAAACAAAGACATTCTAGACAATTGTGTGCTTCAAACTTTGTGGTGAGAGTTTGGGGAAGAACCACATATGGGTGTCATGGTCAGGTATCCACATACTTTTGGCCATATAGTGTATTATCATTGTTGTCTGAAACATTAAGACAGGTGGAAAAAAGTGACAGAAGCTAATGAGCAGAATATACAGACTTCTCAGTGTATGGTAGTTGAAGAAGGGTGTGTAGGGATTACAGCACACTCCCTCTGCAGGACCTGCAACCTGATGAGCATCAAAAGTGCCAGAGCGCACAAATTATCAAAATATGGTATGCTGAACGAATTTCTGTCTGGTAAGAGCGAATGGCCATCACCTTACATGGATGCCAAACTCAATACCCATGGGCCAAAAACTGATGCCAATCTGCTGAATTCAATGCAAATCAGACCTGGGCCTTAAAAAGAATAATAAAATTTTTTTATATATATATATATATATATATATTTTTTTTTTTTTTTTTAAATGCAAAGCTTCAGATACGCATCGGCTTTTGGTGTGATCTAATGATTGACTCCAAATCCCAAAATGCATCACCCAGTGTAGAGACTTACAAATATGTTAAAAAAAAAAATAAAAGTTGATGGGGTGCAAAGGTGATGTAACATCAGTCCACTGAGGCGAGCGTAGTGAAGAACCCAAGTGCAGCTTTTATTTACAAAGTGAAAACCAAAATTACAAACAATGACTTGCCTTGACATGGACAGACTTGACTTGGCATGAACAAGCTTGACACGAACAGACTGCAGGTTACAACATCATTATCAATATACAACCCAAGACAATGGCTACATGAGGGCTATATATATACACCAAACAATTAAGGTAACATGACAATACAACCAGTGAGGAACAAGACACATGACTAACCTAACCAATCAGAACAAGACACATGAAACCAAGGAACCAATGAGAAAGTGACACAAAGACAAGGGTAACACATGACCAGATCACATGAGGGGCAAGGAACACATGGGAAATGGAGTCCAGGAACAATAGTAAGAGTCCGGGGTGGAGTGCCCTCTAGTGGAGTTCATGGGCACTCCAGCTGGGAATCGTGACATAGCCCCCTCCCTAAGGAGCGGCTCCCAGACGCTCCTCAACAGAAGTAGAGTCCAGGAGGGAGGTGGAGTGGAGGCGGAACAGGGGGAGGAATGGAGGGCCAGGCCCGTGAAGGGGAACATGATCTGGAAAATGACATGGACCGTGGGACAATGGGCAAGAGCATGGGTCATGAAGCAGTGGAAAACTGTGCAGCAATGGAGGACCAGGGCCGTGAAGTAGTGGCAGACTGTGGAACAGTGGAGGCCCAGGGGACCACCAGGTCAGATCCAGAGGAGCATGGAGCCATGGGGGAGCAGGGGGAGCAGGCAGAGCAGGAAGCCAAGAGCACCAGGGCGGAGCTGAAGGGCACCAGGGCGGAGCAGGCGGCACTGACGGGCACCAGGGCGGAGCAGGCAGAGCTGAAGAGAGCCAGGGCGGAGCTGAAGAGAGCCAGGGCGGAGCTGACGGGCACCGGGGCGGAGCAGTCGGAGCTGACGGGCACCGGGGCGGAGCAGTCGGGTCCAAAGATCCCCACGGCGGAGCAGACGACCACCACAGCAGAACAGAGGGGAGCAAAGATCCCCACAGCAGAGCAAATGTCCACCAACGTAGTGCTAACGAGGCAGGTGCACACCAAGGCGGATCAGGCGGGACTGGCACAGAGAAGTTAACAACGGCCTCCGTGGTTGAGACAGGACAGGCTGAGAGTTCATAGACAACTTCCATGGCCGTGACAGGACAGGCTGAGAGTTCATAGATGGCCTCCGTGGCCGTGACAGGGCAGGCGAGGAGCTCGGAGACGGCCGCCGCCTCGGGAGGTCCTGCAGCGGACGCCGCCGCATTGGGGACAGACTCGTGGACAGGGGAGGCCTCTGGGATGCCAGCCGCTCGCACTGACGTCAAAGGTGGATCCATCACACTGGCAATCAGTCTCATCAGTCCTGGCCCAAGCTCCGCATCTGCCGGAGCTTGGGTACTATACCCCCTCCCCAAAAAATTCTTACAGGAATCTTGCATGGCATCCATGGCATGACGGGGTTCAGACGTGACGACCGTACCGTGGTGAGACTCGGGCGTGGCGGCCATCTTGGCCGGGGACATGAGCAGGCCCCGGAGAGGCAGGCATGACGTGAGCAGGCCCTGACATGACGGTCGGGACCTGACAATGCTCCGGTATGGTGGGTACCGGAAAATAGCAGGGTTCCTCATCTGCAATCCCCACAGTGAACGAGGAACCACTTAGCTGGAGTGCAAAGTCAATATATGTAGCCAGAGTCCAGTGAGGCGTGTGACATGGCATTAATAAAGAGATTTCTTCTGTGAGGCCAAAACAGAAAATGTTTTTGAGGGCAATGTCATTAAAATCCACTAAATGGCACAATCCACAAAAGTCCTCAACATAATCCTCTATGGCCCTGTCGCCTTGACGAAGGCAGAGGAGGCGAGAAGTTGCTGGGTTCATGGTAGCGGTCGTGTAGTCTGTAACATCAGTCCACTGAGGCAAGCATAGTGAAGAACCCAAGCGCAGCTTTTATTTACAAAGTGAAAACCAAAATTACAAACAAAGACTTGCCTTGACATGAACAGACTTGAACAGACTAGACTTGGCATGAACAAGCTTGACATGAACAGACTGCAGGTTACAACATCATTATCAATACACGACCCAAGACAATGGCTACATGAGGGCTATATATACCAAACAATTAAGGTAACATGACAATACAACCAGTGAGGGACAAGACACATGACTAACCTAACCAATCAGAACAAGACACATGAAACCAAGGAACCAATGAGAAAGTGACACAAAGACAAGGGTAACACATGACCAGATCACATGAGGGGCAAGGAACACATGGGAAATGGAGTCCAGAAACAATAGTAAGAGTCCGGGGTGGAGTGCCCTCTAGTGGAGTTCATGGGCACTCCAGCTGGGAATCGTGAGATATAAAGTCATGTAAATTCTTAAATGTCTTTCTAAATTTTATATATTTTTAATATTTGGAAAACAGATATATTGAATAAACCTTTTAATGCTCGTGCATTTATTATTTTTAATTAAAGAAAAAACATAGAACAAATTTGTTTCCATCTAAAGCTCAGTGACCTTGGCTTATTTTCTGTGAGGAACATGTAAACAAGAAAAAAAATTTGAACACGCATCCTAATAAATGGTTGAAAAGAGTACTTGAAAAAGAGGGATTATAGTAAAACACGAGTGCATGTGAAATACACAAGATAAAGCACTTGTGATCTCTCATATCCAGAGAAAAGAAGTCCCAAGGTCCTGAGCATCTGCAATCATGGTGAGAAGGATTAAGGAGGAGGCTTCTTATACCCAAACTGCATGTCCCATATATCCAACACTACCAGTGCCTAAAGTAAGTGTGAGTGACTTTTTTGTTATTGGTATGTGTTGTGTGTGTGTGTGTGTGTGTGTGCACCTGTGAGCATTTTAGGTGTCTAACAAAGACTTTTCAACATTGTAGGTTGCAGCTGGTGGGGAAAAGAGGAAGCATTGTCAGGATTTCCTACCAGCAAAGGACACTAAAACACCTTCTACATGTACCAAGTGTAGCAAGTATATTTGTAATGCACACACTAAGATTTTCATGTGTGTAGACAGAGATGCACATTCGAATGGTGTTTGTTTTTCCACTACTCAAATTCATTATTCTGGTTACTAGAGTCTAGTTCATCTACTTTACACATGAATGAACGCACACTGTTCTGTTTTACCCAATGTTATTTCAGAAGGATGTGATTCATTTTTTGTAAACATAAATAAAAAAACAATGCAAATTTGATTGTGTGTGTTTTCTATTTGATTTTATAGCTGGTATTTGTTTTGTCATAGCCAATACTACTTTGAACTTAAGATGGAGATAAAAAAAAAGTGTAACAAACACAATAGTTTTCAGTAGTCAACGTTTTACAAGAAAAACAAGATGTATGCTATTATGCATTGAGCTACTAATCATCAGTATTGTTTGTAAGGGAGTTAGAGACCATATAAACACTGGAAATATGTCATTTTTCATGTCTGTGGTGTTTTAAACCCCCCAGTTATATCACGGATCAATTTGACCTGGCGAAGACCTCCGATGGAAGCAAATAGTATGGGCCATAAAAGGGTTAATCATTTTAATAAATGGTACCACCTAGGCCTAATAATGCATACAGTTGAATAGATTAAGTTAGCCCTTCTTTTTGCTAGAAACCTCCTACTCTACTGTCAGTAGATTCTACAGAAAGATTCTACCTATCTTTCAAATTCAGTAGAGGTTTAGATTGGGATAGTGCAGACTTTCTAAAGTTATACTTCTGTTGGTGAAAATCCTTATCTGCAGATATTCCTAGCTTGTAATAAACACTGAGAATCTGAAAATCAAACCAGTCTGCTTACTCATCTTTGACGAATTTCTGGCAGAGTGCTCCTTGGATACAACCAAGGTGGGGTAGCCTCGGTGAGTGTGCCTAAAGTTGAATTAAACATATTTATGGGTTTTAACTATTCATTTTGTTATTAAAAAAAAGGCAGTTCTTTGTTCTACTGTTTGGCATGTGTAAGGAAAACAGTAGCAAGTTCTGCCTTTTCACAATTCTAAGGTGCTCCATACTAATATATGGACTAACGTCTAAAATTAATGAAATATGATCTCACATATTGCAGCTGAATTTAGAAAACACTATTAAAAAGGTTCTGGGCTGAAGTATAATCTGTGAACCCATATACTCAATGTTCTTGGTGAGTGTAGTGTTAGGGTTTAGGCCATAATGATTCACAGTCATGACTCATGTGTACTATCTGCTTGAAGTCAGCATTAAAGCACCAAGAGCAACAAGGTCTGTGCTTATTAGACAGTGCTAATTTTAAAATAGGAACCAGTGGCTGGAATATAGAAACATGCAGTGAAATGTGAGTTAGTTAGTGAATGATGAATGAGTGGCTAAATGTTTGTTTGTTCGTAATGTATAACCATGCCAGCTACCATGACTATTTTCATGGTGGGAAACAGGTCAAAATCTGTATCCCACTTTTCTGATGGTTGACCACAAACGCAGCTGACACATGATCTCCAGATTTTGAGCCATCTGTATATATCTGATTGTATGACTGAAAGCTTCCCCAGATACTTAAATGTTGTTGGTGGTAACCATTGGGGTGTATGTAGATCCATGATTATGTTTGTCATGATTAGGTTTGTTTGTTTGTTTTGATATTCCAGGGGGGATATTACAGAAGTGTGCCTAACCTAGTACACTTACATCAACTTTATATGTTCTAGGTGGGGCTTAATCCGTAGTCCAAAAGGACGAATATGTCTTGGCTTTCTCTCACACAACAATGAAGACTGAGGTGAGAATATTGATAAACTGGGTTATTTTCATTGATTGATAGGTTTGTTGTGTATTGCAAGGCTAATCTGAGACGTCTATTCTACAAAGAGAGAGTTCTTTAGCCTCAACACATACGCTTTGAATTGGTAATGTTCTGAAGGCCCCCAGGGAAAGGCATATGCCTTAATGATGAATGATGTCCAATAGCTGGATGTATGATTTTTTGGCTAAGCTATACCCCATGCTTCCATAGTCCAGACATGACCGAACCAGTGTTCTATAGATTTTTAGAAGAACTGAGCTTTCAATTCCCCACACATATTCATGGCTTTAAAATAACTGTTTTTTTTTATTCTTGAAGTGGAGGATAAAATATGATTTATTATCAAAGGATATGCCAAGGAATTTTGATAGGGTCTCTTTCCACCAAGACAGAAAGAGCATAATTGGCAAAAATGCACACCGAGTTTTGATCTTTTAGAACTTGAAGCTGTTTGATATGGACCAAGACTAGGTGGACAATGCACAATACAATGCATGAATTTACCTCTAACAAACAGATGTCATCTACATAAAGGCCGTAGTGGATCACTGGCCCAACTTCCAATGTTGTTTATTTTGATACCTGATAAAATACTATCTTGAGGCGCTCTTGGCTCTTGTTTGTGTAAGTCAGAGATGGTATTATCTACCCTGACTTTAAAAAGTCTGTTAGATTAAAAAGTTCAAATTCAAAAGTCAATAAAAGTAGGCAGCTGTCCACTGAAAAAAAATGTTGATGTAAATCCTTTAAAATACTGTACTTCCAGGTTGATTCATATACTTTCTCTAAATCAAAGAATACAGCAATCATGTGTTCCTTTCTTATAAAAGCATCACATATGTAACTCTCAAGGCTGATGGGGTGATCTCTACTGCTTCTTTCTAAACCCACACTGAGCATTACTTATAAAATGGTTGAACTCCAGCATCCATACAAGGCATTCATTACCCATTCTCTCCGTAGTTTTACATAAACAACTTATCAGGACTATGGGATGATCTTTCCCTGCTTTTGGAATGGGAATGATTATTGCTTCTTTCCAAGAAGATGGAATATGTCCTGATATCGAAATGGAGTTTTTTTTTTTTTTTTTTAAGCAAGCACAAAGTAGTGTATATATATATATATATATATATATGTATGTATAATGCACCCCTCCTACAGCTTCGCTACACATTCTCCAGTCCATCCCCCTCACATAGTTCCCACTATGCCAGATGTCTCTGGAACCATCACCATCTCAGAGGATCAAGTAAGAAGGGAATTGAGCAGGCTTTGCCCCACAAAGGCTGCAGGCCCTGATGGAATCAGCCCAAGAATTTTGAGAGCCTGTGCCCTGCAACTTTGTGGTGTGCTACAATACATCTTTAACCTAAGCCTACATCTGGAGAGGGTCCCGGTGCTATGGAAAACATCTACAGCTACAAAAGTAGCACGGCCCTGTGTCCTCAATGACTACAGGCCAGTAGCGCTGACCTCTCATCTAATTAAAGTTTTCGAGAGACTGATCCTCAGATCCATTCGGACCCTTGTCAAACCCTTCCTTGATCCGTTACTGTTTGCCTACCAGCCTCAACTTGGAGTGGATGATGCCATCGTCCACCTGCTCCATCGAACCTATACTCAAGGGAAACCGGGGAGCTCTGTGAGGTTTATGTTTTTTGACTTCTCTAACGCCTTTAACACCATCAGACCCACCCTACTGGAGGAGAAGTTGAAGAACACTCCTCTGGTCTCTTGGATTATGGACTACCTCACTGGCAGCCCCCAGTACGTTCGCATACAGAACTGTGTGTCTGACACTGTGATCTGCAGCACCGGTGCTCCTCAGGGGACAGTTCTTTCTCCCTTCCTCTTTACCCCGTATACATCTGATTTTAGTTACAACTCTGAATCCTGTCACCTTCAGAAGTTCTCTGATGACTCTATGGTTGTTGGATGTATTCAGGGTGGTGACACCTCAGAATATCAGATGGTAGTGGACAACTTTGTTACCTGGTGTGAGCTCAATCACCTACAGCTCAATGTCAGGAAAACAAAGGAACTTGTAGAGGACTTTAGAAAATCCAGGACCCCCGTCACTCCTTTGACTGTCCACGGTGAGGAAGTTGAGATTGTTGCGGATTACAAATATCTGGGAGTCCATATAGACAACAAACTGGTCTGGACATCAAACTCAACAGCACTCTTCAAGAAAGGCCAGAGCAGGCTGTATTTTCTGAGGAGGCTCAGGTCTTTCGATGTCTGCAACACCATGCTGCAGATGTTCTATGAGTCTGTGGTGTCTAGTGTCATTTTCTATGCAGTGGTCTGTTGGGGAAGTAGCATGAAGGTGGCAGACAGAAATAAACTGGACAAACTAATCAGGAGGGCTGGCTCTGTACTTGGCATGGAGCTGGACCCTGTTCACGTTGTGGTTGAGAGAAGGATGTTGTCAAAACTCCACGCAATCCTGGACAACCCTTCTCACCCACTACACAATGTGCTGGTCGGCCAGAGGAGCACTTTCAGCCAGAGACTGATCACTGCCAAGTGTTCCACTGAGCGCTTCAGAAGATCCTTTATCCCTGTGGCCATCAAGCTGTACAACTCCTCTCTATAAGTGCTGAACTTTCATATGTAATGCATATGCAATACATGTTCAATTCATGTGCAATAAGGGACTTTCATGTGCAATACAAATTTATTATTACTGCCTATTTATTAATACTAAGATTAGTGTGCAATACATACTATATAACTAACTGTACTTAATTACCGTTAACATACTGGACTTATCATACTCAACATTTGTCATTCCATTGCACTTCAATTAACTTCACACCTGATCTAAACTATCATCTTCACTGGTATAGTTCTACATCATTATGGTTATGTTTCCTTATTCATTTTTAATTTATTGATTTACTTTTTTCATTTTTGTATATATATACTGTATAGGTACATATTTATTTTATTTTATTTTATTCTTTCTTTCTTTCTTTCTGCAAATCAATTTCCCCCTGGGATTAATAAATTTCTTTGAATCTTGAATCTTGAATAAGGTAAATTCTTTAAAAACTGATAGTGGATGTTACCTTACCGTATTACATGATCTGTTTATGGCCCACATTAATTCTTCCAAGGTAAAAGGTTGGTTGTACAATTCCAAATTATCAGAGAAAAAGTTAACACCTTTCTTTTCTTCTGCAGCCTGAATTGCTTGAAAAGCAGAAGTCAGTTTTCAGTAGATGAGTTTTTTCCAAAGGTTTCTGCAAGGATATTAGCAATTTTTGTTTTGCGGTTAATATTTTATCTTGATGTTTAACATGCTGAAATTGAGGTCTGCAATTCTTGCCCATCATACCACGAATAAGATTCCAAACCTTTTTTTGTAGAAGTCTTTCATGAAATGCTGGATACAAGTTGCCTGCCTTTTCCCGCTCTTTTATAGCATTTTTGCAGTTGTCATTGAACCATGGCAGACAATTATGTTTCATATTGGGTGAAGTTTTTGGAATAGTATCATTTGCTATGGAAGTTAGAATACTAGTAAATGTTTTAATAGGCTCTGGTTCATCTTCAGAAAAAGCATTAAATCTCTCATAACAGAGACTGAAAGAGGTACCAGGTTTTTTTTTTATGCCATCGCTGTACACTAGACCCTTCTTCTCTTCCTTTAAGAACAAGAATAAGTGGAAAATGGTCAGTTCCACAGAGGTCATGCCACACTTTCCATGAGAGATCCAGTAATAGCTCAGTCTGACAGATAGTCAAGTCGATCACCGAGTAGGTACCTAGACCAGAATGTAGATAGTTTGGAGATCCATTATTTAGGAGGCACAGGGCATGACTGTCAATGAACTCAATTCTCTTGCCTCTTGTGTTACTCTGATTACCACCCTGTAAAGTACTGTGGCTATTAAAATACACCATAAGTATGAAGGGTGGGGGGGAGCTGCTGGACAAGGCTGTTCAAGTCTTGGTGTTTGAGTCATGTCTGCTGGAATGTATATTGAGCACACTGAAATAGCTCTCTAGAGCATTATACACACTGCTGATTTCCGGTTGTTAAATTCTGATTGGTTTGGTTATAGATTGTTATCATTTCACTCTGATTTTCTGCACTTTTTGTCCTTAGATGTGCCGCACCATTACCATTACTGACAATCTGTGGTTTATCCTTTTGTAAGCAGGTCAGAACTGTTTGGCAATCGACTGTGGAGAAAGTTTTTGGCCACTGAAGCAAAGGTTTTATTTAAAGAATAGGAGGAGATTGTGCAAGACTGTTTACAGTTTCTTTGTACATCTGATTTTTCACTTTCTCTTTAATCCACATTGGACATTCTTTTGATGTAGCCATGTGTTTTCCTCCACAATTGCAGCACTTGGATGGATTCTGACAGCTTCCTTTATCATGACCCTCCTCACCACAATTACAACACTTATTCTTATTCTTACAGTTGTTGACCTTATTTTTAACAGTTAAAGTATCTCAAAAGGTTGGGAATAAATAAGTCAACAAGAACACACATATATCCAATAGTGATTCTTTCTGGTGGGTGAGGTTTATTGAAGGTAATAATGTACATGCCAGTTTTAATACTTCTGTCTTCTCTTTTGAATGGTATTCACGTGAATCACTACTTGAGTTGAGTTCCTGAGCAGTCTCATCTTCTTCTACATCATCGAGTTCTCTGGTGCGGATCGCTCCTTTGCAGTAATTAAGAGTGGGATGTAGAAGGACCTTAATTTCAAGACCAGCTAATAAATTTGCAGATTCTCTACATTGGCTTTTTTTTGTTTTTTAGAACATTCCACCAGAATCTGTCCAGATCTCAGTTTCTTCACATCTTTCATTACACCAGGTATTCCTGTAATGCCCTTATGAATAGCAAAGGTTTTGTGATCGGCATATCTGATAACTTAGACTGAATAATTATGAATTTTGGCCAATCTTCACTACTTAGCTACTTATAGCTACCGGTTGTAAAGGTAACAAGAATCAGTTAGCCTTTCATCTTCCTCCTGATTTTTTGTTTATGTTAACATTTTATCTAAAATAATGTTCAGCTTTCAAACAATGCTAGATCCAAAGGCTTTTGATTAACTCTCCATGCACTTTACACTCAGACACTTTACAACATTTAGATTTACATCAGGCTGTCAAAATGTCTACTATATCCTGTGTAGGATATCAGGAGGAAGTGTGTGTTTGGGTGTGTCTGAGTGTGTGCATACACATTTTCAGTCAAGAGAATGTCACAGAATTCATGGTGATCATTGATTTTTTTCTTGATTCCTGAGTCCTGACAGCATGAACACTATCTGCAGCTGTGCTCTGAGGAAATGGTAGCCAATGTCTCTGGCAGTGCCATGTTCTATCAGAAATATCACAAAAATGAACCTCTCAGAGTTACCCACAGAATTTTAACCATCAACAAGAGCTCCGTCACTAGTGGTACTGGTTGGATTGTTGGAAATGTGAGCCTGTGTTTTACAGTAGGCTGTTTTTTGAGCATGTTCACTTCCTTAATTACAAGGCTTCCAACATTACAATTGCTACAGGATTTTTTTTCAGTGACATTCTGGATTGCACAGATGTCATTCTTTGATAGGTACAATAAATACAGTAAACATACTGTTGATATTTCAATTTATCAATAAAAATGTATTTTCCCCTCTTGAAATTAGTGTATTTTTGCATGAAATTTCAGTGGTGTTATGGGAAGAATAGATTCTCTGTAATGTGGGAATACACAAATTTTGAGGATGAGACATTATATGGCTTAGTACTGTGAATGGATATCTGATTAGTGTAAAACAAATATTTCTGGGTTCCATGGTGATCAATATTTGTTCTTTGATAAACAACAGAAGATGCCCAGTACTTTTTCCCCAATCAGAATAACTATCTATCTATCTATCTATCTATCTATCTATCTATCTATCTATCTATCTATCTATTGTCTAATTTTGGCATATGGGCATCTGTCTGAAACCAATTTAAATTGAAATATAAAAAAATTAATATTTATTTTACTTCACCTGGTGTAATATTGCACTCTCGCCAGAATAACACTATTTTTTAGGGGGAAAAAGTGTTTTTAGAAACATGCAAAATAAAAATAGTGAATAGAGTGCATTTATAGAAGTAAATTAATGAACCCTTTTCCCAGACATTTGGATGAATCTAGGACACTGGTGACATCAATACACTCCCACAGACAAATAAAAAACATGGAAGTAAGGTCCAGACTACAAATGGGAAAAATTCAAACTTTATTTTCTCTCTGTTGAAAAAAATCTGAGAATTCCTGTGTAAGGAATTCAAGGCTGAACATTTATGTACTTTCAAAACCAGATTACTTGATACTTTATCACACAATGTAGTCACCAAAATGGGCCTCATTTATCAACCTGGATACAAACAGATTTATTATCTCATAAATCTTTCATTTGAGCATTTACACAAGAAACTTGGTATTCATGAAAATCCTGTATATTTAGAGATAAAAATCCTTCATATACTACTGTTGCTCCTGAATGTGCATAAATTTATGCATTAGAATGCTAACTAATGTAAACCCTGACTTGATCAACTTCAAATCATATCATTTGCATGAATTACTCCACCTTTATATGTGGAATATACTGTTCAGGTTAAATTGTTTATTTTTATTACATTTACAGCATTTAGTAGACGCCCTTTTCCAGAGCAACTTACAGAAGCGCTTTGGAATCTCTACCAAAAACACAACCTTTTGTGGGCATCATTATTAATATATTGTACCAAAAAACAGGAAATGTATCTTTGGTACTTTCTAACTTTGCCTTGGATTTCTGCCTGCAAAGATCATGCTGACTGAGAATTCAGTTTAACAAGCACATGTAAAAAGAGTTTGCCTAAAGAGGTTTTTCCTAACCAAGTGTGCTTTACTCATGTAATGAATGCTATGGTTTGCTCAAACTGTTGGATAGCTAACTGTAGGCCACTTACTGGTGACTTTCTATAGAATTACTTGTTACCTCTAGTTACACACTATAGAGTGTTGCATATAATGTATTAAAAAAGAGCTACAAACCTGTCACTGTTGATCGCAGTCAATAGGAAGCTAAGCTCCAAGATCAGCTCCATGGACAGCTGCCCCTTTAAATACAGCAGCACGTCAGTAAATCAGCACCATGGTTGGGCTCTCCAGCTGTCCTCCTGCAGCCAACATCTGTCCCACCAGCTGAACACAACCAGCAATTAAACACCTGGTATGCCTACCTTCAAAGAAAACTTTTCAAAACAGACAGTGTGTGCATTTTAGGATTCAACACTAGATTCTTAAAGTCACCAAAACAAAAACACAAAAAAAAAAAAATATATATATATATATATATATATATATTATTTTTTTTTTTAAGTTCTCTTGGCTTAAATCTTTTGGTCAGAAATTCATACATATGTGTTTTTGTCTGCACAACAGAAAAGCAAATTTAAAAACATCAATCAAAAAAAGAGAGGCTATATGTAAAAGTCGTTATAATGAGACCTCTAAACAAAGCAAGAATGTAGCCGCTACCCAAACTGCAGGTGTGTGTCAGTCACTGAAACGTACACTGCAGAAATGTCAGAATCATAATGGCCTGGGGAACCAGCAAGAATGCTTGAAAGATGAAATGGCTGACAAATTGACAGAACAGAAAATGATTACACAGAATATAAAGGAAGCCTACTGAAAAAAAAGGAAATATACTGAAAATGTATTGAAATTCAGTGGCATTACGGTATTGCCCCATATAGGCTAAGCAAAATACAATATATAGGTTACAAAATTGAATATTGAATTTATTTAATAGTAAATAATTTAATCTCGTTCACAAACTAGGGGGGGCATGATGGCTTTGTCGCTAGCACTGTTGCCTCACACCTCTGGGGTTGGGGTTTCAATTCCCACATCTGCCCCGTGTGCGTGGAGTTTGCATGTTCGCCCCGTGCTTCGGGGGTTTCCTCCAGGTACACCGGTTTCCTCCCCCAGTTCAAAGACATGCATTATAGGCTGACTGGGATTTCCAAATTGTCCATAGTGTGCGAGTGTGTGCTCAATTGTGCCCTGCGATGGGTTGGCACCCTGTCCAGGGTGTCCTCTGCCTTGTGCTCCAAGTTTCCTGGGATAGGCTTCAGGTTACCCCACAACCCTTCGTAGGATAAGCAGCACAAAGAATGGATGGATAGTTCATTAGTTTAGACCCTTTATTTAGTGCTGTGTGGAACTGTGTATTATAACAGACATTTGAGATAACAGCTTTGATTCTTGCTCATACACACATGAATTTCAGGTATTTTCTCAGTCATACTGATTCACTGATTCAGCTTACTGAAGTCGCTTAATTCTAATGCATACATCGGTTCCACGTAATTGAAGTGAGTAACATTAACATAATTTGTTTTCATACATGCAACACGATTTGATCATGTATTTTCATATACGAGCAGTACAAAAACTCCACGCTCTCACTCAAAATGAGGATCGAAACCAGGTCATTGACGTTCTGCAAGAGCCACATTACTGCTGCACTATTCTACTGCACATGTTGTAGAAATAATGTAGCCACATAATGTAATTGGTTTACATATGCAATATATTCTCTTAAATCTGACCGACCACATAGTACCCTTTTTCCCCTCCAGTGTTGGGCAGTATCTCATTTCTGCATCCAGTCTCTCAATGAGGTTAAAATTTGGACTTTGGCTGGGACACTCAAGGGAATTCTGAGACGTGTCCAAAAGCCTCTTCAGTCTTGCATTAGCTGTGTGCTTCAAATTGCTTTCATGTTAAACTTTTTTTTTTTGCCCTAGTCTGTGGTCCCTTATACTTTGGTAGAGTTTTATTTTGTTTAAGGCCTTTCTGTATTTTGCCCTGTTCATCATTCCTGCAATCCTGGGCAGACTCCCATTCCTTGCCTCAGAGAGGTTGGCAATAGTGTTTTTTTTTTCTTGCCTGCCTGGCCAAGGCACTTCTTTCCTGGCCACTGAGTTCGAAGTCTAAATACTACTGAATCCTGGCTAACTCAGAAAACTCTAGCACCAGAAATTGAACATGGGCTTTTAGCAATGGGGCAGGAAATGGTAGATTCCTTGAGGCAAGTAAGGATGGACAACCTGACAGGGCTTGGCTGGAAAGTTCATAATAAAACCCTTCGCACTGCAGCTGCAGGCAGAAGGAGTGTAAGAGCGGTCTGTGGGGGTCTGAAGGAAGTCACAGAGCATCCAATGTGCTTTTTGTACTGGACATGTCTCTGACAGTGCATCAAATTCTTATCTGTATCTGTCTGTCTCTTCAGATTTCCAGAGCTCAGCAGTGGTTCCCCCCAGGCTTTTAAGGAGAGGTCGTCTCCCACACAGCCTCAATCCGGAGCCCACCTGAACACGCACACTCACACCCACACATACCCACATGTCTCATTATCCTTCCTTTGGCATAATTATGAACACAGCTAATTAATGAAATACTTAAACCTAACCTAATACTAACCTTAACCTCAATAACCAAAAGTCTGTTGTAGTTTTTCTTTTTTTTTTAAGATCATATTTTTGCTAAAAAAATAAATAAATAAATAAAGTTTATGTATCATTTGTACAGTACATCAAGAAATGTATATGTTGAAATGCTCGATGTGAGGCATATGTAATGTGTCAACATGTAGCAATGCACAAAAGTCACACACGTGCACACACAACTGTGAACCCAATTTAAACAAAAATTATTAAAAACAGAATATGTGCCATATGAAAACAATATAATAAATACAATAAAAGTAAGCATAAAAAGTGGATAAATGGAAAAAAGACAAATAACTGCACTGTGCTAAAGTCTCTCTCGGTCTAACTGCAAACATCTCTGACACAATAAGGCTCCTTGGGCAATGACTAATTATCACTAAGTAAATTCCTATCAAAAGTCATGCTGGCTTGGATGTCACCTGGGTAAACATGGGCTGTGTTAAATGTTAATGTAGAAGGGCAACTTGATGTTAATGTGGGCTACTGTAACAAACCAAATGATTCAGACAAGAAATAGAGAAAGAGTGAATAACAACAGCAACACTGCTATCACCAACAAACCACCCACCATTCCTGTATGTCTCTTTGACTCACTTTCACATCTCTATCGGCACACATTATCACAACTGTATATGTTCTTTTATCATTTTAGATTGCTTTCTGATTGCTTTCAAATTGTCTAATGTTAGACAATATTTCATCTGAGAGACCAGATTCAGGAAGCCATTTCAGTAGGGTTAAGCAAGGCCAAAACAATAATCAAACCCAAACACTTATATCACAAACAAAACTACCTTCACTAAACATAAAACAGAAACTACAAAATGGTTCCCCAACTCTCTTCCTAACCCAAAACCGAGAAAAGTGATGAAGAAAATGACCCCCTTCCAGCAGTTGTGGCAAGATTATATACAGACTATATAGACAATAGACAATCACAGTAGCAAAAGGATTCATCGCTTTCTATTCTCTTTTATACTCCATACACAGGAAGTGCCCCACTTGTAGGACTCAGCAGCCCAGTATGATGATGGCTCCCCCAAGGGACAGGGAGGACAGATACAAACAGGCAAAGTAATACAAAGCACAAAATACATACAAAGTATTCCATAACACCTAATAATGTTTGGTTCACCTCACTGATATCCCAAAGCTTTCCATTTTAGTGATGACACCTCATTTATTTCTAACACTGTAAAATTACAATCTGAAATTAGTATTTTGAAGCAATAAGTAATTATGGTTTTTTTTTTCTGCATTTTTTTTTGTTTTGTTTGTTTGTTTGTTTGTTTGTTTAGTCTAAGTAGTCTTGTAGGTCTGTCTCCACACAGAATGATGCAACGACATTATATAATGCAGTAAATGGCACACAAGAAACCACTAACAGTAATTATCTCCAACAGGAAACTTAGCGCTGAAATTAAGCCAATATTTCAATTTGTACTTAAGTATATTGCCCCCAAATAGGACACGAGTCAATAAAAAATAGGAAACAATCAGAGCAAAGTAATCTACAATCAAATTCACTTTATAAGTAACAATAAGATCCTATTTACCACTAAACTATTCCACAAGGAAGCAATTAAATACACGCTAGGAGCTAATTTAAATGATTGGCATTGACGTCAGTGGCTACATTTACATCCACATCAAATTCCATTTAAGGTCTATATTCGGGTTGCAGCCATATTCCGAATACGATGTTTATATGCTTATAGGCATCAGAATATTCCTGTGTATATGATTGTTGTAAGTATGTCTGAGTTGCCATTCCTAAATACCTAGCCTACAGCTAAGCATCTGTTAGCGCCCACAATTCCTTGTGGACTGAGCATGCGCATATATCTCCCTTTAGTGGATTTTCTGAGTGAGGTGTTTACATGCAACACATTTCCAATTAAAACAGGCATATTCCAGGGGTGGGAATCAGAATTTGGGGAATCAGGATATTGTCTTAATCTGAATCAGGTAATCGGATTGTGGTGTTTACATAAATCAATTCTAATTAGAATATTTCCAAATTCTGATTAATATTGGAATATTGATGTGCATGTAAACATAGTCAGACCAAATCTTTCTAATGTGGCCTTTTAGATTTCAAATCTAGGAAGTGATTATGAAACGCTTCAAAACCCTTTCATCTCCCCTTTACCCATTATTGAAAATGCCAAGCCTTGCTTTTGTTCATCATCCACCAGTGCACATATGAGGGATTTCACGATATCTGTTGTCCTTTGAAATAGAAGGCCCTTTAGTAAGTAATAAAGCTCGAATTAATTTAGAGCATCTACTTTAACTTACATTTTATGAAACGCATAGGCCAAATTCAAAAAATAAAACAAAAAGAAAATGAGCAGTGGGATAGGCAGGCAGGGAGTGTTCATTTGGAGAAAGAGTCTGAGGAAAAGCAGATTAAAGCTTAAGGCAGAAGGGGCTTGGATCAGGACTTGGAATATGCAAATTAAAGGAAGATTGAAACTAGATGACTACAAAACATTTTATGCTCCATAGCATCTTTAGGGACATACCCAGGCTCTCTGTGCCATGCAAAGAAGGCAGATTAGTTAAAAGCTAAATGGGCTGTGTTAAAAAAAATAAATGGACTGCTAATGTATTAATGTGCAGTGTTTATTTCTGCAGGCACAAGTATATACAGTCATTACAGTCTATGTATGTTTGCAGCGTGACTTTTGTGCATACTCTGTGTATGTAGTGTATGTTCTCTTCAGTTTGTAAATAATCAGTGAACCGTTTACATTGTAAAGGTTTCCTGTGTTATATTTACCATTTTATTTTGTTGGAATACACATCTGTACTATTGTACTTTAACCAACAAGACTGAAAGATAATAGGTTTTCTAAAACATACAGTCAGGTCCATAAAAGATTTGGCCATTGACAAAGTTATTGTTATTTCAGCTGTCTACCACAGTATATTGGATTTTGAATTACAGCCCCCTCCAAAAGTATTGGAACAGCAAGTTCAAGTCTTTTGTTTTTGCTATGCACTGAAGACATTTAGGTTTGAGATCAAAAGATGAACGATATGATAGATCAGAATTTCTGCTATTTATGCTATCTCCTGATATTTTACATCTAGATGTGTTAAACAACTTAGAACATGGCACCTTTAGTGGCAGACGACCCAATTTTTAGGTGAGCAAAAGTATAGGAACAGATAGTCTTAAAGAAAAATGAAGTAAATCACACTTAATATATGGTTGTATATCCCTTGCTTATATGCTATTATGCTATTATTCTATTATTCTTTTGTGTTGCTTTTCCAGGCTTGTACTGCAGCATCTTTCAGTTGTTGTTTGTTTCGGGGGTTTCTCCCTTCAGTCTCTTCAGGAGGATAAATGCATGCTCAGTTGAGTTAAAGTCTGGGGATTGACAAGGACCATCACCGTCACACAAAAACCTTCCACTTTTTTCCCCTTATGGAATCCTTTGTTGTGTTTGCAGTGTGTTTTTGGTCATTTTCTTGATGCATATGAGGTTCCTCCCAATTAAATTGGATGCATTTCTCTGTAATTTGGCAGAAAGAATGTTTCTGTAGACCTCTGAATTCATTCTGTGGCTACCACCATGAGTTAGATCATCAATAATGATTAGTGAGTCTGTTTCAGAAGCAGCTATGCAAGCCCAAGCCATGACACTACCTCCACAGTGCTTGACTGATGTTTTGAATTATGAGCAGATCATTTCTTTCTCCACACTTTGGCCTTTCCGTCACTTTGGTAGAGGTTCATCTTGGTTCCAGAAATTTTGTGGCTCATCTCTGTATTTCTTCGTCAATCTGACCTTCCAGTGCTTACTGCTGATGAGTGGTTTGCATCTTGTGGTATGGCCTTTATATTTCTGCTCTCAAATTCTACTTCAAGTGGTGGATTGTGGTACCTTCACCCCTGCCCTGTGGAGGTTATTGGTGATGTCACTGACTGTTGTTTCTATCTTTTTCAGGACATTCCAAACTGTTGTACTGGCTACACCCAGTGCTTGTGCAATGGCTCTGATCAATTTTCCCTCTTTTCTCAGTGCCAAAATGGCTTGTTTTTCTCCCATAGACAGGTCTGTAGTCTTCATGTTGGTTTATAGTAGCTATTAATTGTTTAATCAATGTAACAGGACATATCCCCAGGAAACAAGAAACACCTGTCAGTCAAATTTTCCAATATTTTTGATCACTTGAAAAATGGATAGGTTCAAACAAAAGGTGCCATGTTCTAGGTTGTTTAATAAATCTATATATAAATATCAAGAAATGAAAGCTTAAATTCTGATCTGTCATTTTATATTCATCTTTTGATCTCAAATCCAAATGTAAGTATATAGCAAAAAAAGTGCAAAACCCCAAGAGACCAAAGGTAATTGGACAAACTAACATAATAATAAATTAATTTGCCATTTTTAATACTTGGTTGCAAATCCAATGACTGCCTGAAGTCTGGAACCCAAGAAAATCACTAGACATTGGGTTTCTTCCCTAGTAATACTCTGCCAGGCCTTTACTACTGCTGTTCTTGGAGCATTTTGCCTTCTGTTTTGCCTTCAACAAGTGAAATGCAGTTGGATTCAGGTCAGGTGATTGACCTGGTCATTGAACATCATTCCACTTCTTTGCCTTAAAAAGAGTCTTGGCTTGCTTTTGAAGTATGCACTGTGAAGCACAGTTGAGCACAGAATTATTATTATTTTTTTTTTTGAAGCATTTAGCTGAATCTGATCATTTAACCATAATATTTACAAGTTGATATTTGTCTCATCTGTTCATAGGATGTTGTTCCAGAACCATAGTTTTTTTTAGATTTTTTTTTAGCAAACTGTAATCTGATCTTCCTTTTGTTAGAGGCTTACCAACGGTTTACATCTTTTGGTAAACACTGTATTTACTCTGGTGAAAACTTCTCTTGACTGTTGATTTTGACACAGATACAGTATGCCTACATTCTGGAGGGTTTTTCTTCACTCTTTCTTCAATTCTTCTGTCATCTACCATGGATGTTTTCCATTGTCTTTCAGGCCAATTTCTGTTTCTGAGTTGTTTTGGACATTGCATTGATGGGTTTAATATGGATTTTTCAGCCTAATGATGGCTTGCATCACTGGTAGTGACAGCTCTTTGAACTTCATATTGAGGCTTAACAGCAAAAGATTGCGAATGCAAATTCACTGCGCAGCCAATTGTCCAATAAATTTTGGTCCCTTAAAAGGGGGAACCACATTGTACAAAGTGCTATAATTTCTAAATTGTTGACCCGATTTGGATGTACAGTCAGGTCCAGAAGTATTTGGACAATGACAGAGTTTTTGTGATTTTGCCTTTATACACCACCACAATGGATTTGAAAAAACAGCTTTCGCAGTATGTTTAGCGTCATTATCCACCTGCACTGTGAAGCAGCGTCCTATCAGTTTTGTAGCATTTGGCTGAATGTGAGCAGAGAGTATAGCCCAATACACCTCAGAATTCATCTTGCTACTTCTGTCAGCAGTCACATCATCAATAAATGCCAGTGAGCCCGTGCCATAACACTGCCTCCACCATATTTGACACATGATGTGGTATACTTTGAATCATGAGCTGTTCCTTTTTTTTGCCATACTTTTCTCTTCCCATCATTCTGGGACAAGTTAAACTAGGTTTCATCAGTACAAAGAATCTTATTCCAGAACATGGGAGGCTTTTTTATATGTTTTCTGGCAAAGTCTAATCTGGCTTTCCTGTTCTTGAATGTTACCAGTGATTTGCACCTTGTTGTAAACCCTCTGTATTTACATTCGTGAAGGCGTCTCTTGATTGTAGATTTTGACAATGATACGCCTACCTTCTCCAGAGTATTCTTGACTTATGTTGATGTTGTGAAGGGGTTTTTCTTCACCAAGGAAAGGATTCTGCGATCATCCACTTTAGCTGTCTTCCATGGTCTTCCAGGTTTTTTCGATGAGCTCACCAGTGCTTTCTTTCTTTTTAAGAATATACCCAACTGTTGATTTGGCCACACCTAAGGTTTGTGCTATCTCTCTTATAGATTTATGTTGTATGTACAGCCTAATGATGGCCTCGATGGGTCAGAGCTGTTTTAGCAGTACAAGTATTAGACAGTATTAGACAGTATTACTACACAGTATTAGGCAGGTGGTTTTAATGTTATTGCTGATTATATACAGTATATATATATATATATATATATATATATATATATATATATATATATATATATATATATATA